>BSBK01010765.1:0-405000 GCA_027943335.1 Chamaecyparis obtusa | reverse complement strand
TTAGCATCATCACTAGCATCAAATTGCCTTCATTCCATTGAGCTCCAAATTTGTGGTCTTCGAGGGGATTCCCTCGTTATCCTATCTTGCATTTTATTGATCATATCGTGTTGTCTTTATCATATTCTTGTCATTTATCATTTTCTATTGTTGTCTATTTTAGTTATCTATCACCATTATCCATTTGGTTGTTCATGGAGGTGGAAACACCAAAATGAGGGTTTGATTGTGGAAAGCTCCTACACAAACCACAACCATTTTGCTTATTTTTATGTGTGAAGGTTTGTCAGAGTGAGAAGAAGTGGAGAAACTTGTTGCCTTTGACAACCTTTATTTGATCTCCTTTGGGTTGTGAGTTTTCCTACCACCATGTTATTCCACATTGTTTTTATTTGTGTATCTTAGTTGTTTTTAGCATCCTCATCACTACAATACTTTACTCTTTGTGTTTTAGCTATTAAATTATGATTTATACATAGATTTATGTGTCTTAAACAAATAGGACAAATGCATGTTGTTTTGACATCCTTGACCCGCACTAGTGTTTGAGGCAATGAGCTCACAAACTTTAGCATTAGATCTTTGTAGTTTACTCTTTTTTCCCACGATCAAAGTATTTTTACCTATTAGTTTAGTGTAGCTATGTAAGTTCTTCTATTTTTTATTATAATTTCTCTATGTCTTAAATACATCTTTATCATTTTAGTTGTCTTGATCCCTTAGCTTGACTTCAGTGTGCTAGTTGAAGTGAGGTGATGCAAGGGGTAGTTCATCCATTAAGATTTTAACTAGTCTTGAGGTCAGTGAAATTTCCCTTCTCCACATTTTGGTGAACATGATGTGAAGCTTTTGTTTTAAGCTCTTATGTCCGTCTGGATCTTGTAAACTCCTTTGAGATCCATGACCCATACCACTTTTGAAACTATTGTAAGGAGATCTTTGATACCCAACATCACTCTAGACTGGTATAGTCCAACTAGACTGGACGTAGTATTTGCTGAGAATATGGATCCTAATGACCTCTCTAGATCCCATTTCTTAATAGGTCTAATAATGGGACTTAACACTTCTCCTAAGCCTAGGTCTAAGAATTCTATAGTAGAAAGTTCTCCTCCTAAGTCCCTTCCCTAGTAGATCATGAGTATGATCTTACTATCTAGTTTGTCCAAAAATAATCACTCGAGGACAATCTAAGGGATTTCAAAAAATTTCTCAAAAGGAAACGTGTTCATTCTAAGGCTAGAACCATTGTTTGTAATATGAGAGAATTATTGATCTTAGACAAAAAAGTCCTTGAGGTGTTCATGTCACTAGAACGAGTTGTTGATGATCATGTATCTCTTCCACCTTCAAAATCCCAAGGAAATCGATCAAATGATGTCGGAGAACACATTAGTGTATCAATACCTACGATGTCAGTACACATGGATATTGACTCTTTTTCTAGTAGCACTAGGTCTAGTGTTAATGTGAATAGATAGCCCTTGGGGTATGATACACAAAATAATAGTGCTAATCTTGGAGCTGGTCAAGGTGCTAGCAGTGGTGAAGGAAATCCATCTCGAGATCCCCCACCTCATAATCCTATTCTCAATATCATATGGAAAAATATGGGTCAACTATAATAAAAACTAGCAAACTTGTCTACTACGACTAATCAGAGTTCCTTAACTCATTATTGTTTGGTGCCCAACATTTTAAACCTTTGGTGTCCAGGCCTAAGACAACCACGATATCAACAACTTTGTTTCCTTCCCTATAAGAGTGTTTAATCTCGAAAAGTTCCAGTCCTAGAAGGAGTTATGAATGTCTCCTAGAATTCCCTTCATACACTAGCTAGCTTTTGCCTCCCCTTTTACATGATCTATAATCAACTTGGGATCACATTCTATTGCCATTAATTTAACCCCAACTGATAGGTCTAATCTTATTCCCTAGAGAAGGGCCATCCCCTTTTCCTAGTTATTGGTGTACCCATCCAAATTGCCAATATAAACTAAGATCATCTTCCCAATATTAAATCTGATAATACCCCCCACAACAACTTTCTCCCTTCTACTAGAACCAACAAAATTTAACTTGTACCACCCAGGGTCTAGCAATTCCCATTTTTTCCCTCTCCTCTTTAGAACTTCAGAATTATTGTAAGCAACATAAGTCTTAGGTGATCCCCAATATTTTTCTATTTTATCTTCATATGAAGTGGTTGGGGGGGAGACATCACACTTCCCGATGGTGACAACAATATCCTCCATAAGTAGTTTGTAAAAGGATTGGAAAACATTCTCAACCGAGTTCTTTGTACCTCTAAAGATTCAACAGTTCCTCTTTCCATAAGCTCCAACCCAAGTGAGGAGGAATTCACATCCAAATATGTTTAATCATAGGGTTATGAAAAGTTCATTTCCACTCTATGAGTAATTATTGAATAGTGTTATTCATTTCACTTCAAGTTTGATGAGAAACGTATGCCACAAATATTTAGCAAATTTATAGTGGATTAAAATGTGAGGAGTCAATTCTTCCTCCTTCTTGCAAAGAGCACATCTACTAGATAACTAGAGCCCCCTCTCGATCAAGTTGTCCAGAGTGAGAATATTATTGTGCATGAAATTCCACCAGAAGAGATTACTTTTAAAAATTAATTGGGGATTCCAAACCTGCTTGCACCAAAATGGAGGGCTTTCTTTAGTCAAGAGCATAGTGTAGGTCAACCTAACTGAAAAATCCTCATTGTGATTCTTGCTCCAAAAGAATCCGTCTTCTCTCAAGAATAAAGTGACTCTAAATTTAAGCAATTTTTTTTGTAGCTCCCTAGCTTTGTTAAGGAGATCAGGCTGGGACTAATAGCACAGAGTTATATATTTCTAAGATTTCCATGGTGTAATGTACTCTACCACCTTGGTTCCAAAGAAACCACTTGATGATTTTAGAGTAGTCATGGGGTTTGGTCATCTATGCACCCTAACTTAAATGGATCTTGGGTGTCATTTTTTACTGAAGCCATAAGGGAAAATACAATTGAGCTTTGTCACCATGCTCATTGGGGGTTGGGGTTTCTCAAATCCATTAATTGGGTTTCCAAAATGGATATTGTGAATTGGTCCTTTTCCATTTGGCCAAGCTCATAGACTGGCAAGGAAGAGGGTGTTGAAGTAACCCTAGGTTTAGAGTAAGAGTTATTAGATTTAACTATATTAGTATAGGTTATATTAAGGTTGAAAGGTGGTCAAAAAACTTATAATAGTCAAGATGAATATATAATAGTTTTGGCCCTCTTTAGGAGCATCCATTTTCCTATCTATTTTCAAAATACTTTTGTAGGTTCTGGCTCCCTCAAGTCTACTCACAAATAACTTTTTTATAGCATAACATTAATCCAATTACAACTCAATTGTATATTTATTTAACATAAGTACAAACTTTAGTAAATATTTTTATTTAAAATAATATTTTCAACTTAGAATATATCAATTTGATTATAAAAAAAGACAAATATTAAAATCAGAAGAATATTTAATTAATGAATATAAAATCAAGTTGTTGAAAAAAATTAAAGCTTAATTTATGGTCTAATATATAAAGAGATGCAAAATGTGAAGACTAGAAAATTAGAAAAAGACTTAAAACAACAAAGACAATGTAGTCAACATATTGGTGTTGATTGGTTATGTGAGGTTGGGCTTCTCATGTAAACAACAAGAATGTATGTTGGGTACACAAATCAATTATTCAATGTCATGTAGTAGACTAAGTAAACCATATCTTGAAGAATGTTTTGTTGGACATGGGGATTTAGTGCTAGCATTCTCACACTATGGATTGTTAAGAGAAAAATGAACATTATATTACCTATTTTTTGAGATTTGATTATATAGTCCTTAATAATTTATTTAGTCATTAGTCTAAGGTAAAATTTATTGAGTTGTGGTTTGCTAATTACTTTATGCACTTGATGGTTAGATTTTCAAGATAATGTTAATGAGTAGAAAGTAGACTAGTGATGACCTCAATGAGTTGTGTCACACAAGTACCTCTAAAATCATTTATTACTGAGAAGAGGAATTGTGATCACATTCATCACTTTGAGGTTTTCACTCTCTAGTTTCTATTCTCACAAAGTAAAACTTTTGAAACATGTAATGCCATGTAAGTCAATTGTCTCCTAATTGTTGATAACATAAGACTGACTCAATTACAACCCACTTGTATTAAATATTTAATACAAGTAAAAACTTTAGTAAATATTTTTAATTAAAACAAAAATTCAAACTTGAAATATATGAGTTCTATTATTGTAAAAACACAAAAATACAAAAATACAAAAATAAAAAATAGAAGAATATTCAATCAACAAAAAGAAAATCAAGTTGCTGAAAAAATTTGAAGCCTAATTTATACTCCAATATATGTAGAGAGATCTAAAATGTGAAGGCAAGTGAATCAAACTAACTAACTAACTAAAGAGGGCTTAAACTAACACATTATAGTTAATAGATTAGTACTGGTGGTTTATCTAAGATCAAATTTCTCATATAAACAAAAAGTATGTCGACTCGACCGATTATTTTAGAGCCTAATTTATTGCCAAATATATGTAGACAAAACTAAATTGTGAGGGCAAGCAAATTAGAGGGCTTAAAAAACTAATACATTGTAGTGAATAGATTGGTACTAATTGTTTATTTGGGATCAAATTTCTCATATGAACAACAAATATGTCGACTCCACCAATTGTTTTAGAGCCTAATTTATACTCTAATATATGCAAACAAATCTAAAATGCGAAGGCAAGTGAATCAAACAAGCAAATTAGGGAGGGCTCAAACAACCAATGTATTGTAGTTAATAGATAGTACCAATTGTTTATTTGGGATCAAATTTCTCATATAAACAACAAGTCTATAGACTTTCAGCCTAATTTATCCTCTAATATATATAGACAAATCTAAAATGTAAAAGGAAGTGAATCGAATCGAACAAACAAATTAGAAAGGGCTTAAACAACCAATACATTGTAGTTAATAGAATCATTCATGTTATTTATTAAGATCAAATAAATATATATATATATATATATATATTTCTCTTATGAACAACAAATATATCAAGTACGCCACATCAATCATTCAATACCATGTAGAATAAAGTAAGTGAACCACATACCTTTAAGAATGCTATGGTGGACATGGGGGTTGAGTGCCAAGGTTCTCACTAGGTGTGTCAAAAGGATAGCTGTGGTATCATGCCCAGCAATCATAAGCACAATCATGTTATCTATGATCTCCTCCTCAGTCATGGTCTTGCCATCCTCATCTTGCATAGTCAGCAGCCATGTCATCAAGTCCTGGCGAGGCGAGGCCCCACGTTGCGCCACGTCCCTTCTCTTTTCATCAAGCAAGGATTTCAACGTGGCACAGATATTAGCCCGGGCTTTTAAGCACCTCCGAAAGCTCGTCCCGGGCAGATCAACGGGCAGAGCCCAAAGTCCTTTTACTGCCCTCGCAAATTCCTGCCCCAGAATCTCCGTCTCTTGACGGTCCGTCAGACCGAAGAGCAAATCAGCGGCCACTTGGAAAGTCAAGCTCTTCATCAACGGCCACACGTTCACGCTCTCCTTTCCGTCCCAGCACTCTGCAAAATGCCGTCTAATGACAGAATCCATTTTTTCGGCGAATTTCTGCAGGGCTTCGGGTTTGAGGAAGGACATAATGGCGGATCTGATACGCTTGTGTTCTTCCACCGGGAGTTCCAGTAAACTGGTGCGACCGAAGATCTTTGTGACCGACCGAGTCGATTGCTTTGTGAAGATGTTGCTGTAGTCGTTCATGAAGAGGAAGCGGTTACTGGCTTGGCCGGTGAGGACGACTGTAGGGCACCCCATTAATGAGGTTTTGAACACAGGGCCGTATTTTTTAATCTTTTTCTCTATCCATTCTTTTCCTTTGTTTGCTTTGCGAGCTCTCAGGTATCCGACCGTTTCGCCGATGATAGGAAACCCTAGTTTTCCAGGGGGGATATTTTTCCCTTTTCGAGGTTTAATTGATCTGGCTATGATGAGGAGGGAGGACAGAATGATGAGAAACAGAGTGGAATATAAGAGCTCAGGGGTTAGCAGAGACGTGAGATCCGCCATAATAGTGAGCGTAAGACTTTTAGGGTTTAAAATACTAGTGATCTGAGAATAGTACCGATTTGCTTGTAATTGCAAATCTGGAGCGCTTATAAATCCTAGCGGTCTGAAGAAAGTAACGATTTTCTTGTAAGCGTAAATTTAGAACGTATCGATTTTCTTGTAAGCGTAAATTACAAAGTATCGATTTTCTTGTAAGCGTAAATTACAAAGTATCGATTTTCTTGTAATCGTAAATTTACTCTGAAACAACGATCAGCATTGTGATTATCGCGAGAAAAAGACGCTCCCGGCCGGCACGAGAAAGCAAAATAAGAGAAGTGTCGTTTGTGATCTTTGCCATTACAAGCAAACTAAGAGTAGCATCGTTCGTAATCTTTACAATTACAAGCAAATCGATACATTGTTCAGAGATCTGATAGGGTTTTGAAGTTTCGACAATGACATTGTGACGATCGTGAGAGAGACAAATTTTGAATTTTTAACTAGGTATGCGCCATGAGACCTGTGCAGAAGAGGATGTTCAACTCATTGTTCGATAGGATTTTGAAGATTTGCCAATGGCATTGTGACAATCATGAGCGAGACAAAATTAAAAATAATAATCAAATGTGCGCCATGAGATCCACGCAGAAGAGGATGGAAGTGACAGACGAGGTTTTTTAACTCATTATTTGATTCCATCGATGTCGACAGTACGAATTTTCTTCTCCGATTCGCTGGTTCGAAGATTATAAACGATATTAGGCCTAGGTGTTCTCTTATCTCGTCGAGGCAAAATCGTTGATTATTTAAAGGTCTCTTTTTAAAAAAAATATAAAATATTATTTTTTTAAATAAAAGATTTTAAGTCATAATTCATATATATAATATTAAATTTAAAATTTTTAATTATTTCTTCTATAATTGTTTGAATATAATTTTTAATTATTCAATTCATTATCTATTTTTAGTCTTTTTATTACTAAAATTGACATCTTGTCATTAGTCAATCATTTTGCTATAATTGTTTGAATATATAACCCTAATTATTCACTTAATTGTCTATTGTTTTATCTCCTTATTAATTAAATAATTAGAATAAACATCTACAATTAGTATCTTTGTCATTAACTAACTATTTCTTCTATAATTGATTGAATATAATCCTAATTATTCAATCAATAAAATCACTATGCACCACTATTTACATGCACCTATTTCTAGCCTAAGCCATTTAATTATTTCTCTCCTATAGTCCACTTTACATAAATAAACTCAATTTGTTTGTTTAACCTAAGTCCCTTATCCTTACCTCATTTATTTTCTACATTTTACATAAAATGGGTTAAAATTCATTAACCCCTTAATTCACCACTTGAACAACCAAATCTCTTTAGATCTTCAACATCCTCCACGTTGTACAAGGCATGGGCCTTTATACATATGGCATAGTGACAATCATGGAAGAGACAATTATTATTATTATTAAATATTCACTGAGAGACCTATGCAAAAGAGGATGTGAGTGACAACCAACGTGTTTAACTTATTATTTGATTACATTGGTGTCGACTCTAGGAATATTCTTCATTAGTTTCCTAGTTTGAATGATCATAAATGACATTAGGTGTTCTCTTATCTCATTGAGGCAAAATGGTTGATTGTTTAAACATTTATTTTTCTTAAGAAAAAATAATATTATTAAAAATATTAATTTTTACAATAAAATATTTTAAATCATAATATTAAATTTTTAAAATTATACAATATTTAGAGTAAACAGTCAAAATTGGCATCTTATCATTAGTTAATTATTTCTTTTATAATTATTTAAATATAACCTTAATTATTCAATTGGCTATATATTTTTATCTAGTTACTAATTAAATAATTAGAGTAGACACCTATACTTGACATCATGTCATTAGCTAACCATTTATTTTATAATAGATTGACTATAACCCTAAATATTAAATCACTATCATCACTATTCAGCTGTGCCTATTCCTAGCCTAAACCATTTAATTAGTTATCTCCTATAGTCTACTTTAGGCAAATAAATTAAATTATTTATTTACCCAAGTCTCTCATCCTCACCTCAAAAACTAAATAAATATTTTATTTATTAATTATTTAGTTTTCGTATTTTTCATTAAGTAGGTTACAATCAATTAAACCCTTAATCCACCACTTGAACAACCAAATCTCTTCAAAATCTTCCAAATCCTCCAAGATGTAGGAATATTTAAAGAGATTTTGTTGTACATGAGTCAAAAGACTTGCCCAACCATAAAGGATGCTTAAAAGTAACTCTTTCATCTTTGCCCTTGATTTTCTTAGCAATTCCTCTCCCTCCATCTTCTCCACCAAATAATGACACTTAAATCTTCCTCTCATTTTTCCATGGCTTCCAACCATTATGAGTCGTTAACCTCATTTTTTCATTTCATCCATCCATTGGCCCCTCTAAAAATTTATAAATTGGAGACCGTCTCTAGATATTTATAAGACTCCATTAAATGCTATTATATGTTGTAGGTAAGAGCACTCACATCCAACTATACATGAGAAAAATCACCATACTATGGTGTAACAAGGGTTGGGTTTGGTAAGGAATTTGCTTGGTTTTATTAATATTTTATCAACTCTTATGCTTAATCTAAGTATTGTTCATTTATTTTGGGTAGAATAGGTTAATATCATTTTAGCTTGTTCTTGTATATTCATAATTTCATGTATACATTTTGAGCACGGTAGATGGGACACCCACTTCCCTTTCACCAACCTCTTGTTGTAAAATTTTAGTTGGTTTATCTTCATTGGTTACAATATGATGGTTGCATATTGAATTTTGGCATATCTGTCACTGATGCAAGAGCATCTTGGGTGTAAGGGCAATCTTGCATCACCTAAAAATATTTCTGGCTTCTTTTTAATAAGGGCTATCTTGTGTAGAGCTTCTATTAATGGAAACTTACTATTTTTAGTAATCTGGTCATACGAGCTCGAAATGTTCTAATTTCATAGGTGGAGGTTCATCTTAGTCATATCAATCTGCCAATTTAGTTTCATTATCATATCATCTATATTGGTAAAGTTGACTGGAGCTTGTGCGGGTATCAAGTCCTTCCATTTCTAAAAAGTGGTTATAATAGCCAAACAGAGCTACAGTTAAAAAGTTATGGCCTCCGGAAGTTGGGCTACCTAAAAATATAATTTGCCATTATTTTGAGTCGACTCTAATGTAATAATTATGAAAAATAAAATAAGTTTAGGGGTAGTCGGCCTTAAGGGCTAAAAATTCTGGAACCTTCTCGAGCGGTGGAGAATTACCTATATAAGGAAGGCCCGTAGTGTTTTCTAGGGCAATTCGGGGTAGTGATTTGAGGCTTTGTCCTATAGAATATTGTAAGGAAAAATGTTCATGTGGCTTTGCATATTGTAATTTTGAAATTTGTAATTCCACACTTATGGAGATAATAAGAAGCCCATTTTATGTTCTTGCATATTGTTGTTGTTTCTTTGTTTCTGTTATGTGTTTGTGGTATTAAGGGGAGCACCCTTCATCAAGTGGTATCAGAGAAGGATTTCCTGAGTGTGTAGATAGATCACCGACTGTGAGGTAGTTTGTACCAGGACCATGGTTTAAGGTTTCAGCGGTAAGCACGAAAATGCCTCCACGAAGGGAACGTGGTGGAAGAGCTAGTGGTGTGTCACCTAAGGTTAGAGCCCTCTAGAGACAAGTGCGAGCATTGTAAGAAGAGATTCGTAGAGGAATGAATCTTACAATCAAAGAAGAAAGTGAGGATGAAGCTGACGAAGAAGGAAATTTTGATCAGGAAGGAGAAGGCGAAATTCATAACCCATAGGAAGAAAGGCTTTTCCAGGCCATTTCCAAGATCAAGAAAAGACCTAAGATTGAGGTTCCCACAATTTCAGGAAATCTTAACCCAGAAGAGTTGATCGATTGGATCGATGAATTATAAGAATATTTTGAGTATCAAGATATTGAGGATCCTGATAGGCTCAAGTTTGCGAAGGCCAGACTGAAGGGTCATGCCAAGATCTAGTGGTTGGAGATTCAATTGAAGTGAATAGAAGAGGAAAGGAGAAAATCACAAGATGGGATCGAATGGTGGATAAATTGAAGCGAGAGTTCATTTTTGTTGATTATGAGCTTGATCTACTAAAGAAAATACAAGGTTTGAAGCAAGCAGGGAGATCTGTTCAGTAGTATACAAAGGAGTTCTATCGAATCCTCATCAAAACTAGCCATGCAGAAGCTGATAAGGAGAAAGTTGTCTATTACCTTAATGGGTTGAGGCCAAACATTTAGGAGGAGTTAAATTTGGTCCAAATGATCAGTATTGAAGAGGCATACTAGTTTTCCCTAAAAGTAGAGGAAAAGATGAACAAGAAGTTTGAAAGAAGACAAAGTGAAAGAGGTTGTGGTGGAAGATCCAATGGACGGTCTTATGGAGGGCGAAATGAAGATCAGAAAAAGAAGGATGAGGCTGGTAGCAATCAGAATCAAAGAGGAAACAATATCAATCATTTCCATGATCAAAATAATAGAGATCAGAGAGGAAGGGGAAGAGGAGAAGGACCAAGAAGATGAGGCTTCTGTGGAACATGTTTTCACTATGGATAAGAAAGTCATAGGGCATATGAATGTTCACAATGCCAAGGAAGGATAGATAGGAGAACTGAAGGCTAGGCTAGAGTTGTAAGTATAGATGAAGATGTCAAATCATCTCATTCTCAAGATGTTGAAAGAGGAGAAATGCTAATTAACAAAAGGGTTTCATTGAGTGGTGAGCATGAACCTGAGCAAAGGATAACCTTGTTTCACACTAGGTGCAAGTGTGAGGATAAGTGATGTGATGTGATTATTGATAGTGGAAGCACTGACAATTTGGTGTCAAAAGAGATAGTCACAAAGTTAAAACTTAAGAGGTAGAAACACACACATCCATACCAGATCGTCTGGGTGCAGGATGACCACAAGGTCATGGTTAATGAGCAATGCCTAGTGAAGTTCAAGATTGGAGAATACCATGATGAGGTATTATGTGATATCATACCCATGGATGCATGTCATATGTTGCTGGGTAGGTCATGGTAGTTTGATAGACATGGTGTACATGATGGTCGTGTGAATACCTATTCCCTAAAAAAGGATGGAGTGCAACATAAGCTAAAGTCATTGAAGGACACAAAAGAAAAGGTATGTAGTAATGCAAGAATAAGTTTTATCGATGAAAAAAAATTTCCAGAGGGTATGAGGCATGAGCATATGTATTTTTCTTTAATTCCAAATGATGGTAAAGAAGTAGAAGATGTACCTATAGAAGTTGCAGATCTATTGAATGAGTTTTAGGATATTGTGTCTGATAATGTACTTGATGAATTACCACCAATAAAGAAGATCAGTCATCAGATGGACTTGATCCTAGGAGCCAGCTTGCCGAATAAGGAAACACACAGAATGACACTAGCAGAAAGTGAAGAGTTTAACATACAAGTACATGAGTTGTTGCAGAAGGGGTTGATTCGAGAGAGTATGAGTCCATGTGTTGTACTAGTAGTATTAGCACCAAAGAAGAATGTAGAATGGAGGATGTGTACAGATTCTGGGGCTATAAACAAGATCACAATCAAGTACAGGTTTCCATTACTACAAATGGATGATATTATGGACTGTCTGAGTGGAGTTGTGTATTTCTCAAAGATAGATCTAAAGATTGGATACATCAAATTCAGATCAGAGAAGGAGATGAATGGAAGACTTCTTTAAAAAAAAAGGAAGGTTTTTATGAGTGGTTAGTCATGCCTTTTTGGCTAACCAATGCACTAAGAACTTTCATGCGGCTCATGAATGAGATTCTAAAAGAATTTTTGGGTAAGTTTGTCATTGTTTATCTAGATGATATTTTAATCTTTAGTAAGACATTAGAGGAGCATATGATGCATATTCGTAGGGTGTTTGAGAAGTTAAGGGAAGAGAAATTGTTGATTAATTTGAAGAAGTGTAGTTTTGTGAAGAAAGAGTTAGTGTATCTAGGATTTTTAGTTTCAATAGAAGTTCTAAAAATGGATCTAGAGAAAGTGAAGGCTATCCTCAAATGGCCTACTCCAAGGAGTGCTAGTGGGGTAAGATCTTTTCATGGTTTGGATAAATTTTATAAAAAGTTTGTCAAGAGTTTTAGCTGTATTTGTGGACCCTTGACTGAAACAATGAGAGGAGATAGGAAAGAGTTTAAGTGGACTACAACAACGGATTAGAGTTTTAAACTGTTGAAACAAAAAGTTACAGAACAACTTATTTTAGCACTTTCATATTTTAATAAGGTGTTTCAAGTAGACTGTGATGCTAGTGGTACGACAATAAGAGCTATTTAGAGTCAAGAAGGTAAACCTGTTACTTATTTACGTGAGAAGTTAAATGATGCCAAAAGGAAATATTTTATTTATGATCAATAATTTTATACTATAGTTTAGGCATTGAAGAAGTGAAGACACTATCTTCTTCTTAAGGAGTTTGTTTTGTATATTGGTAATCAAGATTTGCAATATTTGAATAGTCAAAGAAAGTTGAATCAAAAGCATTTGAAATGGGTTGAGTTTTTATAGAGTTACACATTTGTTTTAAAACACAGGAGTGGAAAGTCTAATAGGGTTATAGATGCGCTTAGCAGAAGGCAACTTTTGCTGACAAATATGCAGATTGAGGTGGTTGGGTTCAAGCAACTCAAGAGTTTGTATCCAAGGGATCCTGATTTTGGTGAAGCTTGTAAAGAACTTGTTACTCTAGATAGAACGAAGTGGCTGGATTTCATCATCCAGGATGGTATGCTATTTAGAGGGAATTAGTTGTGCATTCCAAAAAGTTCTATGAGGGAGAATCTCATCAAGGAGAAGCATAGCGGAGGATTGGCTAGATATTTTGGTCATGATAAAACCCTTGCTTTGGTTAGTGAGAATTATTACTAGCCACAGTTGCAACAAGATGTCAAGAAGCTTATACAAAGTCACAGAGTATGTGAAATGGAAAAAGGAGCAAAGAAAAATACTAGGTTGTATCAGTCATTACTTGTACCAGATAAGTGATGGGAGGATATTAGTATGGACTTTGTTCTTGGTTTGCCACGGACTCAGCGGGGACATGATTCAATTTTTGTGGTAGTTGACAGGTTTTCAAAGATGGCACACTTCATTCCCTGCAAGAAGACTAATGATGTTGTTCATGTGGCATAATTTTTTTTCAAAGAAGTGGTGAGACTACATGGTTTTCCAAAGAGCATAGTTTCAGATCAAGACACTAAGCTTGTTGGATATTTCTGCCGCACATTGTGGAAAAAATTAAAGACAGATTTGAAGTTCAGTTCATCACATCATCCACAGAATGATGGATAGACAGAGGTGGTGAATAGGATCTTGGGGAATTTGCTGAGATGTTTGGTTGGAGATAAGCCAACAGGATGAGATTTGATTTTACCACAGGAAGAATTTGCATATAATAATTTGTCAATAGGAGCACTAGTAAATCACCATTCCAGATTGTATATGGAAGTAGTTCTAGAAATGCTTTCGAGTTGAAGAAGATAGAAAAATGAGAGATAAGTAGTCCTGAAGCTAAGGATTTTACAGAACATTTGAAGAACATCCATGAGGAGGTGAGGAAGCACATTACCAAGATGAATGCATAGTATAATGCTAAGGCAGATGAGAAAAGGAGGCATAAGGAATTTTAGGTTGGGGATGAAGTCATGGTTTATTTGTGGAAGGAGCAATTTCTAGTAGGTACATATAACAAGCCGAAAATGAATAAATTTGGGCCATGTAAGATACTAAAGAAGCATGATTCAGGAAATGCCTATGAAGTAGACTTGCCTACTAAGCTAAATATTTCACCAGTATTTAACATTTTAGATTTGATAGAGTATCATGAAGGGGATGTTGAAGATGAGATCATAGAAGCACAATGGAGTATTCATGCAACTACTTCAGCTACCAAGGAGATTGAGGATATACTGGATAGTCGTGTTGACAGAAGCACAAGGAACAAGACATATGAAGAATATTTGGTCAAATGGAAAGGGTGACCTATAGAAGATTCATCATGGTTGACTACGGAGGAGGTTAACCACCTTCATTTTCCTCTGCACACTTGAGACATGACAGGGTCACTTCTTAAATTACCCCGGGTGTCGGATGCAGGAGCATCCTAGGAGAATCACTCACAACATCTAATTATGTAGATTATAATACCCTTTTTTGCAAGTTTATTTGTATTTCATTATATGCATCTACAAAATGGTGTATGCACTCTACAAACTGGTATATCTACTTTATACTTTAGAAACCATTTTAAAAATATATTGACCAATATTTCTCATTTTTTTCAAAAAAAGTGTAATAGGGGATATGCTACCAAATTCATTCACCCTCTGTAAATTACATCAAAAAGGTTAATCAAATCAAAATTTAACAGACTAATTGCAATCAATTTTGTGTAGGACTTTCATCTTAATTCACTTGTTCACAAATAGACGTATGCATAAGCTATTTCGATAATTCTTGTCATTATGTATAATTTTTTACATTTTTCATCTTTTGACATATGCATATAGCTTTCAACATATGTGCTTTTTATTTTAGTAATCATTGTCAAAAAGGGGGAGAAAGTCTATAAGATAGGGGGAGATATATGGAAAGATATGAGAGATATGAAAGGGGGAGAAAATATATGAGTATGAGGTGAAATAAAATATTTTTATATATGTATACTGTATGGGGGAGTCATGAAATGTATATACAACAGATTGACAAAGACAAATTTTGAAAAATCAAAAACAAATTCAACATGATTTTTGTATATAAGTTTTGGGCAATAAGTGTTTTTGTCACTAATGCCAAAGGGGGAGATTGTTGGCATTAAGTATGTTTGTCATTAGTGACAACACTTATTCAGACTCTATGTGCTTACTGACCTCATCTAGAAGAACAGTGTTTACTGAGCAATTTGAGCAGAACAGTGCTTACCGAGTAGACCGAGCTTCGCAGTGCTTACCGAGTGATGAGATGAGCAGTGTTTACCGAGTGCCAACATGGTAAACAGGGAATTTAGTTTCTACCGAGTGACACTGTATCTACCGAGTCTCCAGTGTATACCAAGTTTGAAACTATGACCGAGTGGTTAGTATGGATCAAGTCTCCACTCCTACTGAGAGCATGACGATGCCGAGTATTGCAGTGGATGCCGAGTATTAGAAAGTCACTGAGTTAGTTTGTAGGAACTTTGTAACTATATTTGGGCCAACTTAGTAATACTTGTGTTGACTTGTATTTTAGTATCTGACTTTGTAATTATTTTGGATTGATATATAAGCAATGTTTTGTATCATATCCAAGGTGTGAATAAGCGAGAAGTATGAAAAAGAGGAAAAGGTAGAGATAAGCGAATTACAAAGGGCTATAGTAGTATAAGGAGCAACAGAGACATATCTATCGCAAAAGGTGATCAATACATCAAAGAATCTCAATCAACAAGTATAGTTGCAAGTAAGAGATCTACTATTTCATCCTAACAGGTGAATTAGCTTGAAATCCTTTAACAGGGTAGACTTAACAGTCTTTTGTAAAAATCTCTTAACCGAGTGCATACTTCATTGTATGTTTGTAAATCCTCTAACAAAGTGGACCTAGCAGTCCTAATTGCTCCTAACAGGGCAGATCATCAGAAGTGATCATTGTAAGCCTTAACTGGCCAACTTTATACTGTAGTATTGAAGTTTTGTGGGTATCATCCTCACCCTAGTTTTACTTTCTATTTGGAAGGTTTCTGGGTAACCAAATCTGTGTGTTCAAAGTGTTATGAATGTTTTATTCTTTCTGTTACTCATGCATGTAGTTAGCTTATTGATCTAAATGTTATTTGGAATATGGTTAAGATCTAAAATTGATATAAAAGTTTTGAAGTTACTGATTCACCCCTCCCCTCTTAGTAACTTGGCTAATCTTGAATATTTCCAACACATTATTTCATATTATGTTGATGACTAAAAATGTTAGTGTGGTTCATCTATTACTTCTAATTATTTGTATTGCATGGTAAAGTGTTTCGTATGGAAATTTGTGATCTGAACTATAGTTTTATTATAGTTTTATTAAATAGTTATCTAGGATTTCATCACCCTAGGGGATGACTCACACTCTAACATTAAAATAGGGTATAGAAGTGAGGGGTGAATTAAAGACATGCCTTTTGGAAGTACAATTTGTTAATCTAGTTAAGCCCCAAATGACTTTATACCTTGAGGTTCAAGTGATAGTGAAGAGTGGATTACCCTCTCCTCTCAATCACTTGGTTTATTTTCCTTTCATCTACAAAATTAGGCCCCAAATATCCTTGAGGCATATTAGGTATAATACTAAAATTCTTGAGAAATCATAGATAAGACCTTTTAGTTTCCATCTTGTTGGTCCATTAGATAAATAGTTATCTAAGAATTCACTCACCATGTACCTTCAAGAGTTGAGATAGAAATAACCTTTAATGTATCCTTTTCCCATCCTTGATAAGGATCTTGTACAATGTGACACTCCCTATCTATCTCTCACTTAATAGATGGTATTATTTAATATTTTTTCATTCATTCATTTTTTTCCATCATCATATCAAGTCACCACCCTTTATCAAAATCCCTCTTCATCCTTCATTTATTCCATCATTGTAAGGTCCTAGATCCACCTTCAAATTCTAAATATCATCCAAACCATCAAAGATCATTTTGAAATGACAAATTAATGTATCTATTTACCATTCAACATATCCACATGCTAGCTAAATAGTTCCACCTACAAACCATTCCAAATATTAGTACATCTATTCACTCTTTAGCATATCTAAACGTCATCTTGATTATTTTTCTTATGCCATTACATATAGACTAGTGCATTCAGTCAACCTTTAACATACCTATCACATATCCCAACATGTCCATCCTACTAGAAAATTTACACTCCCACTAATAAAAAAAGTGCCAAAATATGAAAGGAGAAAACTTAAACTCTTACCATAGCGACATTTCATCTTTTAGCATATCTATTCCTGCTTTGAAATATGTGCTCTATCTTTTAGAGAATCCATTTATTTTTTGTGACTTTGGTTTCAAGAATCCTTGATTCAATTCATCTAATCAAATATAATAAATCAACCTTATCTCAAATATAAGACTAGTATAAATACTAATATGAGATTTAGTAAATCAAACCTAAGATCTTTCCATATCAAAATAAATCTTGTGATCTTTTAATCCATTTTTTTCAAATAATATCTTCTCATCTAATCTCATTCTTAATTCTCATCCAACTTATCAAATTATCATCATGACTCAATATTATTTTGATGATTATCCTCATTGTAAGCATCCCAAAATCTCATCCCATTTCGATCATGATGATGATAGTTTTATTGATCAAGATGAGCATGAAATCAGTCCTCATAATGTCATCATCACCAAAAATATTTCTCCAAAGTTCAATCACTCATCCATTCCCTTTGATAAAATTAAATCTAGCATAATCTATCCTCCATGAATATATATTTTTCACTCTTATGATACCTTTGTCAAGGAAACCCATTCTATCACCCATATACATGTCTCATTCATCTATCACTTGTATATACCTCTCATACACTATCTATACCTCTATACTCTCCCCTATCCATATCCCAATGTCCATATTTTTTTGGCACCACCATAAAATCCACCCTCAATTGAACTCCCTTACCCCATTATACACCAATCTATACTCCTATCTCTCCCTATATGGTAAATTCACATCTCTCTTGAATTCATCCATGGAATCCTAGCAAAGGAACTATCACAAAATCTACATCACAAAGTTGTGGATTCATGTCACCCCACTCAACCATGCAAGGTTAGAATTAGTGATCCCATTATCCAACCCACACCTATTCTTCCACTCCTATATACTAACACCATCCAACCCCAAAAAAACTATCCAACCCCAATCCTAAAAGCCTGATGAATCCTTGAATCTTCTATCCATCCAATTTAAAGATTCTATCCATGATTTCTACCTTATCGAACCATCTATACAAATATAACTTGTTGGAAATTTGGATGTGTTTTCATTGATTTCAACATGCTTATCATTTGATGTCAATATAATTATCATAAATTTTGGATGTCTATTCATTCAGATTATATGTCTATCATATGGTATAATGATTGTTATGCAATGTTACCAGTTATAGGGAATGTTCAAAAAAGTTGCGTAGAAAGGTTACAAAAGATGAGGAGCCACATACCTCATAGGTTGATGCAGATGTTTTATATATGATGTATGTAAACTTTCAGATGTTGACATGATGTTTTAGTCGAGTAATGGTGTCACAGATGAAGACTGGTTATGTCACTATTTAAGAGTGTGACAGAGTTGTAGATTTATAGAGTTTGGGTTCGCGCAAGAACATATGAAGAGATCTTTAGTCATGTGGTTAGAAACATGTAAAGGAAATATCAATGTATCTACCATTCAAAGGCTTTGTGATTTTGATAATCTGCAAGGCAGTTACAAGTATTTTATTTAGGGGCAATAATGTTCTTGAAAGAGAGCAAGAATTACTAGAAAATTTATAAAAGATGATGAATTTATTTATTTGTTTGAGCTTAAAAAATGTCTTAAGATGATCTATGATTATGTTCCTGATGAGATGGTAGTTTACATTATTCAAGATAACTGAGTTCATTGAATTTGAAGAAGGTTTTAGTGTTCTAGGATGACATGCTAAAGGAAGATCATAAAATAGTTTTTTTGAGATCGATAAAATATTTTAGGGTTATGGTAATATGATCTCGAGGTGTTTGAGATGAATCATACATATGTTTGAAAAGTGATTATGGATCCTAATGGCTGATTTTGGTGCTATGAGATGGATTTTTCAAGATTAGGTTTTGTCAACGTAGTTCTTGATAAATATGATGGATTAGGGTTTTAATCTATGTGTTGCGCAAGAGATATTTTTGTTATAGATGATAGGAATTTATTTTTGAACTTTTTTTTTAGATCTACTGGAGGTTGAATTGCTTGTCTATATGGGGAAAAATGAATTGCATCAAGAGATCTTATTATGCTTCAAAGGAACTAAACCATGCATAGAGAGATTCTATTTTACAATTCATTTATGTATCAAATTGTAGTCTAAATGTGTATGTAAGTCGGCGTGACTTCCTTAGGGTGGGTGCCCAATGTTGAATTGAATAGTGAGCTCTAGGTAGTGTTCTTGAATGCAAGTGTATTCCTTTCATTATAATAAGCTATACTTCTAACAAGGTATTAGTCTTATTGTGGGTTTTAGCTCTGCTGTGATTTTCACCCTATTTTAGTTTCCATGATAAAAAAAAAATTTTATGTGGTGTTTGATGTTTTTTGATTTATGTTTACATTCTTTACTTTTTCTAGATCAGTAATAAGATTTATGTGATTAAGGGATTCATACATTAAGGATTTTAAGGGGTTTTGAAGTTTAAGGGTTTTTGAAGAAACTGATTCACCCTCCCCCCCTCTCAGTTGCTTGCTTCTATTTCCAACAATTGGTACCAGAGGCTAGTCCCTTTGAGGAAGCTTACTATCTTGAGGGAGATCCAAAGATGGAAGAAGTTGGTAAAGACAAGAAGAGAAAGATGAATAAAAGGCTCTTGAAAAAGATGTCATCATGTGATAAGGAGATCAAGAGACTTATGAAGGAACTTGAAGAAGAAGAAAGAGAGATAAAGAAGCTAGAGTCACTAATTTCTAGACATGTACTTGAGAGCTCTTGTAATGCCCTATCAAGTAACCCAAGAGAAATTAACCTAAAACATGTTACTAAGTTTACAAAATAATTTTTTCTTAATATTTTACAATCAATAATGAATAACAATGCGGAAGAAATATAACATAAGGAAATACATGCACATAAATGTAACTCATTTACAGATTACAAATCTCGAGGGTTCCATGATGTAGAATTACGTGTAAGCTAATGAATCTACTAAGTATAATAAAAAATATACCATCTACACATAACGCAAATGAATAACAAGTACATCATCTCATAAATGAAACTTAGATAGAACCGATATCAAAAGGTATACATAACAACCGACATCCATTGCACAAGTCGCAGGGTATGTAATAATAACCAAATACAAAATATAATACAATATTCTAAGAACATCACAACTAATACAATGATACAAAGTACAACATAAGAAGGATAAGAGCAAGTCTCCAAGAATGATGAAGAAGGAGTACAACTACAATAAGGATCATCCACCACTAGTACATGTACATCAAAATCTCAAATGGTAAAATAATCACTACCACCTGACCTCATGGAACCTAAATTATCCAGTCTCGTCCTACCGAGTAGATAACAACATACCCCACTCAGATAACAAACAACAAGATCAACCATCATACAAACTAAGAAAGGGATCCTAAAATCTCTTTATCTCAAAAGGTACAACAAAACTACAAAGGTAATACATACTAAACCATAAGAAACCAACACATGTAGGAAACCTAAGATGTATATAGGGAAGTCTCATCACATATGTCTAACCCTTGATTTTCATCCTGGTAGCCTCTCTGGACCCTAGCACTCAAGTGACCATATGTGGTATCAATAAGCCTCTCATATAGACAAGGATACTAACCTTGTAAGACCTTAATCAAGCATCTTCTCCTATTCCCATCTTATTCAAGACCTCAATCAAATACTCAGGCATGGGTGAGGAACACATTATCTTATTAATTAATTTAAAAAACCCCCATTTAACATATCATGTTACCACTTTATTAAGTTATTACAATAAGTGATGTTGGCAGCCACTTGTGGGCCCCGATGCTTATTGCAAGTCACTCCCATCTATACACCCAGATAACCTACCCTAAGCTCATAAGTCATATCATAAATTTAGAAGACATGACAATCAAATTCAGTTCCATAAAAGATACTTGGAACACATACTGGTCCTCACACAATAAACTCATAATTACATACTAGTCCTCAAACCATCACATCAGAAAATTCATACTGGTCTTCAAATCATAACATCATAAAAATATACTCTCTCAAAAAGTTCACAAACTAATGAGCTTAAAATGAAAAAAGATTGGGTAAAAAAATTGAAACCATTATCACATTACAAACACTTTAAATATCTATGCCACAGTAAAAGGTAAAACCCCAAGCATTTGATAACAATTCGTAAACACCAACTTAATGCTACCCATATTGACAATCAAACACAACCAAAAATTCTAATAATAAACACATCAACATTACATTCTCATTAAATAATTATATACCATTATTATTCTTATTTTAACTTTATGAAAGAATTAATGTGTATGAAAAAAATTTAATTAATTTTTTTTATTTTTTATTTTTTTAAAAAATTAATAGAATTTCTAAATATTGAATACCGCTACATGCAAATAAATATATCTTTCTTAAATAACATGGAAGTGAATATATCTTTCCTAAATAACATGCAACTGAAGATATCTTCGTTAAATAGCATGCAAGTGAATATACCTTCCTTAGATAACATGCAACTAAATATATCTTTCCTAAGTAACATGTGACTGAATATATCTTCCTCAAATAACATGCAACTGAATATATATTTCCTAAATAACATGCAACTGAATATATTTTCCTTAAATAACATGCAAGTGAATATATTTTTTCCTAAATAACATGCAACTGAATATATCCTCCTTAAATAACATGCAAGTGAAAATATCTTTGCTAAATAACATGCAAGTGAATATATCTTCTTTAAATAATGTGCAACTCAATATATCTTTCCTAAATAACATGCAACTGAATATATCTTTCTTAATTAACATGAAAATAAATATATATTTCCTAAATAACATGCAACTGAATATATCTTCCTTAAATAACATTCAAGTGAATATATCTTTCCTAAATAACATGCAAGTGAGTATATATGTCCTATTTTCTTTTAATTCTATAAAAACATATTATGCTCATATGAAAATCAATATATGTATGCTCATATGCATAATATATATATAATTTAATCTTCTCCAAAAGGATATATTCCCAACTAAAGATCTAGGGTTTAACAACTATAAACATAAACAATAATTTCTCCTCACACAACAAAATCTAAAAAAGTCTTTCAAATCCAAAACCTCAAACAATAGAAACCATGAAACAATCAATTCAAAAATCATTCAACAATCAATTCAAAAACCATTCAACAATTTGGCAAATACGATGTAAACAATCTTTTTGAAAGAAAATTGCAAAGGGATTTCAAAACCCTACCTTAATCCACTGAGGTTATGAAACCACAAAGAGAATCTCAACCCAAAAATCCAAGCTTTCAAAAATTCCTTCAATTCTAAATCCAGAGCCAAAACTTGTAATTCGTAAAACATGTGTGTCCAATAATGACCAAAAGAAATTCTAATATAAAAAACCCAACAATTGAAACTAAAACATGCAACTCCTAATTAGAAATAGAACTCAACTGATAAAAACAACAAAATAGTTAACTCTAAATCTCAGAAATAAGAACTCAACTCCAACATTGTTTTTATCAACTTTAACTAATTAAAAGAAGTATTTATTTAATTTTTGCTCAACTTAAGTCACTTTAACTCAACTTGATTTTAGAAGGTTAAGATCTGATTTTCATAATAAAGTGCTTTTAAGTTGCATGATTCATTATTATTATTATTATTATTATTTTTATTTTAACTAATAAAAATGTAACTCAAATTAAATATCACTTAATTTATTTTATGCATTTAAATATCAATTTTTATTTAATAATAAATAAATAAATTTCTCAATTATTATTTTGACTTTATAATAAAATTATTTATTAAACATAGGTAATTAATTAATTCTCATTAATTAATCAACCTTATATTTAATATTTTAATGTACCATAAGATATAATTACTTAATCCCATTTAATTAATTCCTCAAAACGTTTCGAGACCAAGACCACACCAAATCACATGACATGCAACAAGATAAAAACTAACTAAATCAAAGTACAAAATCAAACTCAAAGGAAAGTTTCATGAATAACATCACTTGACGAATTCAGATCAGAAGGTAGTAAGTAAGATACTTGTCCACTATTTAAGGACAATAAATGGCTTAAGTTAGGATTGGACTTCTATGTTATCTCCACTCTTTTACCATTGAGATATTGTGATAGGGCATGCTTATCCTAACAGTTTAGGGAAGTCATTGTCGGTACCTAAAATCCTGCATAATAGATGAGCACATACATACATACATACATACATACATATGTGTGTGTGTGTGTGTGTGTATGTATGTATATACAGACACACACACACACAATGGCATAGATTGGTACATCGTGTAGAACTTGCAAGAAAGTGACTATGACTCTGTCCCTCAACCACATCAAGAATGTCAAACAAAAATTATAATATACACACTAACCATACACATACATGTATGGGGTCATTAAAAATTATAACATAAATGACATCAAATATATATGAGGATCTAATACACACATGAAAAGTGGCCTAGAAGAGCCTGGGCAATTAAACTAAAAAGAAAACTATGGGAGGGGTATTACAACTCTCCCGTGGTATCAGATGATGGATATGACATTTTTGACAATAATGATGGTGAGTTAACTGAAGATGAATTATTTAAAAACAAAAATCTTAAATCTACATATTCCTTGTCTGATAGCTCAATTGATATTGATAAGAAAGAAGATATCAAATATGATGATTTCAAATTTATTAGTTCTCTTGTTGTTGTCAAGGATAATGACTCTTTTGAAATCTCTAGATCCACTAATGATATTGTTGAAAAGAAAGCTTTGGATGCTTAGATTGTGTAGGAGGACAAATGGGTGATTGATAGTTGATGCTCTAATGACATGATTGATGACAAGAGGAGATTTGAAAGTTATGAAAAGTATGAAGGCAACAAAGTGAAATTTGGAGACAACTCTGGTGGTAAGATAAAAGGTAGAGGTTCTATTACCTTGGATGGAAAAGAAAACACTGATAATGTCTTGTATGTGGACAGTTTGACACATAATCTTTTAAGTGTTGGTTAGGTGATGGATAAGGGAAATGGATTGCATTTCAAGGTAATATGTGCAAGATCTTGAATGATTATGGAAATGAGATTTCTATTAGATCCAAGAAAAGAAGCAACATATTTCTTTTGAATAGTGGACATAAGACTTGTTTGATTTCTCAAATAGATGAAAGTTGGCTATAGCATAAAATATTGTGTCATGTAAACTTTGACAATATTGTTTCTATAAGTTCTACATCCATTGTTAGAGATTTTCCTTTGATGAAGAAGCCTGCCAATAGCTTTTGAAAGGAGTGTCAATTGGCTAAGAAAAATAGATCTAATTTTCACTCTAAGAAAGAGAACTCCAATAGATTACTTTATCTTGTTCATATTGATTTATGTGGTCCTACTAAAATAATAAGGCTGCAAGGTGATAGATAGTTCAAGGTATTGATAGATGATTACTCTAAGATGGTATGAGTAACCTTTTTGAAAGAAAAATAGGAAGCTTTTAACAAGTTTAAAACCTTCAAAGTATTGGTTGAGAATGAAACAGGTCTGAAGATCAAGAGGTTGAGATCAGACAAAGTTGGAGAATTCATATCAAATGATTTTAACTCATACTGTGAAATGTATGACATCAAGAGGGATTTATTTGCTCCTAGAACTCCACAACCCAATGGTGTGGTAGAGTGAAAGAACAAAATAATTGTAGAGGTAGAAAGGACCATGATACTTGAAAGGAATATTCCTCAAATATTTTGGAGAAAACCTATGAGCACTGCAGTCTGCACACTCAACCACACACAAATCAAAGATGGGATTGGTAAGACACCTTATGAGATCTGGTATGGACATGTGTCCACTATCAAGTATTTTACAATCTTTGATAATAGATGTTATATAAAAAGAGATGAAGATGTAGACACCTATATCTGATTACACAATTAAGTAATCTTATTTAGTTCTATCCTAAGATATCTATTAATTAAATATTAATTATTTAATTGATTTATATCATCCCCTAGCTAATTAATTTAATTAATTAACTATAGTCCAATTAATTATCTAAATGACAACCCATAGTCTAATAATTAATTAAAACCTCCTTCCTCTATTAATTTAAATAAATATATTCATCTATTTAAATTAATTCACTAACCCCTTTTTCTTTCTATTTTGGATTTAAATAAAATATTTAATCCAATTTGAGCACATGGCTCCTAGCTTTAACCCCTGACCTAACCAATCCCAAGAACTTAACCTTGAGTTCCTACTCAACCCAATATATTCACACATACTAATCACCCTTAATTAGCTAATGACTCATGATTAGCTAATCCAACCCTCCACTCATTCTCTCTCCTCCCATTACATCCTCCTAATTCTCCCACTTGCCTTCTAAACCAAGCCTAATCACTCCCTAAAAATTTGCACAATCATAATCCATGGATTAAGAAATCCTAACCCAACCCAAGTCAACCCTCATGTCACATCCTCACATCCCCAAATTTCCTCACCTCATGTCAACCTTAAATTCTCTTACACATCCCTTACACACTCTATCTCCCTCTTACACATTTGTCCCCTCTTACATCTCCCAACATTGTCACATTCCCCCACACCTTCCAACCTCTCCCATTGTGACACTTGTCACAATGAGAGGCATTTGAGAAAGAACAATCCATGTGCTCTCTCTCAAATGGATCTTGACCCTTCCTCGGGTTTGCATCTTGACCGTTCATTCACCTCTCCTCTTACATATAAATTGAACCCTCTTCTCCTCAAAAATCATCCACCTTCTATGCATTGTTATAATGTCATTTTGAGAGCCAAAAAAGCATCAACCATAACCTCATAATGCCAAAATCCTCCCAAACCATTGAAGGGTGGCTGCAAGAAGTTGAGTCCCACTTTTGGGCAAAAAGTGGAAGTGTTTTCTCTATTTTTAAAAATTTCTATCAATTGATATCGAAATTTGAGGCACTTAAAGATTGAATCTTGGAAAACTTCAGTAATATAAAATTTAGTGGTCAGAGTCTAATTTTCAAATATGTAATTTATTTCAATACCCACATGGTATAAATTGAATTTTAGTAGGCATGTTTAAAAACTACTTTTTCAAAATGCATGTTTCAGGACCACACCTCACACGTGTATGACCACCCTTTTTTGAAGTAAATAAATGTATTTTTTTGAATCCTTTTGGGAAAAGGTACCTAAAATACTAAAGATTGATGAAAATATTTTATTTATCTTTTCTTTATTGAATTTTTTTAATTAATTTTTAATTGACTATAAAGTACATTTTTGAAACCTCTGGTGTACGACCACCATAATTTGATAACTTCACTTTTTTTCAAAAAATAAAAATAAATTTGAAGGAAATTCTATGTAGATTGATGTCATATAACTCATTTTTCAAAAAATGTAAAATTAAAAAAGATATTAAAATTCTAGTTAACCTTAGTATTTCAAGTTTAGGTACCATGTTGGCTTAGTAAATATTGTAAAAATATTAAAATTAATCATATCACTATAAAATTTATATTTTTATAATTTGCACAATAAGAGCTAAAATGGGTTTTCTTTTTATCGAAAAATTCATTCGAGAAGGTATCCAAAAAATTATGGCAAGGCAAAAATTTTATACTGTAATGTCTTAGCCATATTTTTGTAGGGCCAAGCATAGGTTTGGCCTCACCAAGGCTGTCCCAAACCAAAAACCAAGCCAGCGGGTATAGTTTCTGCTCATAGTTTTACAAAACGGGCACCCGTTTTTTTAAATTCAAAAAATAGGCACTCGTTTTGTAAAATTAAAAAAGGGGTGCCCATTTCATTTAAATATTGGGTGTCCGTTTCATTTAAATAATGGGTGCCTGCTTTGTAAAGAGTCATTGTAGCCAAAAAATAGGACTGTGGACCTGATCTCAATGATTGACGATTTTTCAGTCATTTTTTTTAATGATCTGTACCAAGCAAACATAATGTTTTGATCAACATTTTATTTTTTTGTCTTGTTTTGGATCTGACATGAAAAGAATCATTTCAACTTGAATCTTGGTGCAAAAATAGGATCAAATCAACACAGAAAGAGGCTAAGGAAGGTTCTGACAACTGAGGAGGTTGCAACAAATAGAGAGGAGGCAAAACGACAACGGGAAAGAAGCGATAGACTTCAAAAACTGAATAATGTTGGAGCATCGAGTTCAACAATTGTTTCAAAAGAGGAGGACAATGAAGACACCATAATGGATGCAGAGGTTGAAGAAGAAAATTCAAGTGCATCTTCTAATCCAGTATTGGATACAAGTATGTCTTCACAACCAAATGTAATTTATTTTGATAAAGAAGTTTATCAATTGCTAGAAGCAGGTTGTATACACTAAAAAATGACTTGATTAATTAATTAAATATTTATTATTTAATTAATATTGACTTGATGAATTAATTAAATTTTTATTATTTAATTAATATTTATTTCCTTTATTATTAAATAAATTATTCAATTTATTTGATATATTCACTATAGCCTATTCTTCTTATCCTAAGTCCTCTAAATTAGTCTTATTAAAGTGATTTAATTAATTTACTAATTACACAATCACTAATATGACTAAGTCCCCTAGTCCACTTCATAGACCTAGTCACCTGACACATCACCTTGGCTAAAATAATTAATTTTTATTAATTATTAATAAATCATTATCCTCACTCACACGTCCTATTTTTAAGGGCTACGTGGCCTCATAAGACTTGGGCTCATGACCGCATGTCTTCTTCCAAACTAAGTCAAGAAGCAATCCCTATTCTTAAGGACCTTCTCAAACCACCTCAAGGAGTCAAAGGTGACTCATGGGACACTTGTACCAAGAGTCCTCATGGGGAAAAGGTCTTTCCCCCTTCCTCTCAATGGTCTTTGTGAGACACTTGACATGTGTCTTTGCCTTCCACCTTCTTCTCTTTCATGTCAATGTAGGAGGAACATCCTCCCTATTCTTCCTCTCACATTCCAACTACATCCCCCTTTCTCTCAACCCCTTCAACCAAGTCAATAACAACCCTAGGATCTTCCACCTTTCAATCTCCACCCTATGGATTGTGCCATCTAGGCTTGAGTCCACCAAAAACCTATAAAAGGAGCCTCATTCTTCCTTTGTGAGCCTAATAGAAATAGGGATTTCAAGAATACAAGAATACAAGCATCTAAGCATCTAAGACATCAAGCAATCAAGCACTTTTGAAGCCATTTTCATATCATTTCATCCACTAGTTGCATAATCTAGATTTAGGCTAGTTTTGTATAAGATAAATCAAATCTCCACACTTTGGAAGCATCTTGGACAAAGGAGCATCATTTGAAAATTTGAGAGCTCACAAATTCAAAAAATCAAAGCTAGGAGGACAATGGAGACAAGCTACAATGGGTAAGTGAAGGTAAAGCTTTTGTTTTAATTTTATTTGGTTATTTGTATTCTTCATTGTAATGCTTTTTAGATTGATTTAGTAGCTTAATTTAGTTAGTATTTCATTTCTAGGATTAGACATCTAATTTGCATACATTTTTGGCACCCACCATGGGGCCTCCCCACAAATTTAACATTTTGTTTTGAGTTTTTCTGTGTGCAGATTTCTACAGGCTCTTTCTACACATTCATTCATGATACCTTTGCATATATTGACTCCATCTGCGCATTTAATTTTCCTCATACCAGACAATTTTGAATTCTATCTTTTTCATTCTTTCTATGCATCAGTCACTCATTCATGTGCTTCCATAATTTTCTATTGCGCATCTGTTATAACTGCGCATTCATCCCATCACATTGCACATTCATATCTTTTTTCTGTGCATTTATTAACTATTCCTACGCATTTGTGTTCTATTTTTGTGCATCTGTTTATTTAATCATTAAATTTCACATTTTTGTTATTTATGTTTTTAGCTAACTATCTTAACAAGTTTTTGTTCATTCTTGTAGACATTTAGGCTATTTTGCAGATCAATTCTGAAGACCCCTTCAAAATTACTAATCAGTTTACTTGTAGGTTCCTTAGAAGACCAATAAGGGGATTTGTAAAAGAGACCATAATCTTTGTTTGGGCTTAAAATAAGACATGTTTTTTAGTTTTATGTGTCTTCTTTAGTTTAGGAATCTATCTATTGTGTTTTGCCTTTATAGCTTTTGTAATCCCAAAAATTATAACAACGTATCCTTTCCCCTCCCCATTCGTGGATCTTGGGTGTAAGAGAAATTGCTATAGTTTTTTTTTAGAGGGTGGTCTTTGGTGAGAAAATAGGTACTCACCCCAAGGAACGACCCAACTGATAACAGGCTAAAGTCAAGCCCTTCCAAACCGGTATATAAAAAATGTCATTGTGATTAGTCTCACAGTGGACAAGTGTGAATTTGTTGTGGCAACCAAAATCTCCTCTAGTATCCACGTGGTGCACTAAAGTCCCTATATTGATAAGGTGCAAATATTGCTTTAGAAGGATTGGGAGAGCCCCCTTAATTGGGAAAATGACTTGATCACAACCACCTAAATGGATGTTCTTACTAAATACTTTTGTATAGTGGCCAAAAACCTTCTATTTACAGACTCAAGGGGTCACACAAACCCATGAAGACACCCCACAATACTCATGGTTCATAGTAGAGATAATAATTCTTTGGGAAGTAATGACCCATTGAATTCAGAAATTGTTGTCCAAAGAAGTGAGTGTACTGTAAGGAGGAGCCTGTGCCTCCAAGTTCCTAGGTTGTCTGCTCTAAATTTGCATGGCTGGATTTTATCCAAGTGGAGATTCAGCAAATATTGTCCTTGCCAACCTTAGGAATTGTAAGCGTGTCTATGCATTCATATTAGATAAAATTAGAATTAAATCATTTCTATTTTACATGTGTGTGTTTATGCATTTTTACTTTGCCAAACAATCATCTGAAAAACTAAAAAAAATTCCAAAAATTTCAAGGTAAACCATCAAAAAACCAGTCCTGCGCATATATCACTTTCTGTTGCACATTTGTCCAATTTTACTGCACTTTTGTTACTGTCATTGCACATATATCCAATTCTACTATGCATAAATCCAAAGCCATTGTGCATACATACAACTATCCTACACATTTGTTCATGCACATCCATAACAAAGAGATTTTGTACAGACCCTAGAATTTTCACATTTACTTTTTAGGATACCCATTTTTGTTCTCCATACGATTCTAGAAAAAAATTCGATTTGCATAGAGCTTTGATCCTTAGTTTGACCATTTTCATCAAATTTCATCATCTTTCATTCATCCAAGATCCTCAAAATCCCCAAGAGTGTTGAATTATTACCTTGACTATCAGATTTAATCTTTGTGAGTTGTCATATCAGGATTTATCATCCTTAACCAAAAACTTACTTAGATTATTATCTCTTGATTTTTCTTTGTCACATCATAGTGAGATCCATGCCTTCAATAGACTTAGATTATCAAGTTTTTACACTTATCTCAACACTTTTAGGTTTCTTTCTACATCTACCTTATCAAACACATATCCATTTGATTCATCAAAATCTTCATCCCATAATAATCTTTCACCTTTTTATGGTTCAAACTCGATCTCAAAAACTTAAGCAACTAGTTGATCTAGAATCTGTAGACAAGATGGAAGGAGGTAATAAAGATGAAAATACTTGGTCCAAATTTTCTAAGAAGAGTTCAATTTTTACAACAGAGGAAGAACCAATAGATCAATAATTAAGAGACACCATGCAAGATCCTAGGTTCTATAAGGTCATGGAAAGACTTTTAGATATGGATAAAGAAATGTACTTCCTCATGCTTGCTCAACAAGGAGCAAAACTACCAAATGATTTTGATGTCTCTACTCTTAAGAACCACCTATGACTAATAATCAAGAAATACCTAGTGGTTCTCAAGAGATACATGCTCATGGAGCAAAGGAAGACAAACAACATAGTGATTCCCATAAAACTCAAGGACCTCCATTATCTTTGGACCCTATTTTACAACAAATCTAGATGCTTCAAAAACAAATCCTTGACATTCAAACTAGATCATCAACCAAGAAATATTCCTTAGATTATATATGTCCTTATCCTTTTGATAAACATTTAGCAATGATTCCATTCCCTCCTTATTTTGAGGTACCTAAATTTGACAAATACAAAGGGAATTCAGTTCTTCAATACTAGATTCATGAGTTTTGTGTTGCTTGTATTGAAGCCACTCACAATGACACTTATCTTATGTGACTATTTCCACATAGTTTAGGAGGACAAGCCATGGACTGGTTCTCCAAACTACCCCCAGGCATCAAATCTTTCAATGAGCTTATTGACAAGTTTGTGACTCATTATTCATATAACATCAAACATGAAGTCACTATGCTTGATCTTTGCAATGCACAAAAAAAGAATGGAGAACCTTTCCTTACTTTTTTGCAAAGATGGCGTCAATTATTTTCCAAGTATCCATGAACAATTCCTGAATGAGAAAAATGGATATCTTTGTGCATAACCTTACACAAGAAATGAGCTATAGGTTGCAATTGCAATGTCCTCCAAACTTTAATAAGCTCATTCAAAATGGAGTCAAAATTGAGGAAGCTATGGTTAGAAAAGGTGAGATTAAGCTTTACTCCAAGGACAATGTTGGATCTTCAAATCCCAACAATAACAATGACAAATCTAAATTTTGGAACTAAAACAAGAACATTGTCAATTTTGGGATTGTTGATAACTAACATGTTAAACCAACACAACCTCTTCTAAATCTCACAAGAAAATCCAATGCTACTCAACCTACTTATAGAAATCAAACTGCAACTCATAATAACAACAACAACTCATCCAATTCAAGATTACCTTTTATGACACATAGAAGAACTTTTACTCCTTTGGGTGAATCTCTTGAATCTACATTAAGGAAGTTGATCACAAAGAAACAGATTGTAGTTCTTGAAACCAGAGATTTTGAACCTAGGGTGAAACTTTCTTCGTGGAATGATACAGATTATTGTGAATTCCATAGAGGGAAAGGCCACAAAACCAATGATAGTCAAAGGCTTAAACATGTGATACAATACTTGATTGAAAGTGGTGAAATAAGTGTTGATAGACATACCTCAAATGAGTCACATGCGAATTTTAAATATCCACTTCCCGAACATGAGAAAGGAAGTTCCTCTAATACTAAGGGTGATAATCAAGCTAACTACAATACCACATCCTATAAGTATGTTAACCACATTTTTGAATTTCATCCTTCTCAATATTATTCCAATGTGATTAATATCAAAGGAAAGTTTGAGAGTCAACCAATTAATGTCACCACTCGAGCCCAATCCAAGGTTACTTTCTAAGGTGTCTCATCCAAGCCTACCACCTCGCAAAATAAGTCTGTCTATGTTCCAAAGTCCATGCCAAATATTTCCAATCAATACAACCTTTTGGATCAATTGAAGAAAACACTAGCCCAAATATCTATACTAGAGCTTTTGTGTCTATCACCTTCTCATAAGGATATTCTTGAGAAAGCTCTCCTAGAAACTCATGTTCCTACAAATCTAGATCAAGCCCAATTTCAAGCTATGGTGGGACATTTGACAACTCCACATTACCTATCCTTTATTGAGCATGATGATCTATCCATTAATAAACGACATAATGCTCCACTCCATATAGAAGTCCTTGTACAAAATCATAAAATCAAATGAGTACTAATAGATGGAGGAGCTGGCTTGAATATATGCACTTTGAAACTAGTCCTTGCATTGGGATTTTCTAAAAATGCTATAGATCCAAAGAAGAAAATCAAAATCAAAGCTTATGATGAAGAAGAGAGGTCATCCAAGGGATCTTTTGTTCTTCCTATCAGAGTAGGTCATGTAGTCAAAGATGTACTTTGTCAAGTTCTTACTATGGATCTCGTATACAACATTCTTTTGGGGAGACCTTGGATTCATTCTATGTAAGGTATGCCCTAGAATTATCATCAGTGTTTGAAATTTCCCCACAATGGTCAAGAAATAAATATCAAAGGAGATCCAAATCCTTTTCAATACTACAACACTGTGAAGCCAACAACTGAATCTTTGGTACCTTATAATCGTGTTGGATCTTCTGCAACAAAACCCATTGATCTAAGTAATGTAGCATCAACATCTAAATCCAATGGGATCAAAATTGACATAAAAGAACAAAATATGGGAGAATACACTTTTGGTCAAACTTTTTGTATTACAGAATTACCCTTATCTCCTAAGTCATATGAAAAATCCTTGATTATCAAACAACAATCATAAGCTCCTTCCGCACCTGTTTATGGCACATTTATAAGTGGGGGCACTATATCAAAAGAAGTAGTTGGGCGTAATGCTAACCATTTTCTTAAACAAAATAAGGATGAAGAAGATGTAAAACATGACTATATATCACCTGATGTATATGGCAAGGGATATACTTTGTTGTAAAAGATGGTATACCAAGGCAATGGACCTATAGGGTTGCAGAGAGAAGATGTTATAACACCAATTCTAAAAAATCCAAATTACCAAAGAGACACCACAGGGTTGGGATATATAGGAGTAGGACCAAAGGAACCTAAAGGTAAAGAAAAGATCACATCTTTCAATAAGGCATCTAAGGCTCTTGCATTAGAGTTTAAAAAAAATAGTATGTGGACAAAGAAAAGAAAAGGATAGCGATAGAAATCATTAATAGACTTAGGGATAATCAAGGACAAGATGATGATTCTAACTCTAATGATTATGAATGGGATTCATTATCTAACAATACTAAAGAAATAGGAGTTGATGTTGTCCATACCTATAGTAACGATTACCATGAGGGGGAGAGTTCAAGGAATGAATCAATAGGATTAGTTCCACATGATACTACTCTTGATGATTGTGAGGAAAGTGAGGATTATATTGTGATAGACAACTCAGATGAGAGTATGGAAAAAGACCTTGCTAATACAATCATAAATGTTGAAAACTTCTCTATAAATACCATCTCATCCTTTGAAATTGACCCAAACGATCTGATACCCCTTATTCATCCTGAGCTTATAGATTGGGATTCTCCCAATAATCTAGAACTTGATGTTTTCCATAATGATAATGTGGTTATCAACTATCTTGGAATCATAGATCATCTACCACCAGGGGATCATAAGTTAGGATTTCCAATAGAACTCAATGACATGGCTTATTTTGGAGAGTGTGCCGATCCTTTTAGTCATAAAAATGTAAAAATTATAAATAGATCTAATGGTGAAAACCACTCAGTGGCAGTATTAGATCCAAAAAAATTAAAAAGAAAAGATGTATCTGAAGGTGAAAACCTCTCCGAGGTGCCTAAAGATGGAAGGATTGACACTCTCCCCAATTATATGTATTGAGAGCAATCTGCAATACTTATCAAACAACATTGCCTCTCAACATTGGAATAGAAGAGTCCTCGCATATTCTTCGAGTAGCAACATCCTTAACAGAGTCAGAAAAAGAATCTTTTTCACAATTCTTCAAAGAGAGACAAGTCAACTTTGCCTGGTTTTACGCTAATATGCCCAGACTGGATCCTAATCTCATTATGCATCACTTGTCTATTACACCAGGAATTAAACCAGTCAAGCAGAAACTCAGAAAGATGAATCCTCATATTTCACTTATGGTTAAAGAAGAATTGAATAAGCTCCTAGATGTTGGATTCATTTGAGCCATTGATTATGCTGAATGGATTTCAAATATTATACCAGTGTCAAAGCCAGACAAGTCTATCATGATTTGTATAGATTTTCAAGATCTCAACAAGGCTTATCCTAAAGATGACTTTCCATTGCCTAAAATTGATATGATAGTTGATTTGACAGCTGGCCATGAGATGTTCTCTCTAATGGATGGTTTTTCTAGCTATAATCAGACCAAAATTGTACCAGAAGACCAAGAGAAGACTAATTTTACATATTCTTGGGGCACGTATTGTTGGAATGTGATGCCTTTTGGGCTCAAGAATGCTAGTGCAACTTATCAGAGGGCCATGACCACAATATTTCATGACATGATGCATACTATAATGGAAGATTATGTTGATGATATCCTAGAAAAATATAAAAACAAAGATGGCCATTTAAGAGTGTTGGATAGGATATTCACCTGGATGGAAAAGTACCAAATTAGACTAAATCCAAAAAGTGTGCATTCAGGGTTACATTAGGAAAAGTGATAGGGTATATTGTCTCAGCTAAAGGTAGAGAAGTTGATCCAGAAAAGGTTAAGGAAATTATGGAAATGTCTTCTCCTACAAATATCAGTCAGTTAAGATCTTTACAAGGATGCCTCTAATCAATCAGAAGGTTTGTTTCTCAACTAGGAGACATAAGTCATCCTTTCCAGCACCTGTTACATAAAGAAATCTCTTCAAGTGGGATGATAAGTGTGAAGAATCCTTCAATAAGATTAATAAATATTTGGCAAATCCTCCTACTCTTATGCCATCGATTCCAGGCAAGCCACTCTTGCTCTATATTTTAGCTACAGAAGCCTTGCTAGGTGCTCTTTTGGCCCAACAAGATCAAGAAGGAAAATAAAAGGCTATATATTACATCAGTCACACCCTCATGGGATATGAGCTCAATTATTCTCCAATTGAATGAGCATGTCTAGAAGTAGTCTTTTCTTAAAAAAAGTGGAAACATTACATCTTGTCTCATTCCATGAAGATTATTGCAAAGATCAATCCTTTGAAATATCTTTTGAGCAAAACAACATTAACAGGGAGATTGGCTAAGTTGGTTATGTTTCTTAGTGAATTTGATATTGAATATGTGGATAGGAAGGCCATTAAAGGACAAGTAATTACAAATCAATTAGCTGAGGCACCACTGATAGATGATCACCATATACATATAGAATTTCTAGATGCACATATCTTGACATTATCTACACAGACATGGAAGTTGTACTTTGATGGATCATATACTTAGTATGGTTCAGGAGTTGGAGTGCTATTTGTTACACCAGAAGGATATACAATACTAAAGTCTTACAAGTTACTATTTCCTTCTACAAATAATGTATCCGAGTATGAAGCTTTAATGATTAGGTTGAAGATGGATCTGCAATGGAAAGTTACTGAATTGAATGTCTATGGAGACCTTCAGTTGATTATCAATCAAGAAAATAATGAATACCAGACCAAAGATGACAAGTTGTTACCATATAAATGTATGGCGGATGACTTTAAGCAATATTTTTCAATAATCACCTTTGAGAAAATTCCAAGACATGATAACAAGGTTGTAGATGCTATGGCTACAATTGCTTCTCTATTTGATGCAGAAGATACAAAAGCCCATTTTGAGTTCTTAGTGGAATCTTTGACTTATCTCACGTATGATGATCTTGATACAAGTATCATATGCCATATTATCAGACAAGATTCCCTGAATTTTGGAAAGATATATTCCTACTTGAAAGACAATACCATTACACTTGAAATATATAGAAACCAAAATGTACCTTTCTCCGCCAAGCCTCCAACGATATTCTAATAAATGATACCTTGTATCGGCGAGGTTTTGACAGTACTCTCTTACGATGTCTTGAACATGATGAAGCTCAAACTACCTTATGAGACATTCACGAGGGTATTTGTGGGACACATTTGAGTGGTCCTTGTTAGGAATGGGAAAACTGAGAGGGGGGGTGAATTAGTGTTCACTGTATTTTATCTTTTAATTTTAATCTTTATGTTGAACTTAAATGTTTAAGAACTAAAATAAACATTCACATAAACATGAAACATGAAATTAGCACATGACACCAATATGGTTATGGGGAAACCCAAATAGGTAAAAACCCCGGTGGGAATTGACACCCACTAATATTCTACACTAGTGTTTTGTGATCCTTGTTAGAAGATCCTTAACTTTGTTAGGAGTTGCTTTACAATGCTTTAAGTATAGTAGACCTTGTCAAGGGTTGGACCCTGTTAGGAGTCTTTTACAATAGTCCCTATTATGGGAGTGGATGCACTATCCTAGAGCTCACTGCTCAAGTGGTGAAGGCTACAACCTTCTGATGTTAGATACACACTATATCTGCTAGATGAACTATCACTGTGACACTGCTTGTCAGATCAGTTCCTTTGATGCGCTAATGCTTTGACCTCTTGCAAAGTTCTAATACATCTTATAGTGTCTTTGCACACTTTTTCTCTACTTATCACAACTCTCTATCAACTTCCATACTAAATACAATGGGCGCATCTTATATTTATATGTGCATACAAAATAAACAACTAGGTCGACCCTTAAACCTATTACATACAACATTTCCAAATGAATTGGCTTAAGCATGTTTACAATCAAACATATATACATGTTGGAAACCTAATTAAAATAGGTGCATAGCCTTTAAAACATTATAATATAGTCACAACTCAAAATGATAACCGTCGGCTGCTTACTCTATTCTTCACTAGCACACACTAGTTGTGCAACTTCAACTGACTGTATCTTTCTCATCCTTGCATAACTGAATATGCGCTCATAGACTAAGAATGAATATAGTCTAACCAACTTAAATTCTAGGGAACATACCATAATTCTTCCATATGCATGTGCACTGATGCTGTGAGCTGCAGGAACTCTGTACACTATCCAGTCTTCAACACTTAACCAATTTCTGATCTTCTCATCAAGTGCACTGACTTGAAACTACTATATGACTTTGTTTCCATAATAAAAATACTATATCAAGTCATATACATTAGTATAGCCAATAGTCCTCCCTTGGCTAAGAATCTCATGCATATGGGTTACTACTGGCCTACTATGGAGATAGATTCCTTTCACTTTGCTAGGAAATACAACAAATGTTAGTTACATGGGAATCTTATTCATGCACCAGCACAGTAGATCCATCCTTTTACAACCACATTTCCATTCAATCAATGGGGACTCAACCTCATGGGAGCAATTCACCCTCCATCTTCCAACAACCATAAGTACATTATCACTGCAACTGATTATTTTACCAAATGGATTGAAGCCGTTCCATTGATCACTGCGACTGGAAAATAAATATCCATGTTTATCCTTAATTATATTATTTGTAGATATGGTATCCCTATGCATCTTATTACTGATCATGGGAAGAAATTCTAAAATCAAGACATGGATGAACTATGTGATAAATTCCACCTCACACATCACTATTACACCATTTACTACTCCAAAGGCAACGGTTGTGACTGGCATGTCCAATTAAATCCCACCTTATGGGCTTATCATACTTCCATCCATACTCCCCTTGGAGCCACACCGTATTCCCTTGTCTATGGTTCTAAAGTATTTCTGCCCCTCGAGGTTGATTTACCTTCTCTTCGTGTATCCCTAAAAGAGTTAATTCTAGATAAAGAGTATAGAGTTGCATGACTAACTAAATTGGAATTACTGGATGAATGCCACCAAAGGGCCTTTGATCATTTGAAAGTATATCAGAAAAGGATGTCTCATCAATATAACAATAAAGTGAAACACAGAGAATTTTAGGTGGGTGGTCTAGTCCTTCGTGAGAATCCCAAAAATCAATAGCATCGTGAGAAGAAGGGAAAGTTTGAACCCAACTAGTTGGGTCCTTTTGTGATTACAATAGTCTATGGCTTTGAGGCTTATCTATTATCTAGGTCTAAGGGTGATCTCTTGGATGAGCCTCTTAACAGTATGCATCTCAAGTTCTATACTTAAAATCCCAATGCAAGGGGTATGTATATAAATAAAACATCAAAATACAAAAAAATAAATAAATCAAAAGAAAATTGCAATAAAAACATGTGGTGAAAACTTGGAAATAGGTGCCATTTGTGACAAGTTAGCTCCTCTCTCTATTAGGATTCTTCTAGCATGTCATCCAATGTATATACCCATAATAAAATGGTTGTTCAGTCACCGTTCACTCAATGTATATATCATAATAAAATAGCCAGTCCATAACCATCCTATCCAATGTATAAATCTACAATAAAACCCCATCATAGCTTGGTCTACTATCTTGGTCTTCATCCTAGTCTTACGTGTCTTTCTTCACCCATACATGGAGCATAGTCACTCTTGCTGATAGTGATGCCCCTTTGTGGTACACTAACTAATATAGATCATGATATAAATGGGCTAACGGGTAAACCCCCCAGGAAAAATGGGTCCTATCCTCCATCATCCTCTAAAGAGTTCGACCCCATCCAATGGACAAACTATGTGATCAACAATCTAGGAACACATAGCCACAGATCATGCCAACCAAAACTATGGGGAGAGGCTCATACAAATCCACCATCTCCTCCCAACTGATCTCTGTCTCCTCTATTTCATCATCACCAAACACTGCTCTACACTCCACCAAACCACCATGCCTATCATACTGTACTAACTCTCCTCTAATGGGTAATCATAGGATGTGATATACATCCTCCAATGTGACTGTCATCTCTCGTGTGGGGACATGAAAGGTACTCATCTCTGAGTGCCATCTCTCTACAAGTGTTGTCAGCATCCCTAGGTTCACCCTAATCTTGGGTGTGTAAATGACATGATACAATCTAGTCGCACCAATCAGAAGCGTGTCAATCTTTGACAATGTTGGCCTCAGACTTCAAGCATACAAGCATTCAAGCATCCAAGACATCAAGCAATCAAGCAATTTTGAAGCCATTTTCATATCATTTCATCTACTAGTTTCATAATCTAGATTTAGGCTAGTTTTGCATAAGATAAATCAAATATCCACACTTTGGAAGCATCTTGGACAAAGGAGCATCATTTGGAAATCTAAGAGCTCATAAATTCAAGAAATCAAAGCTAGGAGGACAATGGAGACAAGCTACAATGGGTAAGTGTTAGGATTAACAAGGTAGAAATAACAATTACATGCAAATATAACCAATATCAGAAAATAATAAACCACACAGAAGAGAACACAATACACAAAGATTTAACATGGTTCACCCAATCCTTGGGCTATGTCCACCAACAAAGAGTCCAATATTATTATTATCTAGTGATTACAACCTGATTACAATATGTAATCCCTTACATCCCAATTCCGCCACAGGTACTAAAATCATACATACTAAAAATCCCTAACCCTAAGCCATATTATACAATATTTTTCTGCTTTAGGGTTAGAATGAGTTACAACATGTTAGCCCAAAAATAGCTGAGGTCCAGAGGAAAAGTGTACAATACTTTCCTGGATAGTACTTTCTTGATCAGTCACCACAAGCTAACAATCTCCCACTTGGTGACTGATCAGTATCCACACTAAAAAACCTCCCACTTGGAGACTGATCTTGTAGCAATACCACTACTATATGAGGCTCCCACTGGATCAAACCACCCTGGACTCAGTTGTTCCTTTATTCTATTCAGTCTAGAAGACCAACTGAAGCTGAATATGAGTTCAACTTCTCCCTTGTTACTACCTTTGTAAACATATCTGCTGGATTATCATCTGTATGTATCTTTTCTAGCTTTAACTTCCCATCATCCAAAACTGACCAAATGAAATGGTACCACAACTATATGTGTTTTGTCTTTGAGTGAAAAGTAGAATTCTTCGCAAGATGAATGGCACTTTGGCTATTTGTATGCAAAAAATTACCCATCAGTGGATCTCCCAATTCTTCCATGAATAATTAAAGCCATATCATCTCCTTGATTGCCTCTGTAGCAACAATATACTCTACCTCTATATTGGATAAAGCAACCACCTTTTGTAGTCAAGAAATCCAACTCACTATTGTCCCACCAATAGTAAATACATAACTTGTAGTACTCCACCTGCTATCTATATCTCCTGCCAAATCTGAGTCAACATAGCCTTGTATAGTAGTAGTAGAACCCCCAAAGTGTAAACACTTACTCGATGTACCTCTCAAATATCTGAGAATCCATTTGACTACATTCCAATGCTCAATACCAGGGTTACTCATATATCAGCTAATGACTCCCACTATGTGTGCAATATCTGGCCTAGTACATACCATAGCATACATTAAGCTCCCTATAACTAAAGCATAAGGTACCTTAGACATTTTTGCATCTTCTTCTGATGTCTTAGGACACATCTCCTTAGTCAATTTCAAATGACCAGGCAAAGGTGTGCTGACAGCTTTGGCATTCTCCATAGAGAAATGTTGCAACACCTTCTCAATATAATCAGCCTGAGATAGAGATAACTTCCTATTTTTCCTATCTCTACATATTTTCATACTAAGGATTTCTTTTTCTGCCCCCAAATCCTTCATAGCAAATGAATGTGCTAACTATTATTTCACCCCTTAATGTGATCCATGTTAGACCCAACTACAAGCATATCATCAACCTATAAAAATAAAATAATGTAGTTGTCATCATTCAACCTCTTAAAATAAATACAATGGTCAGAATGACACTGACTGTATCCTTGCTCATTCATAAAAGTGTCAAATTTAATATACCATTGCCGAGGTGCTTGCTTCAATCCATATAAACTTTTCTACAATCTGCACACTAAATTCTCCTTACCCTTGACCTCAAATCCTTGTGGCTGGACCATATATATTTCTTCATCCAAATCACCATGAAGAAAAATTGTTTTAACATCAAGCTGCTCTAAATGAAAATCTTTAGGAGCCACAATACTTAAAACCGTACGAATAGAAGTCATTTTCACAACTGGAGAAAATATCTCATCAAAATCAATGTCCTTTTTCTGTGAAAATCCTTTTACAACTAACCTAGCTTTAAATATTTTCTTACCTCCATCCTCTTCTTTCAGCCTGTATACCCATTTATTTTGTAAAGCCTTTTTACCTGCAGGTAACTTGCATAGATCCCAAGTGTGATTTTTCAACAAAGAGTCCATTTCATCTATCATTACAGACTCCCACTGAATCTTTGTATCCACCTACACAACTTCATTATAACATTCAGGTTCACCAGCATCTATTAACAAAATAGAATACAAAGATGGAAAAAATCTTTCTGGAGGTCTACTTAGCCTTGTTGACCATCTAACCTTCACTGGGGTGTGTGGTATTTTTTTTTTCTATTTTTGTGGAGCATAAGGAACTACTGGAACATCATCTTTTGGAGTATCATCCAGTACTACATAGTCATTGTCTTTCTTCTCATGCTGCTGCAACATATCTTTGTACAATACTTTCTCATTGAATATGACATCCCTGCTTCTTACAATTTTATGATTTTCAAAATCTCAAAGCCTATAACCAAATTCATCAATGCCATATCCAACAAATACACATTTCTTTGACTTAGCTTTCAGCTTGGTTCTATTTTTAGAATCTATATGTACAAAAGCTTCACAACCAAAGGTTTTGAGAAAAGAATAACTCACCTTCTTATCACTCCATGCTTCCTCTAGAATACCACAGTCCAAAGGAGTAGAAGGGCCTCTATTGATTAAATAAACAATAGTGTTCATAGCCTCTGCCCACATGTTTTTGGATAGCCTAGCATGCAACCTCATACTCCTTGCACGCTCCATTATTGTCATGTTCATGTGTTCAGCCACTCCATTTTCTTGTGGAGTCCTTGGTATAGTTTTATGCCTATGAATACCATTAGAGGAACAATAATATTAAAATTATATGCTGTAATACTCACTACCATTATCAGATCTAAGACATTTTAACCTTTTACCAGTCTCATTCTCAACCAAGCATTTCCATTTCTTAAAAGTTTGAAATACATTAGATTTCTATCTAAGGAAATAAATCCATACTTTTCCTGTTGCATCATCTATAAATGTGACATAATATAAAGAGCCACCAAGGGAAGATACTTGAGTTGGTCCCCATACATCTGTATGCACAAGCTCTAATCTCTCATTTTTCTTTTCCTTCCCACTCTTCACAAAACTAACTCGCTTTTATTTTCCATACACACAACTCTCATAGAAATCCATATTGACACATTTCAGACCAAGTAAAAATTTCTTTGAATGAAGTAATTTCATACCTTTTTCACTCATGTGCCTAAGTCTATTATGCCATAGTTCTATGTCAGAATCTATAGCAACGGTTTGATGTTCTTCCTGCTCAACTGCAGCCACTGTTCTTGAATATTCATTATCTTCTGAAACAATTAAAGTAGAAGGAACAGTATGACCTATACAAAAATATAAGGTGCCTACTTTCACAACTTTTTCTACTACTAAGGAATCTTTTGAAACCTTTCAATTTCTATCATTAAAAGTAACTGTGCAACCCTCATCACCTAGTTGCCCTACTGAAATTAAATTCCTACTCAACCTTGGAACATGTCTTACCTCTTGCAGTAGCCAATGATTCCTATTCTACAACTTAATCTTAATTTTTTCCTTTCCAACTATTTGACAAGGTTCATTATCTCCCAAATAAACTAGCCCAAAATCCCCTTGGACATAATCAAGAAAGTAACCTCTATGGGGTGTAGCATGAAATGAAGCCCCATAATCTAAAACCCATGAATCATCAATACTTTCTAAAGAAAGCATCAAAGCATCCTCTTTAGATTTATTACTTACCACATTTACCTCCTTGTTACCTTTTTGTTTGTCTCCTTCTTTATTCTTTTAAGACCAGCAATCTTTCTTCTTATTACCTGGTTTTCAAAAATACTAGCAATCATTTAGCCCTTTGGATTCAGACTTCTTTCCCTTTGATTTTCCTCTTGATTTCCCATGATTTCCAGAGTTGTTTCCTCTCTCATTGTTTCTACCCCTGCTTTGTGTGTTTAAGACACTACCTGATGTGGATCCACCTGAGCTTTTCCTATCAATTTTCTCACTCAGAATAACACCAATAACATCATCATATTTTAGGGTATTAGAACCAGAAATAAAATTACTAACAACCATTACCAAGCCATTCCATCTTTCAAGCAAAGAAAACAAAATCAAGAGAGCCCTGACTTCTTCATCAAAAATAATATTGACAAAAGTTAATTGACTAGTAACTATATTAAACTCATTTATATGATCAGAAAATGACCCACCTTCCACCATTTTCATATTAAACAAATGCTTCATGAGAAATACCTTATTTGAAGTGGAGGGCTTTTCATACAACTTCGCTAGGGTTTTCATCAAATCTTCAGTCATTGTTGCTGAGGTAATATTGAATGCCATCAATTGTGCAAGGCATAATCAAATACTACCAAGAGACTTTCTATCAAGAATTACCTAGTCCTCATTAGAAATGCTTGCCAATTTCTTGGCTTTTCTTTCCAACAACCGCCATAGATCCTTTTGATAGAGATAGTCCTCCATTTGCATTTTCCATAACTGAAAGTTCTACCCATTAAACTTGTCAACCTTCAGTCTACCCTCATCTACCATTGCTCCCACTTAGCCATGAGACTCCCATTAAATCGTGAGATCTTCCTGCAAAGGATAACTAAAAAAAACAACCTCGCTCTGATACTACTTGTCAGGATTAACAAGGCAGAAATAACAATTACATGCAAATATAACTAATATCAAAAAATAATAAATCACACAGAAGAGAAAATAATACACAAAGATTTAATGTGGTTCACCCAATCCTTGGGCTACGTCCACCAATAGCGAGTCCAATATTATTATTATCTAGTGATTACAACCTGATTACAATCCATAATCCCTTACAGCTCAATTCTGCTGCAAGTACTAAAATCAGACATACTGAAAATCCCTAACACTAAGCCATATTATACAATATTTTTCCACTTTAGGGTTAGAATGAGTTACAGCATGTCGGCCCAAAAATAGCTGAAAATATGTCGGCCTCAAAAAAACCTCGGTGAGGTCGGGAGGAAAAGTGTACAATACTTTCCTGATCAGTCACCACAAGCTAATAGTAAGTGAAGGTAAAGCTTTTGTTTTAATTTTATTTGGTTATTTGTATTCTTCATTGTAATGCTTTTTAGATTGATTTAGTAACTTAATTTAGTTAGTATTTCATTTTTAGGATTAGATATCTAATTTGCATACACAGGTTACAATATAAATGATTTAAATTTTATTCCTAAAAAATAGAGTATCAAATTTAATTGCACATCAAATTCCACAAATTAGTGATGTTAATCATAATGATAAAGGAACTGAAATTCAAACCTTGATTGAAACTGAAAATCAAACACCAATTCAAATTGAAATCAACAATGTGGATGTAGACATAGAAACACCAATTGAGAAAGAAACTCCTTTGAATGATAATGAAATAAATGAACAATTTCAAATAAAAAATGATGTGCTAGACAATCTACATGGTTTGGTTTCATGGAGACAAATTAGGATGCACACGACCAGATTGACTAGACAATTTTTTTATAATAATAAATTTGGGTTTCAATGTAAATTAATGTTACAATTAATTAAAATATCTAAAATATGAAAAGTGATGAAGAGGTTAGGCATTTATGTGAAATCCAAGAAGAAGGATGAGTCTCTAAAATAAGTTGTATCAAATGTTGCTAGTGCCTTTGACACAATTGGAAAGAAAAGTCATTCTAAAGATAGTAATGCGGCACGATGAGCAATAACAAAAGCTTTAGTAAACAAAACTACTACTGATAAAAAAATAATTTCAAACATAAGTGGATATCTTAATATTCATTGTAAAACTTTAACAAGAGTTGTAAAGAGAAGAGTTAACTTTGAAAGTGATCAGACAAACCATTTATGGACCTTCAGTGGCAGACTCTCGAGGTCTGATATGAAACTTATTGGTGAAGTCAAAACTTTGATTGAAAATTTTTGGCATGATAATACAATAGTATCCCCAAATGCAAGAGACGTTCTTAAATTAAGAGTTAGTTCAAAAGTTCATGATCCACATCCAAAACACCTTTTGGATATGACTCAAACTAAATTGTATACAAAATTTGTGGATGATAAGGTGTTAACTATTAGTATTAGTCAAAGATCTTTTAAAAAATGTAAACCATGGTATGTAAGGATTAACAAAGAAAGAATCACCTATTGTTGCAAAACTCATGTTCAATTTCATTATCATTATGATATTTTTCGATCTATATGTTCTACTATGCATACTAATGAAGTGTTATAGGGATGTGGTATAAATATACCACCTCAAACTATAAAGGAGTTTATATCAAGTTTGTTTTGTAACCCACCTAATGAGAAATTTTATCTTTTGAATGCATGTATATCCGGTGTATGTGATGTATGTGGCAATCTTACATAATTAGATGAATGTTTGCATGAAAATATTTCAATTGATTTTGGACAACAATTAGTTGATGTACAAAGATTTAAAACTGTTGAGTATCCATTGAAGGATGGAAAAGTTGGAAAATGGTGAGATCTAATAACTAAAAAACTTAGTGTTCATGCTTTTATGAATGAATTCAAGAAAAAGGTCATACCTAAATATGTGAAACACTCTCAAAATTCTAGATGGCTTGATGGACAATTTTGCATATCCAAGAATACATTTCCAATTGGTAGTATACTTTCAGTCATTGACTTTGCAAAGAACTACACACTTGCACCATAAGATTTGATCCAACCAGAGTATTATAATTCGGTGCAAGTAACAAATTTTGTTCATATTGTCTATAGCCATACATCTGATAGTGCAGAAGAGGATCAAAAAATATTGAGAGAGTACCATTTCTATATAATTGACAATAAGTTACACTCATCAGAGTTTGTCCAGTATTGCTTTAAGACTTTTTATGAAAATTTAAGGGAGAGAGAAATTCATATAACAAAACATCTAATATGGTTAGATAATTGCATAGAGCAATTCAAGAATGCTAGAATTTTTTATTGGTTGAGTAGGACACATAAGAAAATAAATATCCAACATATCTGGAGTTTTTTTGAGGCTGGACATGGGAAGGGAGAACATGATGGTGTCGGTGCATGTGTTAAGAGAGCCCTTTGTAGAGAGAAACTCAAATTTGAGGAAAAATCAAAATTTAAAGATGCACGTGCAATTGTTGAATGGTGTAAAAAAAGTTTATCTACAGAATCAAGTCAGAACTGTACAATCAGACATTTTTTTTTGGTTAGTTGAAGAGAAGAATATCCTTTCAAGATATGATTGTAATACAATCAGTGGATTGGCTAAATGGCATTCATTTAGGAGTTCTAATTCTAACACTTTGATTATATGGACTAGGGAGCTTGCATGTTTTTGTCAATTTTGTGTTGCAAGTGAATGGGAAGAATGCGAGAATACAAAATGGGTTGAAGAATGACAACAAAAATCCTTAACACCTAGTGAGACACAAGATGAAGATGATATAATAAATGAATATCTGGATCATGCCTTTGCATCAAAAGATTATGATCATGCTTCAGACCTCATACAACCTGGTAATTTACTTCAATTTATTGTAAAACTTTAAATTATATTAGATACATGTGTATGTCATATAATTTATGATTATATTTGAATTATAAACCTTTTAAAAAGTTTCATTTGTGCATGTACTTAATTTTGTTTTGTAGGACATGTGTATGTTGTTGTTGCACCTGAGGATAATTAAGAGCAGACAGAGTATTGGTTAGCTAGATGTGTAGAACCTAAGAAAAAGTTGATATGTCATCAAGTAGATGATGATGATTTTCAGTATCCAATTGGGTCTATTGTGGTATTTGGTACATGGCTACACAAATACCTAACAAAAATGAATGGTTTACCAGCTTTTGAAGACTACCAATAAAAAAAGAAGATTATGAACTATTCCCATTTGGTAGTGGCAACAAATATCAAATTGGAAAGATACAAAGGGAGACCTGCTAATAAAATATTATAGAAACTTTAAATGGAAGAGCATGAGGCAATCATAGATGCATTACAGGAAAGAGAAGATGATGATGGTACATTAGGTTGAATCAAATTTATACATGTAAGTTTTTGTTCAATTTGTCTTATTTTTATATGTTTTTCTATATTATAAATAACTGTCTTCTTTCAAGTGTCATATAATTTCTAGTTTAGAGATATATATTTGAAATAAAATAAAATTGACTTTAAATGAACTTAACATTTAAATACATGTATAAATTCTAACATTTCAACATTTATTTTTATGATGCAAGATGTTTGGAAGAACATAGATATGAACTATTTATGCAGTACAATGCACACTTGTATTCATCCAATTTTAGGTTTATAAAAATTTTATGAACTCACTTTTATTCATCTAATTTTTTTAAAAATATTTAAGTTCAATTCATAGTTGTATTCACCTAGTTTTGTTCTAAATATTAAACTATGCACATTGATTAGATTATTCTCACTTAATAGATTATGATAGATTTATTTGTGCATCCATATTCATTATTCAAATTAATAGATCTCAATGTTAGATAGATGGTTTTTAATAGTTAATCAAAGTCAATAAATTACTTCTAACATCAATATTTTTCTTGTCAATTACATGAATTAATGGATCTCATTAGACTATCTATAGATGGTTTTTAATAGTTAATTATCAAAGTCAATATTACTTGTAACGTCGATATTGTTCTTGTCAATTACATGTATTAATAGATCTCATTGTTAGATAGATGGTTTTTTTATAGTTAATCAAAGTGTTCATATTACTTGTAATGTATCTATATCATTCTTCTCAATTACACTTAAATTAATAGATCTCACTGTTAGATAGATGGTTTTTTTAGGATATTGATATTTAATTACAATTGATATTAAAAATGATCATATTACATAAGCTCATATATCTACATTCAAACCACTATTTGAAAAAATCATGAAATAGGATTAAAAGTCCATGAATAAGATAAATAAAATAACAAGTCCTGGAATAATATGTATCATAATGTCCATCATATCAACTCATGATATATACAATCACAAAACAAAGTCCTACTCTAAAAACAAGTCCAAGTACAATATATGATAACAAGTGTACTAGTATGTAATGCAAGTCCTACTCTAACAACAAGTAAAAATAATATGACAAGAAGTCATCATAACACAAGTCCAAATAACATGATAACAAGTAGATCGATAACATATATATATATATATATATATATATATATATATATATATATATATATATATATATATATATATATATATATATATATATATATATATATATATATATATATATATATATATATATATATATATAACACGTGCCATCATAAAATGCACATCATATAAAAAGTCAAAATAATGTATGTGAATAGTATAATCTAACTTTAGTCATCTAGCTGATCTATAGTCCTCTTCACTCCACGTGAAGAGGATTGTGATGCACCAACATGCTATGTCTGGTCATGAGTGCCCTCATCCTCCTATAAATTTTTAAAAGTTCTCATCAAAAGACCATTAAAAAATTCACTTAAAAAATAATTAATATAAATTTGAACATTAAATATTTTACCATGCATCCATGCTCGGTAATGCCCTCAGCGGGACATGAGGGTTCTCCCTCAGCTACATCAAAAGTGGATGTAGCCAAGTCCTATAAAAACAAAACATACAAATTTTTAATAATTAGGTGTAAAAGATCTAGATACACAATAAAAATTGAAAATTTACTTTTAATAATGACCTCAAAGGATAGTGTCGATGACTGCATTTGGCTTAATCATGTAGCCATGCCAAGACTTGTGGTGGTGTCGACCTGAACAACATATATAAAGCATGAATCAAACTTGTAGTACATATACATAAATTATAAATTATATATAACTTGACTATAAATTTATGGAATAAAAGCATGTACATTACCTGTGTGTGACACGTAGCTAATGTCATCGATGAGTCAGGATGGAAATGTGATTGTGCAACATGAGACAATCCAAAAGCCTACAATTGCAAAACAATAAGTGTGAATCAAAGTTGTACATAAATTAGTAAGATATAAAAACTTAAAATTAATTAATGAAAAACATATTACAGGTATATGCAGCTGATTCTCGGTGACTGGTGGGGTAGAGAATGAAGGACTTCCAATCTCAGTGTTACATGAGAGACCCTATAAAATCACAAAAATATGTCAAACACATTATCAATTAAAATTTATTTTGTTTAAAGTTTAAATGTATCAAGATCAAGGTGCATACCGTGAATGGGGCACCGAGATGTCGAGGTGTGGATGTCATATGATGATAGCTAATGAATGATGGATGGTCAACCCTCCTCTGTTCACCAAAAAATCTACATGTTATGGTTCATAATTGTATAAATATGAAATTTAATATTGCACTATATAAATTATAACTAAATTTACGTCTACATGATGATCATCGTTCACATTGAGAAAATTAACATATGACGTGATTTCATCTCTGACATCACCATGTGCGCCACCATCATCATCAACATATCCACCATGGGCATCATGGGAAACATCAAGATCAATTTGGGGACCCCTACATATATCCCCACAACTTGTGCAAATATGTGCTTTACAGGGGGTAGCCCTCACCTGGGTCAAGTGTTGTAAGAATTTTACTGTAAGAGCACTCAATGAACTAAGAGCTGATTGCACTGCTCAATGATGGATAGGTGTAGGAACTACATGAGAAGGAAGAGGAACAAGGGTCTTATTACGCGCACAATTTCTAGTTCTATCACTCAATTTGGCCCCTGGCCTTTCCTGTGGCATGCCCCGACCAACCCCCTGGAATGCTCTCATGTCAAAATAATTGTGTTTCCTACCCAATTCAAATTCAGCCCATAGTTTTTACAAAAAATAAAGTGGGACCTCATGATTATCATGTGGTGGATGGTCAAATACTATCCACCACCGCTCCCAAAAATGGTTTTCTATACTAGGGTGTCTACACCATCTAATAGAAATGCGTGGCTTCTTGCCAAGTATCTCCTCACCCATTTTAGGGTTCAAAAAATAATGTGCCATATCAGTTTTTGTAATTTTTAAATTATTGACCTCTTTATAAGAGAGGCCTTCAGCATAATATCCATGCATACTCTCCCTCCATGAATGGAAACTATTAAGCTCGGAGTCTAATGTATGTACTGAATCTACTATGCCTTACATGCTATCTGCAAGGCATAGTAGATGGGCCGATAGATGGGGATCATTCCTAATAATATTTATATCTCTCATTATTGCCTCTACATTTCTCCTAATACTGCCTCTCAACTCTGTAGGTGGAGGTGGTGGTGCATGCTGGCCTATAAACACATCAATGTTAAAATCATCCATATTTTTAATCTGCGTACATATAAAAATATGAAAATTTACAATTAACATACTTTAAATTACATTTTACCTTACAAAGAATGATTTAAATAATTAAAAATTTACAAATAATTTAAACAATTTACCTTATATATATATCTATATATATATATATATAGATATATATATATATATATATCTATATAGATATAGATATATATATATCTATATAGATATAGATATATATATATATCTATATAGATATAGATATATATATATCTATATAGATATAGATATAGATATATAGATAGATAGATAGATAGATAGATAGATAGATAGATAAACATGAAAATTTACAATTAACATACTGTAAATTACATTTTACCTTACAAAGAATAACTTAAATAATTAAAAATTAATAAATAATTTAAATATTTTACCTTATATATATATATATACACATTTAACATATTATAAATTACATTTTACCTTACAAAGAATGACTTAAATAATTAAAAATTAACAAATAATTTAAACATTTTATCTTAGAGAGAGAGAGAGAGAGAGAGTTTCTTGTTTTAGAACTGTGTGTAGATTTACATTTTCTATAGGTACAAATTTTAATTTTAGTTTTGTTAAGGTAAATATATTTTTTTCTACCTATGGTTTGTTATTTTATTTACGCATGTCTAAATTTATGTTTTGGTTTTCTACTTAGGGTTTGGTAATTTAATTGTGTCTAGGTTTACGTTTTTGTTTTACTACCTAGGGTTAAATTAAAAGTTTTAACATTTTTCTACTTTGGTTCGATAATTTACAAAGGAAATTAAAACTAAAAAGAACTAATTGAAACATAAAATATAATTAAATTTATACAATAATTTAGAAAACAACATTAAACTACATTTTTTAATTAAAAATAACTTGAAACTATATTTTTTTATGAAAATAATAATAAAAAACAATAGTACGTACTTGGAACATGAAAAAAATGGCAGAGGGGGTTGGTAGGAGAAGCTAAAATGGGCACCTAAGCTCTGCAAAATGTGATCCCTTCTCAAAATAGTGAAAATGAAAAACAACACAGTTAAAATAAATAAATAAATAGATTTGCGAAACGGGTGCCCGATTCACTTTGGGTGCCCGATTCGAAATGGGCGCCTAATTTTTGAATATGGGGCGGGCTCCCGAACGTAAACGGGTGCCCCATTTGTAAAAATTGGTTGCCCATTTCTAATTGCAATTTTTTTTGGAAGCGGACTTCTGCAGAATTGGTACCCAACTTTCAACATTAACCCTGAAGCTTGAGCATGAATCTTTGAGCACACAATCCTCTACTTGGACAAGTCTTCTAGACATTTGGAGGCTTCTTGGAGGACAAGGTTTGCATCTTTCATGGTTTATTTGCTTGCATTTTTGTAGTCTTTTCATAAGTGTTTATCTAGTTTGTATTGTTAAATATTTAGCTTGCTTTATGTTCTTTAACACTACATTTTAGGTGATACATTTTGGCACGCTTGGTGGGACCCAGTTCTAGGGTCATTTTTCTTTCCATTTCATCCTTTTTACATTGCAAAAACTAACCAAAAACTAACATCTTTTGTTGTTTGAGTGTCTTTGCAAGGGTTTTAGAGTTTTTTGTAGCTTTGGGAAGGAGGAAGGAGCATTTGCACTGACATTCCTGCATTTACATTTTAAACCAACAAAAAAAATACATGCCTGCTGTACACACTAAAATATGCACTTCTATGAACCATTACATGCAAGGTTGCTCAAGAATGAGGCCTCACAAAGCGGCTCATAGCTCTCTATGCATGGAGTTGCAAGGGACTATGATGTGTTTGCTCTCAGCTAGAGCTACAAGCTTGTGACCTTGCTAGTCAACCATACAATGAGAGATTCAAGTGAAGACAAGGGCAACAATGCCAATATCTCCAAGAATCAAATATGCAATGCAATGCAAGTTATATGAGAATGCAAATCTAAGCTATGAAAGGAAAGTACAATGCAACTAATCTATGAAAGGAAATAGCAATAGATTACAATGCCTCCTATTTAGACTATGTGAGCTTATTCTATTGCATAAAAGGAAATCTAATCTAATATGCTATGATCATGCAACTAAGAAAGTAAATATGAACTAGATGAGGCAATGAAGAAAGTCTTCAATGTCTTCAAACTTCAAATGCACCTAAAACCTGCAGCATAACATTAGCATAAAACATGGATATGCAAATAAAGGAGAGAGCTCTCCTTTTATAAGAAATGAGGTGAAATGGACCATGGAGATTAAGAGGCAAAAGGTCTTAATCAGCGGTGGAGCTTGAAAGAGGAGCAATCCATGTGCACAAGTATCCTCCAATGAGAGTGAAGTGTTGACTTTTGAGCCTCATGTGAGACAAAAAGTGCTTTTTCTCTTTTTATAAAATAGGAATAATGCTTTATTTGTGCAACTTAGGATAAGAGGAAAGTGAGGGCTTTTTATTTAATTAAAAGGGGAGGAAATATTCTATTTAATCAAATAAAGACTTAGAATAAATGGTTAGCCCAAGGATAGAAATCCAATATATGATCGAAATTAAGATTTGATCAAGAAATTGATATTGTTGAAAATATTGATTATTGATAAAAATGATTCAGGATTGATAAATCAAATAAATGGGGCCCAAAGTCTAGTCGACCATTTTTGGGTGCATACATTTGCCCCTCTTTGACTAATGTGTGATCGATTTGGGAACACATGTAGTCAAAGAATGAAGTTGTAATGTGAGATCAATTTGGGATCACAAAACAACTCAGATATGAGGTCGATTCCAGATCACATCCGGACAAACATAAATAAAAGCTTTTGAACATGAGGTCGATTCGGGATCACATTCAAAGTAGGAGATAAGAATCTCAAATTTGAGCGACAGCTCACAAAAGATGCCTGAATCAGGAAAATCAAGTAGTTGGGGATGAGAATCCCATAAATACTGCCCCCTCAGAATCGAAATCGAAATCAGGTAGAGGAGAGACAGAAAATCGATAAAGATTTGATCAAATCAGAAGGAAGTCATAATCAAATATAAAGGTCAATAGGTTAACCATAAGGCAATACAACATGCCCCAGCCTTACTGAAAAGATGTAGTCAAACGTGAGAAATGAGAGAATGGAATGAATATGAATGAAAGACTAGAAGGTTGGAAGACATGGAAATGAAGAAATGACGATGCCCTGAAAGATTAGGCCTCAAAAGATCAGCCAGCTGCGCAGAAGGGGGGAAGATTTTGAAACATGATTTTGACTATCAAGATGACCTCAAATTTCAATTTTGAGTCCGAAAATGGATCCAGGACGTCGAAATTAGCTAGGGGTGCAATTTTTGCGCAATTTCGAGGTGCTTTGAAAATGAGGTCAAAAAGTCAAAAGACTATAAAAGGGGTCAAAATGTCATTTTCAAAAATCATTTATCTTTTAGCGATTTGAGAATTTCAGAGCTTTAGAGAGAGAAAATGGCCCAGCAAGCAGGAGTTCCCATCCACAAGCATCGATTCAAGTGCGCCCAGTTGCACAACTCGCCACCACACTATCCTGCCCCGGTAAGTTTTCGAAAAACTTGAGCTTGTTGAGTCATTTTTTGCATTTAATAGTTTTTTAGCACATTTTTTCAAATTTTAAATTTTAAAAAAAAAATTTTTTAGGCGAAGTATCGCGCGCTTTGGGGAGAAGTATCGCGCAATACTTCGCGTGTCCCCAAAGTATCGCGCGACCTTAGGCACCAGTATCGCAGGATACTGGGCAAAAGATCGCACGATACTGGGTGAAGTATCGTGCGATATAAGGTTTATCGCCCCACTATAGGGAGAAGTATCGCGTGATACTTCTCCAAAAAAAGAATATCGCTCAGTATAAAATTTTGATTTTTAATGCATTTTTGAGCAAAAATGACATGGGTCTAGACAATGTTACATTTTTAGGATGTTTTATACTGAGTTTTTGGACATCCATCATGATATGTGCTAACAACGGGCTTGGTTTTGGCTTGCAGGAGGTTTTTTCGGCGCTCATCATCAGAGCACCGAAGGTGACAGGATTGCGGTTTGTCCAGGATCTAGAAGATCCGGGCAATGCCGACCTCAGAGCGATGGGATTCTGGTATCTGCTGAGGTACCCCTATATCTGAGCGGACCATAGGTTGTTGACTGCTCTGGCTGAGAGATGGCACAGCGAGCACAACACCTTCCACCTTCCTACAAGTGAGGCATCCATCACACTGGAGGATGTCTATAGGATCCTCCGAGTTCCATGCCACGGAGAGCCTGTAAGTATAATCATGTTTTTGAGATAGGCATGTAAAATGTAATGTTTCCAAAAGATGAAAACTAACATGATTTATGTTTGTCACAGGTATACTATGATCAGGATGCCACTGAGGGGCGCCGTTTGGTTTAGGAGATGTTCTAGGATGTCACGATTCTAGATAGACATATCAGCTGGGAGAGGCTGATAGACGATTTTGGCAGGGACTACCCAGTGCCATGTATAGTGGCTTCCATCATCTCACAGATCCTGATGACTGACTGCAGTCAGAAAGGTTTCCTGCTCGGATGGGCTCGACTTTTGGTGGACCTGATCGGTAGGCCGCGGTGGATGGCATGGGGTCCTGCCATATTGGCAGAGATGTACCACGAGCTGCATGAGATCGTCTACAGAGACGGTCAGACATGGGCATGTGGTGCCATCCTGGCACAGGTATGGGCGTGGGAGCACATCGCTGTGGTGCACCCCAGGGTTCAACCGAGGGAGAGGAGGTACCCCTACATCTATAGGTACCTCGGGTTCATATCACATGCCCATTCTGGGGATGTGACTTACTACAGGAAGATTTTGGATGAGATAGCCTCATTTACATGGAGGCCCTACAGGGAGGTTGAGGGTTGGGGAGATGCAGCTGATGAGCTGAGCTACATGCTGTGCAGTCGGCCACTAGTAGGTCGGTATGTAGAGATCGTGGAGAGATTCTGCATCACTCGGGTATGGCGGTAGTTTAGGAGGCAGCAGTGAGTCTCGATAGAGACTACCACTTATGCTAGAGCCAAAGATGAGGAGGGACATGGGTGGCTACCCATGTTAGATTATCAGCAGGCTGTCGCAAAGATAGCAGGTATCAGGAGCGAGCCCTGGGAGTATTTCTCAGATATGGCAGATGCAGGGGCTGATGGAGCCTACAGAGCAGAGCGGCGGAGGGTGCCATTCCCTTAATTTACAGTACCAAATGCACAGGCACCAGTGCAGGGAGGAGACGAAGGGGATGACAGGGGAGAGGGAGGAGATGGAGGGGACGGAGGAGAGGGAGGAGGGGAGGGAGGGGATGGAGGAGATGGTAGGAGGGGGAGAGGGAGGAGGATGGAGAGGGGAGAGGGGTCGAGATTAGGTGGCCAGAAATGGTCACGGGAATAGCGATCAGTGACACCTGAGGAGGAGGTGAGACTAGCTCACCGATAGGTGGAGGTACAGCAGGAGCAGCCTACGGGGGGAGAGGATCTGAGAGCCCAGATACAAGCTCAGGAGGCAGAGATACAGCAGCTCCGGACTACTATAGCCGTGAGAGATCAGCAGCTACTGGATCTGAGGGCAGAGCGAGATCAGCAGATATCTGATCTTAGGGCAGAGATAGCACGCCGTGAGGCGATGGCACAGGCCAAGGCACTAGAGCTCCGATGAGAGTCAGGGAGAGCAGCCTATTATCATGGGTTATATTTGTAGGCCATCCCAGAGGGTGAGAGAGCACCATCATACTCTCAGTGGGTAGGGGTATCAGACGTGGTACTTGATAGGAGGGCTATGCCTCCTCCACCACCATGAGCTCCTCACGAGGGTGGCAGCGAGTGTTAGGTTTAGATGTTTTGGACATATTTTGAGACTTTTGATCCAGATTTTGGGATCTCATATTGTATTGTATATTATGACATTGTATATAGATTATTGGATGTTCGATGTATCATGTGTATTTATCTCATTTGTGATGGATGTATCAGTTTATGTATATTGTCTTGTCATTTTGCTCAAAATGCTTATGTATGTGCTTATGTATGTTCTCTCTCATAGATGTATGGTTAATTCTCATATGTGTGATATAGACTTATGTTTCTTGAAAATGACAGTTTTGATATAGATATGATGATGTGATTAACCCCTTGTGATGAACAGGAACAGGTTCGAGATGAAAAGATGAGGAGCGAAAGACATGATCGAGAAGAAGAGAAGGTGAGTGCAGTCGACTGACAGGTCCACGGAGGATGAAAAGGAGAGCTCTCTCCATATGCAAGATGCAACACTAGACTAACATGAACCTAATAATGCAAGCTACTATGAAAGTGGTTGACTTGCAAGGTCACAATGCTTATAGACATCTAATTATCATCATTGAGTGTTATTGGTAGCGTCGTAAGATCATACAATGCACACTAGTATAACTATGTGGATATGAATATGACCTTTATCAGATAGAAATGTGGAAATCTCACCTAGGCATCAAAGACATGGAGGTCAAGATGACTAATGTAGTGAGATCACCTAAATTTGTTATAGCGAGATTATGCTTGTATCAAGACACATGAAAGTCAGGATAGCTAGAAGCATGCACTCACAAAACAGTCAAGGATAATACCTTGTCAATCCATAGGGTCAAGTAAGACCAGCATAAATGCTCATGACAATTAGGACCAACAACATATACCCACAAGCAGATAAAGAAAGAAAACATGTTCTCATTCCCTTAATCTTCTAGCTATGCATCATCGAAAAATTCTCAGGGAGAGACCACTCATCAAAGAAATCCTCATAGACAGCACACAAAGAAAAAGAAAGTCATCATATTGTCAGCGAGTTGATTGTTTAAGTGCGTGTGTGTTGGTCATAGAGTCAAAATCTGATTGTCATATCTTCTTGGTGAGAAATATCGCATCATACTTAGACTATTGGGAAAGACATCTAATAAGTGTTAAGAAACACTCGACGCAAGGGTAGTGTTGAAAAACACTATTTGGGGTGGTGTTGAAAAACACCTGTTGTGAAATGCCCCAAGAGACAAATGCACCTAAAAGACCAATGCTAACAATTATGCCCCCTAGACAAAGACAAAGACCAATTCCAGACTAGGCCAAATAAGGTCAAGGCATGATGGAAAGTGGCTGAGTGTCGAGGACGCATGCTAACAAATAAGGGTGCAAAGGCCTCAAGTAGCGCCTATTTCCAGGTTTTCACCACATGGAATCTTTTTTTCTTTTTTCATTTTTTTCTTTTTTTGTATTTTTGCTACCAAGGCGCCTATTGCTAGGTTTTCACCAAGGCACTTTTTCTATTTTTTTGTATTTTTGAATTTTTTGATTTTTTTATATTTTTTCAAGACTTTTTATGCTTTTTAGGATTTTTTCAGCATCATATATCAATTTTTTTAGAATTTTTTTTCAGGATCAATAAGATATGTACAAAGGATGCCCCCAGACAGAACGGGCATCAAGGATAGAACTTCTTGAGGTGCACAATGTTGATGGGATCAGGGAACTGTTCTCCATCAGGATCTGATAGTAAATACGCACCAGTACCAAAAGTAGCTGTGATGACATATGGTCCAAGCTAATTAGGTTCAAACTTTCCCTTTTGCTCTCTGTGTTGTTGGTGCTTAGGGTTCTCTCACAAAACAAGATCACCTATTTGAAATTTTCTAGGGCGAACCTTCTTGTTGAATGCCTTAGACATACGCTTCTGATATACTCTCATATGATCAAAGGAAGCCTTACGCTTCTCATCTAGAAGTTCTAACTCCTGTAACCTCATGGCGCGGTAATCCTCATCTGTAATCAAACCTTTGAGTGAGACTCTAAGGGATGGTATCTCGACTTGTAAATGTAATATTGCTTCAGCGCCATAGGTGAGAGAGAAAGGAGTGGCTCCTATAGGTGTGCGAATGCTTGTTCTGTAAGGCCATAGTGCTGGATTGATTTTTAAGTGCCAATCCCTACCATTCTTGTGCACTGTTCTATGAAGAATCTTAAGAATGGTTTTGTTAGAAGCTTCTGCCTGTCTATTTCCCTATGGAAAATATATGGAGGACCAATGTTGCTTGATTTTAAACTTTTTGCATAGGTGCTTTAGGTCCTTATTCTTAAATTGACCTCCATTTTCAGTAATGATCTCAGAAGGCACTCCAAATCGACAAATGATATGATTCAAGATGAACAAAGAAATGGTCCTTCCTAAAGCAACAGAAAGTGGTACAGCCTCCACCCATTTTGTGAAGTAGTCAGTGGCAGTAATAATGAACTTGTGTCCACCTGATGAGTTGGGATGAATCTGCCCAACTAGATCAAAGGCCCAGCGCTGAAATGGCCAATGAGAAATAGAAGGAATCAGCTCCCTACCTGGAGCATAAATCAGGTTGCCGTGTTTCTGACATTTTTCACATGACTTAGCAAAGGTGACTGCATCTATCTGCATTGTGGGCCAATAATATCCCGCCCTAAGCAACCTTCAGGCCATGGCAAGACCATTAGAATGTCCACCACAAATGCCCTCATGGATGTCAGCTAATGCTTGGTTGGATTCCTCCTTTTCCAAGCACCTAAGGAGCGTCCCATCTAAACCCCTCCTATATAAATCACCAGAGATGAGGGTGTGGTGAGAGGCATTACAGATGAGGTTTCGGCATTCGGAGTGGGTGAATGTGTCAGGAATGATGCCATCACGAAGATATGAATAGATAGCACCATATTGGGAAGACTCGTGTGTGATAATGGCACAAATGACATGGCTTTCAGACGAGTCAAAGATGGGATGGTGTAGCTCTTCCACCAGGAATTCAAATCTGGATTCATGTGTCTCCAACTGAAGAAGTGAAGCTAATGTGGCCATGGCATTTGCAGCTTTGTTCTCTATCCTAGGGATTTGTTGAAACGTCACAAAGGTGAAATAGCGTCTCAAAGAATCAACCATCTTTTTATAGGGTATCAACTTGTCATCCTTGGTTTGATACTCTTCATTGACTTGGTTGATGATTAACTGGGAATCCCCGAAGACATGTAATTCTATGATGTTCCATTCTATAGCCATTCTCAAGCCATTAGTTAAAGCTTCATATTCTGCAATATTATTGGTACATGGGAATAATAGTTTGTAAGACTTCGGAATGTGGTACCCATGTGAAGAAACAAATAACACTCCAGCACCTGATCCATTTTGCATGCGGGAACCATCAAAGAACATTGTCCAAGTGTGAGTAGTTGTATACAAGATGTGTTCGTCTGGGAATTCCACTTGGACTAGCATACTATCCTGGATTGGAAAATCAGCTAATTGGTCGGCAATAGCTTGCCCTTTTATTGCCTTCCTTTCAACGTACTCTATGTCAAATTTAGTTAGGACCATCATCCATTTAGCAAGTCTACCCGTCAGGGCAACCTTACTAAGCAAGTATTTAAGGGGATCAATTTTGGCAACCAAATGTATGGTATGAGCAAGCATGTAGTGGCACAACTTTTGAGAAGCAAACACCACCGCTAGACAAGACTTCTCAATATTATTGTAATTGATCTCATAGGAGACCAGAGTACGGCTGATATAGTAGATGGCCCGTTCTTTCCCAGTATCATCTGATTGAGCCAATAATGCCCCCAGAGAAGTGTCTGTAGCTGAAATATAGAGGATCAATGGTTTCCCTGGAATAGGAGGCATTAGGATCGGAGGATTGGCCAAGTATTGTTTGATCTGATCTAGGCTCTTTTGACAATCCTCGTTCCAAACACAAGAAGCACCCTTATGCAATGTCTTGTTGAAGGGTTACGCTCTATCTGCAAGCTGAGAAATAAACCTCCTAATTGATTGAAGACATCCCTGAAGACTTCTCATTTGGCTGATATTTTGAGGAGGTGGCATATCTAGGATTGCTTGGACCTTTTCGGGGTCAACCTCGATACCTTTTGCTGATATAATGAATCCTAAAAGTTTGCCTGAGGTGACGCCAAATGCGCACTTCTTTGGATTCAATCTGAGTTGAAATTGTTCCATACGATCTAGAATTACTTCCAGATCATTGAGGTGTGTGTCCCTTTTTCTTGATTTTGCCAAGGTATCATCCACATAATCTTCCATATTTTTGTGCATCATATCATGAAAGATAGTCGTCATAGCTCTTTGGTAGGTTGCTCCTGCATTCTTTAACCCGAATGGCATGACGTTCCAGCAATAGGTTCCCCATGCACATGTGAATGCTATTTTTTCTTGGTCCTCAGGAGCTATTTTGATTTGATTATACCCCGAGAAACCATCCATTAGAGAATATATGTCATAGCCCGCCGTCATGTCCACTATTATGTCAATGTTTGGAAGTGGAAAATCATCCTTTGGGCATGCTTTGTTTAGATCTCTAAAATCTGTGCAGACATGAATGGACCCATCATGTTTGGAGACCGGTACTATGTTTGAGATCCATTCTGCATAGTCGATGGCTCTAATAAATCCAGCTCTCAAAAGTTTTTCTAATTCCCCTTTGACAAGTAGAGCTACATGTGGATGCATTTTCCTTAATCTCTATTTTATTGGCTTGACTCCTGGAGCTATGGATAGGTGATGCATTATGAGATTCGTGTCAAGCCCTGGCATGTCTGAGTAGGTCCATGCAAAATTAATTTTCTTTTTCTGTAAAAATTGTACATATGCCTTAGTCTCTTCCTCTGATAAAGACTGAGCAAGATGGACTATCTGAGGGTTTTCTTCTGTGTTTAAATTGACTGGCTTTGTTGGTTCAATCAATATTGATGATCTATCCTAGAAATAACTCGGAAAGTTATTAAGTACCCCATCCTTAGGTGCCTCAAAGAGGTTTTCACCTTCGGATGCGTCATTTATTTTTACTATTTTTGGTTCTGACACCGCCACAAAGTGGTTTTTTCCATCAGACCTATTTTTCTTTTTCTCTTTTATTTTGAGACTGAGGTACTTAATATCAGGCTCTATCATGCTAGTTGTTGATTCACTGGTGGAAGAAGCCACGGGTTCAAGAGCATTCAGATAGCAGGCAATTTCATAATCATTGTGGAATGTGAGGAATGTGGGCTCTTGATGGCGCTGAGACCAGTCAATTAGGTCAAAGTGAACAAGGGGCAGATCGATGACTGGTTCAATGTTGTTTATGTGAAAGGTGTCATCTCTGGTGACCATATAATCAAAGTTCATCAAGTCTTCTCCTAAGATACCTGAATTAGGACTCATCCTATCAAATGAAGCATCATCTACTAAGGCGATTTGAGGAGGGCAATCCTCTAGTCTGACACTAGGATCATTAGTCGCATCGGGTTGGGTACTATAGGCATGGATAATATCCACGTCCAGATCAATTATTGCATCTGAAAGTGAGTCCCATTCATATTCATGGGAGTCTGTCTCTGAGTCATCATTTAGGCCTCGTGATGTGGAAGCCTCAAGGTTAGGAAGGGTTTCCCCCTCTCTAGTGCTAGTATTGGTACTATCCGTCGCAGCTAGGACAGTAACACTTTCCTTTGTCAATCTAGCAGTCCCACAGTCACTATCCGTCGCAACTGGGATAGTAGGACTATCGAGCATCAAATATATGGAATCTCCCCAAAGGAGATTCGTTGAGGGTACCCAATCATTAGACACATCTTGTTGGTTGGAAAGATCAGGCGTATAATCTGCATCACTGTCACTATCCATCGCAGCTGGGACAGGAACACCTTTCTTCTTCTTATTCTCAAAACCTAAGCCAACCGTGGACTTATTCTTTCATCCAAAAAGAGCGTGATCAAGAGGCTCGGCTTTAGCATCTAGCCTATGACTAAGGGGACCATATCCCGGATATCCCATATTTTTAACTAGTGTATACCCTTTCCCATAAGTTTCAGGTGAAGGAGCAAAATTCTCGTTGTGTTTGTATTTCTCTTCATGATAGATCCAGTCCCTTACAGCAACTTCCTCTTTCTCTTCTTGAATGGGGACCGAAGACTCAACAAATTTCCAAAATAATGTCATTATTGATGACGAAGGCTTCTCATTTGGGGATGGTCTCCCATAAGACCTAGGAGAGATTGGCATTTTTGTAAAAGAATTAATCTTATAATCTCCCATCCCGAGATCCATGGTCTTGAGCTTTCATTGTTCAAGTGAACTACTAGGATTGTCAGCTTCCCTATTTAAAGGTACATGTGATCCCGCAGAAATGTTATTAACTGACAGAGCACTATCTCCAAGGATGCAAATTTCTACACCGTTATGGGGAAACTTAACACACTGGTGATATGTTGATGGGACTGCCTGCATTTCATGAATCCATGGCCTACCTAGCAAAATGTTGTAGGCTAGAGGTCCAACATCAACAATTTGGAATAATATATCTTTTTCTACGGGACCAATGCGAATAGGTAAAACGGCCAATCCCTTATAACTTCTTTCTGCTTCGTCATATGCTTTGATTGTGATCCTTTTCTTTGTGTCAATGACATTCTCGGAATATCCTAGAGCTAGCAACAAACTCAGGGTACAAATATTGAGCCCCGCACCCCCATCTATCAGTACACGCCTAACATGGGTTTTATGAATCATGACTTCAATGTGTAAGGCCAAATTATGTGGGTGACTAATGGATTTGTCATCTTCTTCTGAGAAGGTGAGGTAATGAGGGCTAGCCAAATGGTTGACCATGTTTTGGAATTGGTCAATATCTAAGTTATTAGGGACATTGGCTGCTCGCAAAGCATCCTCGAGGACGCGCTTGTGCTTAGGAGATAATTCTAAAAGCTCAAAAATGGATATCTGAGTGGGTGTACATTGTAGCTGGTCAATAAGATTATAATTGGAATCAGGACCAACGACAGACTTGGGAAGAGCACCTTTGGACATGGGCTACTTGGACTTGCTAGTGCTAGGACCTTTAATGATAATGGGCGCTTGGGCTTGACCCCTAGTGACAGCATTGAGGGACTGGGGCATTCTTTGTGAGTGAGGACCTCTTATCACCACAGCGGGTCTTTCATTAGTCATAGGAGTTGAGTCCACATTATGTCCATAAGGATCTTTCTTTCTCACCATGTTGATGTTATTGTCAGCCACTTCAAGCATGTTAATCACATTGTAAGCATGTGTGTATGTATAGTTAATAGCCGCCTTGCCATTCGTGTTGCTAAAATTCTCTCCTTTTTCATATTTAGGCAAGGGCTCTTTAAAGGCTTTATGGTCTGCATTAGTGGTTAACCCATCCACTTGTAATTGTCCTTTTTCAATAAGGTCTTGGACAAGATGCTTGAGTTTAAAACAATTTTCTATATCGTGTCCAATCCCATTATGGAAAATGCAAAAAGCCTTAGCATCCCACCAATGAGGTAAAGGATCCGGTATTCGATGTTTTGTAGGATCCTGTGGGTGCACCAAATTATGAGGAACTAATGTCTTGAAAACATCTGCATAAGATTCTCCCAATTTAGTAAATTGTCTTTTCTTCGTTTTAGATCTCCTTTGATACTTAGGTTTGTCTTGTTGTGTTGAAGACGTTTGCAGCTTCATAGCTTGAACTGCATGAGAGAGGTTAAGAACTCCTTCATTTTTGACTTGAGATGAGTCAACAACTCCATCGTTGACCACTTGCTTATTTTTGTTCCAATAGGAGTTCTTTTTGTCTTTGTTACCATTAGTATTTTTATTTTGGCTATTGTTGTTATTTGTTGGTTTAGCCAAAATTCCTTGTTCTTTTAGGACATCCTCAATGCGACATGCCACCTCTACCATAGTATCAAAGGAATTAAACGGGATTTTCTTGACTTCATATCTAAGTTCTGGTATTAGATTGCTCACAATGATATCAATTTTCTCCTCTTCAGGGATTGTCCTTGGGTATTTCTAACACAATCGCCTCCATCGTTGTAAAAATGTGACAAAAGATTCCCCTTGATTTTGTTTGAGTTTACACAAATCAAGCATTGTGACTGACCTCGATAAGTTGTAAGAAAAATGCTGAACAAATCTTTGGACAAGTTCTTTAAATGTCTTTACTGGAGGGGAAAGGTTGGTGAACCAATCCATGGCTTGACCTTTTAAACTCCTTGGGAATAATCTCAACAAGTAGGAGTCTTCATGGTGAAAGGAAAAGCTTATTATGTAGAACTGTCGAACATGGTCATGAGGGTCACCAGTGCCATCATATTTGTCGTATGTTGGGAACTTGACTTTCTTAGGGAATTCTACCATCACCACACTTTTGTCAATGGGGTTAGGACATATGGAGTCCAAATGAAATGTGCTCTTGGGAGCCTTCATCCTGTCTATATCCTTTTGCATTTGTAAGATCACCTCATTAGTTGAAGGATTCTATTTTTTGATTTTTTGGTGAACATCAAAATTATATGGAACTTTAGCACCTTTGTTGATAAGACTTTCCAAGAATTGATCTTTGTTTTGTTCCACATATTGCTCCACATAGGCTTGAAAGGATGGTTCTTGTTGCATAGTCATGAAGTCCATATGATCAAATTTAGCATAACTACCTCCATGTTGTGAGCCATGATGTACTCGTTGGGAGGGTTGCTTTGAATGTCTATGAGATGACTGTCTCCTATGATGGTCGTATCTTGAAGCCCTCCTTCCTCTAGGACTTGGGGATCGTGAGGGTGTCTTTGATCTTCTTTGAGGGCTAGGGGAAGGGGTAGATGGGGGTGAGTTGGTCCCACTATTGGCTCCCCTCCTGTTAAATCAGCTTTGGAGTTGTTGTGCATAGAGTCTATCTTCTTCTTCTTGGGTGACTCTTTTCTGTATATCCAACAATGCACGTTCCTCTTCCTCTAGTTGTCTGAATTTTTTTTTTTAGCAGCCTGTTCATCTAAGTAGGCTTGCTTCTCTCTCTCAATGCTTCTCAATCATGTATTTGCATATTGAGAGGTGTCTTTAAGTGGGGAGGTTTGTCTTGAATGCCTCATTGCATTAGCTGCATTGATGTGGTGATCACTAGATTCATTGTTTTGGTCTTCGTGTTGTGACCCTGAATCTGAGTGAGCTTGCTTATGCTATCTTTCAGCTCGTTGATGAGCATCAAAATACCTCGCATTGTTAGGAGGTGACCCGGGTGGACTAGCATGAGAAGAACCACCATATTCTCTCCTGTGTCGTTGGAAGATATCCTCAAGAGTTTGATTCATGGCTTCTCTTTGTTGTCGGGTGAGAGTGTAACTCATGTCCATACTTGATGAAAGTGGTACAAAAGAGGTGCTCACTTCACTAGGATTAGCTCCCAGATTAAAACAAACCTCAGATTCACTCTTAGGAGATTGGTCAAAAAGAGGTCCTTTTCCCTTAGGTTGTCAACGAGTCTTGACGGGTGGTAACTGGCTAAAGACAACAGGGGGTCGCTTCCCTTGATTAACTTAGTACCTTGTCGTAACTGATGTGAAAGAGAGATACTCTCAATGATAAGGTGACCTTTCAAAGTGTCAACACCAAACTAGGATAATCGAAGTCCTCTATTGTCCAAAGAGAAATGAAAAGAAAAAAAAAAGGGCTTTACCAACACTGTCAAAGAGGTGCTTCAAATAAAAGGGTGACTACCCTTGCACTTTTGAATCAGGAGGTTGGACTAGGTCAAAAGATAATTGAAATTGAGATGAAAATGAAAGCGATTTGGACAATAAGAGAACTAAAATTTTCCCAGAATATAGCTAACAATTTTAAAGATGAACCTTGGCACCAAGCATGGCTTTCTAACTTGACAATTATTCTAAAGTGACTTTGTAAATCAAATGATACTATCCCGGAGGACTAAAAACTAGAAATTTGGAGTCAAGAAAAATCTCGGACGTCAGGGTGAGAAGCCTGCTCTAAGACCTAGCCTGATTGACAGCAACTGAAACTGACCAAAATTTAAGCACGACAAAAATAAACTAGGTGATATACTCCAGGCTACTGGGGCGATAAACCTATACCCACGTGATACTTCACCTGAAGCCAGGCGATACTTCTTAATACTTGCGGGCGATATACTCTAGGCAGGCCGGGCAATAGTCTGTCAGGGGTGAACTATCGCATGATATTTCTCTTCAAAGCGGGCGATATTTCTAGCATGCACGAAGTATCGCGCGATACTTCACTTCACAGGGTGCGATACTGTTGTAGAATTATTTAACTCTTGACCAGAATTGTGTGAAATTCGCATTTTTTGGTCTGTTTGGTCAAAATTTCTAGTCTGAGGGTTGATGTTTTCAATTTTAGTCACAATATCAGCAAAATTTTGGTAGGTTTGCAAACAGTAAAGGATCAAAACATGGTCTCAAACACTTGAAACAAGGGCAAAAGCAACCTTGCCAAGACAAACACTTGTGATATCAGAATTGAAACAACACCCTATGAATGCTACCGATTGTTTGTATGTAAGAACGTTTGCACTGGTATCACACAATCAAAGACACTTCAAGAAAATCTATCCTACAAAGTCAAGGCTCAATACTTATCAACTTAGCCCACAACTTGATGCCCCTTTGCCTCACACCAAGTGGTTACCCACAAGAGATGTTGGCTTTGTCATGGAAATGTCAAATGACACAACCAAAGGGACACATATGGTGAGTATCTTAAGGTGATCCGGGTAAACCACTTGGATCAATCCTTGCACTAAGAAGATAAGCGGCTAAAAGAAGGTGGCTTCTATCTAACGGTTCTTAATAAGGATTTTCGTTCGCAACACCCCTCTTGCTCCTCATAAAGGACTAGGACCTTGCGGCCTCAAGAGTACCTTAAGCATTCTTGTTCAATGTTTTCCTCATGGTCGCAATCCCATGAGCTACTCACATCAAATGAAGACAAGTGTTATGTCTATCAAGGTTTTTGGTGTCCTTGATAGCCTTGAGATTATAGTGAGTTGGAATCACTTGCCACCAAGGAAAATGATGACAAGGTTGTCCCCACTTGAGTCGTTCCTCTTGATTGCTCAAGAGCAGGTCCGCTAAAGGATTCCTAAACTAAACAAAATGGATCAAATCTTGAGGTTCAAAGTTTTTGATTCACCACAAGGGTGAAGAGCATACTCCCCTATCTCAAAAATCTCTCCCAAACACACCAAGTAAAGAGATTCAATTACTCCCTTGCTTCCGAAACTTTAAGATGGGTCAAGATTTTCTGATTCACCTAAAGGTGAAGAGCATACTTCTCCTACCACCTCAAAATCCCTTTCACAAGGTATTAAGATTCCTAATACAATTAGTGAATGCCACACTTGAAAGGAAAGCAAATAAATAAGAAAGAAATATATTTTTATTTTTATTTTTTATTTTTATGCTTGGGCAACCCTGCAAAAACTGTTAGTAGCCCTCTTTGACATGCATTTTTAGCAATTTTCAAGCAAATGAGAGCACCTACAAACACAACTTGTTAGACCCACAAGGTTAGCAAAATCCAAATCCAAATGTAAACATGCAATAAACTGCTAGATTTAAGCTAAAATATGCGGGTTAGACCTATCTAAACACAGCAAAACAAAACAGTAAGCTAAAATAATCAAATTCAGACAAGAAAACTGAAAATGCAAGTCTCTACCAGACCAGGTGATATTTCTCAAACTTCACCAGTATCACGTGATACAGTTTCCTATAGTCAGGCGATACTTCTCAGTCGCGCGATATTTCTCAGTCACGCGATACTTCGCCTGATGCCAGGCGATAGACTTCAATATAGGCGTGCGATACTTTGTGCGCGTGAACTATCGTGCCAAGACATAAAGTATATCACGTGATACTTTTGAGAAATGTCACGCGATAATCTAAGACAGAAAACTAGAAAATGTAGATTTTTTTGAAAATTAATCTGAAAGTGACGAAAAATGCATCAAATGAAAGGACAAAGCTATCTACTCTGCCCCACGGTGGGCGCCAGAAATGTACACACTAAAATATGCACTTCTATGAACCATTACATGCAAGGTTGCTCAAGAATGAGGCCTCACAAAGTGGCTCATAGCTCTTTATGCATGGAGTTGCAAGGGACTATGATGTGTTTGCTCTCAGCTAGAGCTACAAGCTTGTGACCTTGCTAGTCAACCATACAATGAGAGATTCAAGTGAAGACAAGGGCAACAGTGCCAATATCTCCAAGAATCAAATATGCAATGCAATGTAAGCTATATGAGAATGCAAATCTAAGCTATGAAAGGAAATAGCAATGGATTACAATGCCTCCTATTTAGACTATGTGAGCTTATTCTATTGCATAAAAGGAAATCTAATCTAATATGCTATGATCATGCAACTAAGAAAGTAAATATGAACTAGATGAGGCAATGAAGCAAGTCTTCAATGTCTTCAAACTTCAAATGCACCTAAAACCTGCAGCATAACATTAGCATAAAATATGGATATGCAAATAAAGGAAAGAGCTCTCCTTTTATAAGAAATGAGGTGAAATGGACCATGGAGATTAAGAGGCAAAAGGTCTTAATCAGCGGTGGAGCTTGAAAGAGGAGCAATCCATGTGCACAAGTATCCTCCAATGAGAGTGAAGTGTTGACTTTTGAGCCTCATGTGAGACAAAAAGTGCTTTTTCCCTTTTTATAAAATAGGAATAATGCTTTATTTGTGCAACTTAGGATAAGAGGAAAGTGAGGGCTTTTTATTTAATTAAAAGGGGAGGAAATATTCCATTTAATCAAATAAAGACTTAGGATAAATGGTTAGCCCAATGATAGAAATCCAATATATGATCAAAATTAAGATTTGATCAAGAAATTGATATTGTTGAAAATATTGATTATTGATAAAAATGATTCAGGATTGATAAATCAAATAAATGGGGCCCAAAGTCTAGGCGACCATTTTTGGGTGCATACACCTGCAAGATCATGAGTATGGTCGGTGGGAACATGAGTACAGTTGGTGGGATCGCATTCCCATAAAAACTTTTATCTTTTGTCTCGTTCTTTCACTCTTAGTTAACCAAGCATTATTTCAATAGTTTGCGGGACCACGAATCCGCAACGTGGGAATGCACTTTTATCGTGTGGGATTGTGAGATATTATTTTAATCCATAAGGCATTAAAATCTATAAAACAAACCTCAAAATTTTCACCCGCATATTTTCTCACAAACCTACGGGATTGCATGTTGACTTTGTGAGATTGTAACCACATGTATTGCATTCAATTCTCTGTCAGTCACTTCTCTATTTTATTTTTCAGACTAACAGACCTGCAGGATCACCTATACAACCCACGGAATCATTATTTATTGAGTTGTTGGATTGCATGAATAGGTGGCGAGATCGCAAATTAAATTTTTAAAATAGAATTCATCCATTTAATTTTGGTGCACTATAAAGAACCTTGAATGTATACACAAAACTTCACCATTTCAATTTGGGTTTAAAATGAACAAAGGCTAAAATTAAAAATCAATCTTCACACTTCAATGTTGGGACTTAAAATGAACAACAACCAAATCTTGAATGCGTAAAGGATAATAAATCAATGCAATAAACACTACATTTTGGTACTTCAAAAGAACAAAAACAAATCTTGAATGCTTAAAGGGGAGTAACTCATTGTGCAAAATATTTTACCTTTCAAGTATCTTTCATTTTCAAAGTGAACCTTGCATGTTTAAAATGGGTGTTTGAAGTTCTAGGATAGAAAATACTTAGTCTAATCTAGGTTCAATTTGGAATGAAGACTTTTTGGTGTGTTTGAAGGAGTGTTTTTCAACACTTCCTTAGAGCTATTAATTCTTGCAAATCCTTGATAAAATAAGTGGCGTCAAAAAAAATAGCATGTAAATGTATCTGCTCCCCTCTTCTTCATGGAACTTGGGTGAAGAGAAAGATCAAGTTCAATTGGTTTTGCTTCTAGCAAGGCCTGTCTAGAGAGAAGCGCTTCCTCTTTAGAGAATGACATCAAATCGATAATTCCCCGATCGATATATAAACAAGGCGTTGAGAAAACTCTCACCTTATCCTTTCAAGCTTGAGTGAGGCATGTTGATGGTAGTCTGAGGTACGAGAGTATCCCTATGATTTATGTATGGTCAACTAGGCTCTTAAGTGAGTCACGCGAGTACAAACCCATTAGGAGGATGCCACAGATCTTACTAAAAGACATTAAATCAGAGACCTACCTGATCTACCCCCAAAGGATTCCTAATCTTTGTGCAAGAAGAATAGTAATATCCCCAAGACACTCATCATATCGTGCCATCCTTGAGCATTTGGAGTTAGCTAATATGGTATTGCTTGATCCATTGTGTGTTCAATAGTGTTTGTAATCTGATTATCTCTTGGGTGTGTGCCTAAGTCAATGAGAAAAGGTTTTCAAGTCATGCTATTTCCTTAGGGTAGAAATTTCTTATGTGTGTCTTCAAAGTTACCAAACCAATGAAAACATTTGTTCAAACCTACAAAAATGAAGTAACAAGTCCTTTTTCCAAAGAGATCAAAACTTATTGCCTTTTGTTCCCACAAGATTGCCTTGTCTCTTGTGGGATTGTTTATCCACCATTTCCAAAAGATCCAAGAAATTTCTCAAAACCAAGTCAAGGTACACTTACCATAGTCACTTCCTAGCTTGACATATTTCCAACTCCACACTCATAAATTTAAAGAAATTTGGACTTATGACTGAATTAGTAAAACACAAGAAAGAAAAGTTACCAACAACTTGTGTGTATTGAGAGAAGAAAGTCACTGAATGAAAATTTAAATAGCATCAACCTACCGTAACTGCAATCAAAGAAGAAACCAAATATCAAGAGAAACTTGATAATGTGACTTACAACGTGGAACTCATACAGTTTGCAGCATGCTTCCAAGTTAACCACCTCCTTCTTACGCTTAAAAGAGAAAAAGTTGGCATATCACACACTATATCCTTTCAAATCTTGTGAGATTGTCTCAACATCCCTACATCTTAGATAATCCCCTAGGTGCATTCATGTCATCTTCTTAGATAGTCTCAAATCAACTAAAAATCATCCTTATCCAAACCAAATCCAAGAATCCAAGATCATCCACCATCCAAGTAGCCACTTAGTGTCACCCCCTTTGAGTTGCTTAAATCCTTATCCTAAGACAAAACTATCCCATAGCTCCACTTGTCTGACTATGCATTTTCAAGGGTAGCTAGTACTTGTCTTTGTAGGCCTCATCATCTTGATATGAAGATTAGCTCACACTGACAAGGATCTCATCTTCCAAAGATCACAAGTCTATCTAAGGTCAATAATCCCACCCCACTTGATCCTACATCAGGAAAAACAACTCATTCTAACACTCAATAATCCATAGGTCATTAGGAAATTTTCATCATCACATCAACCTATCACCATCTAAACATCCTTTAGGATCATCCAAGGTCTTGTATTTACCCAAATCTTAGTACCACATCGCACTGTCACATCTTTTCCCATCTTAAGGTTTACATTTCATGTCTACTAAGACATGATCTAAGAAAAGAAATAATATGGACCCAAATCTCACCACTAGCTCATCTAATCCTAATGACCCTAATAGCACCATGGTAACATACAACCTACAACCACCACAAATCAAGAATGTGTGGGTGGATCCCATCGAAGTACGCACCATAGATTCCATGGAAGTGTTTATGTACCATCCTAGACATGAACAAATAGTTAGTGTAGTCATAGTTCAAAATTGTCTTGCCATTTTGGAAAATTACACATAAACTCTAACCCATCAATCCTAGAAGACCCATACATATCGCTACTGACTCCTACCCCCATTGTCTAGAAAATCCATGACCCCGACTTACAACTATCCCAAGTGGCTTCACCTATTCTCCATCTCTTGCAATCTAGCTCCACAAACCCTACAGTGCAAACAAAGACACAATACACTCCCTTCTCCATCATGGGTGCACCATGCCCACCTACCACATCGCAAGCTGCTACTCAAGTGTAGAAATCCACACAAACACAACCTTTTCCTCCCATGAAAACTTCCACACAAGAAATACCTCCACCTTTCATGATCCAAGCCTCCACATCAGCACCATTCTTCCAAGGGGAAACACAAATAGCTCACTCCACTACTCAGCAAACCTTTACTCAAAAATTCATTCCACCCATCACTTAGAAAACTTTCTACACAAACTTCTCTTCCACCCTTCATCGCCAACACAAAAGCCCAACATTATGCTCTCACAACATGAATGCCATTAATGGCATTACAAAACCCACCATCCACATCACAAAACCCCACCACCATTTATGCATTCCCAACCACCTCCACATCTCAACCCGCCGCAAGGACTGGACCTTCCCAGGGTCTTAATCAGGCACAAATGAACACCTTGTGGATATAAATACACTCCCACTTCAATAATCTTGCGAGTATATGGCCTACCTAGTACATAGCACAACCCCCACCACCACCTTAAAATACATCTCTTCCAACATTCACCAACTATTTATCTATTCCAATAACCATCTCACAAACTATACTACCACACCAACAATAGAGTTCCTCTCACCTCACCAGCTATCTCGCACAACTATCTCCCATTATGTATGCCCAAGAAACCATCCCACCCCTTAGCAATGCGGGTGTGCATTCCTCATATATCGACCAAGCCCAAGGCCCCACCTACCAATAGTCCACACCATTCTACCAACCTCCTCCATAGTAGTAATACTTCCCCACATAGCAGTAGCATCCCCTAATCCCTAAGCAATAACAAGCGATGCCATACCATGCACAACAATATATCTCTACATCTTAGCAACAATACGTTACCCAACCACCACCTTAAATGGATGTCAATCTGCCTATACGGCAAGACAATATCCTTATCCTATCCCATAATACCCAGCTCAAAACCATCCATACTCACTTGCACCATCAAACCCCTTTCCAATGGGAGTACCCACTCCAACACCTATCAATTCGGAATGGGAAGAAATGAAGAAAACTCTTATGGAGATAAATTCCAATAATGAGAGCAATACATTCAAGTTTGAAGAGGTCTTTCCCTATCCTTTTGACTGATCTATCACAACGGTTCCCTTCCCCAAGAATTTTGAAACTCCCAAATTTGATAAATATTGGGGGAAGGGAGATCCCATTAACCATGTCAAGGAGTTTTAAATGGCTTGGCAAGAGGTTGCATACAATCACAACTTCCTTGTGCATCTGTTCCCAAACAGCTTGGGAGGAACCAACATTGAGTGGTTCTATTAAATACCATACGAATCGATAACAACATTTTCCAAGATTTATGAGAAGTTCATATCACAATATGTACACAATGTCGAGAACAAACTATTATTGTTGGGCCTATGCAATTCCAAGAAAAATGGAAGTGAGTGCCTGACTGACTATCTGGAAAGATGGAAAAACCTAACCATGAGAATGTCATATCAACCACTAGAAAATCACCTCACCAAAATATTCATTGATAATCTACATCTAAAGTTATCCCACTTCATGATCCAAGACAATGCAATATCAGTTACCTAAGGTCAGAACAAGCCATGCATCCAAAATAACCAAAAGCGCACATTCACCCCTCTTGATGAGCCTTTGGACATCATCTTCTACCGTATGGCCAGGGCTAACTTGATTATCTATCCCTATAACCAACCATTTGATAAGTCAACCCCCAAACCAACCTGGTACAAAGACAATGAATATTGTTACTATCACCATGGCAAGGGACACGCTACCGTGAAATGCATGAGACTTAAACACTACGTTTAGGACCTCATCGATAAAAAAGAGATCACAATCGATGCGCCTACCCAAGCATCACCTAAGGCCAAAATGAAAATCTATCAAAATGTGTTTCCTCAACACAATGCAGACAAGAACCTAGCCAACACTAATCCACCACCTCAAAACCAAGGCAAGGGAAAACAAGATGACAATGCTGATAAAAAAGATTATACCACTTCCTATATCAACTACGACAAGTTTGTTGGTTGCATCTCTTAGGTCAAGCCCATTGTAAATTTCATCCATGTCAAAGGTGTTGATAGTTAATGTGTAGTCACCACATGCAGAGGCATATATCTATTTCTAGTGCTAATCCTATGATTGCCCCTAATGCACAACACAACCTCTTAGAACACCTCAGAAATACACCCGCCTAAATTTCCATCCTTGACCTTCTTTGCACTTCACCCCTCCATCAAGAGATCCTCAGTAATTCCCTCCAAGAGGTGCGTGTCCCCATAGACATCATCACCATTAAGTTCAAGGACCTTGCGGGGTACTTATCTGCATCTTTCACACTTTTCTTCAAACCTTCAGACATGTCATCCATTGAGCCAGATCACAATCTTCCACTCTACATCACCGTAATGGTCAATGATTTTTTCATCAAGTGGGTAATGATAGATAATGGTTTGGTCCTAAACCTGTGCACACCGAAGTTCATCTAGTAGGCCGGGTATACAGAGGCTGACATTCACATGAAGTCATCACCATTAAATCCTATGACAACTTGGGGCATACCTCAGAAGGTACTATTTTGTTACTTATCAAGATGGGCCCAACAATTCAAGAGACCATTTTCCATGTTGTTGATCCTGACCTCCCATATAACATTCTTCTCATTTGACCATGGATTCATTCAATCAAATTCATTCCCTCCACCTATCATTAGTGCATCAAATTCCCACATTACGTAATTGAAATCACCATCCACATTGATCCCCAACTCTTCGCTTACTATTGTGCATTGGAATCCTCATTCCCCCATTACACCCACTACCTTGGCATCAACATTGGCTTTTATGTCACCAGTTCATCCTAATCCCACTGCGACCTAGAGACTATCTTAGCTTCCACCCTCTCTAGCGTCAAGATCAACAACAGGGGTTGTGGAAAATTTAATCTAACTGACACGTTCACAGTAGGGGCTCTGCCACTAGATCCACATACTCAGGTACATCCCTATAATCAAAGAAAACCCCCTCAAGAAGACGTTGAAGTCAAGCAAATGGGACTATCAACATTCATCTCCCATGGAATTCTGAATAATTAGGATATAGACCCAAACATTAAAAGATTGTTGTACAAGGACCCCCACCTCCCAACACTAACCTCCTTAGATACTTCAAAGACAAGTACCCCGCATCGCATAAATGGGCCACTGAGCAATGGAACTATCAGGGTGGTGGTCTAGGACCTGAAGAAGTTGGTACGAAAGACCCAATGGAAGCCTCACAAAATTTTCCACATCAAGGCCTTGGTTTCAATACCCCTCTCCTACATATACAAAGACCCAATAATATGTCTAAAGGAACCAAATTTCCCAATATTACCCTTTTGAACATCCAGGATGAACTTTTGGAAATAGAAGACATCGCAGAAGAGGAAGAAAAGAAATCTCGTGATGATATTTTTAACGATGAAACCTTCCTAGGAAATTTTTTCCTCCAACAACTCGCCATTAACATAATCAACCTCCCCCTCATCCATCCCAAACTCATAGATTGGGACTAACCAAGTGTGGCACACATTGGTGAGTTTAGAAGTGAGGAAGAGGTCCTAAGATTTATGGGGGCTTCATACCTACACTCAGACTGGGGGAAAGAGTAAGAATATGTCTACAAGCTTGACCCCAAGGGATAATTTGGGGAAGATGAAGTCTTCATCTATAAAATGAAAGATAAAAAAGAAAATGAGAAGTCCTTTTGTGAAAACCCCTCTAGGGCACATTCTGACTCCAAAAAAGTAAAAAAAAAGGGTGTGTCTTCTAGTGAAAACTTCTTTGAGGTGCTAGAATATGAGGACTTTCCTCTTCCCCCAATCCATGACTACAAACCAGAGTAGTCTTCTATTCTCATCAATGACACCAAGCTAGTAAACTTGGGAACTAAAGAATTCCCCAAGATCACAGACATCGCAACATCCTTGACTGAAGGTGAGGAAGTGTCTTTCACAATGCTTCTCCAAGAAACTACAGTCAAATTTGCATGGTCATATGCACACATGCCTGTTAGAAAGTAAAGTCCACCAATATAACTGAGAGGGGGGGGGGTGAATTAGTTATTTGATAATTATAACCTTTATCAACTTTAATATATTTTAATCATATAAGAAATGTAACCAAAAACCATACAAAGATATTCATGCACAATAACACAATGACACAAGATATGTTGACTAGGGAACCTCTTGATCAAAGAGTAAACCCTGGTGGGAATGATGCCCACAAAAGCTATACTAATATGAATATTCTTTGTGAAAGGATGGACTCTGTTAGGAGTCTTATGAAATACATTCAGTACATATGAATCCTTGTTAGGAGATTTTGAATCCCTGCTAAAATATTCTAACTCTGTTAGGAGTTATGGAAGACAGAAGGACCCACTGCCCAAACAAATTCAAGGTAAGATTATCGAAATCACTATCCAACTGATCTTGTATTACTCAACAAAATAATACCAAAAGATTACTGACCTCAATAATTCAATACTCCTCTGATTGTACCAAACCGCACCAACTCCTTTAGATCTCAATACCAGATCTCAGTACTTTGCATATCCTCTTTCAAAAATTTCTCTTTCACAATATTCTTACATTCATCACATTCCATATATCCATACTACAAAAGGAATATATTCCTTCCTTTTTTACCACACTCAAGTAATTATAAATGAGTCGGCATATAAATTACAAAATAAAAGTTGCCACATGCTACATCAAAATTACACAAAACTGTCAGCTTCCAATCAATATAATTCTTCACTCGTGTGACCTCAAAGTTTGTATTATCATCCATGTCACTATCAACATGTCTTTAACTACTTTCCAACTTCACATAACTAGATTCCATCCCTATTAGGAGATATCATCCGATTACCACAAACCGCTACTCAAGAACACTACCTGAATACTGCTTCCACAAAAATGCTCATAACTTCCATGAATAAATTAATTATTGTATGTGCTCTTAACCATAAACATATAACACAATATAGAATAATTCCTTAATATCGCATAGCTTGATCTCTAATATCCCATGTGCGCTAACCCAAACACTAACTACTCCTCTACTATCCTTCAGTAGAACATTGTGTTGACATCAATGACAATCACAGTCATGAATGCAACAACAACTACTACAAAATGGCTAGTAATACTCCCATAGGATATATTCATCATTCATTCCTAACAATCTCCCCTATTGGCATTGATGGCAACATAGATGAAAAACATCCAATGTTCCATAAACCCAATACCGCAGCACTACTGCTTTGAAAAATACTTCAAGTCTATTCATCAATAAAATCTTGCTTTGTTTTCCTATTCAGTTCTCTCAACAGATGGTACAAATGGTTTTTAATGTACACTTCTCCCCCATTGACATCAATGATAGAAATTTCATCATTATGTCAACAACAACTCTAATGTCAAAAGACACTATTCAGGAAATACATTCACTAGAGTCCTCATGACTCATCTTAGATACAACTACTCCCCCATAGAGGAAGTACCAACATCCAGTCCAGAAGAAAGATAGGGCTCATATACCACTGGACAGATGCAACAATCTGCATCATTTCTCAAAAGTAGGCTAGGGCATAACCCCAAGCATACCTCTCAGATACTAAAATGTATCCTTAGGCAAAGGTTTTTTAAATATGTCTGCAATTTGCTCCTTTGTGCTTATGTATTCAAGTTTGACTTCTTTCTCAGCAACTTTCTCTCTTACTACAAGATACTTTATCTCTACATGCTTTGTCTTAGAATGTAATACATGATTCTTAGACATACTAACTGTACTAGTGTTGTCACAATGTATAAAAATAGGCTCAACAATTTTTATTCCAATATCCTTCAGCATCTGCTTCATCCAAATTATCTGGTTACAATTGTTTACTACTGCTACATACTCTACTTCCGCTATGCTTTGTGAAATACAATTCTAGTTCTTGCTTAGCTTAGAAACCAATCTTCCTCCAAGGAAAAATGCTCCACCACTGGTTCTCTTTTTATCATCAACACTACCTCCCCAATCAACATCTGTATATGCACATAGGGTAAAATCATCAGATTTTTCATACCACAATCCATACTCAATTGTGCCTCATAAATATCTTAGTATCCTCTTTACTGCTGCATAATGTGATTCTCTAGGTTCAACTTGAAATCTTGCTATAATTCCAACTGAGTGTGCTATATCAGCTCTTGTATTGTCAAGTACTGCAATCCTCCAATCATAGATTTTTACTTCTTTTATTCTATTGCAGGAGTCTCATATGTGCTAGATAACTTCTGTCTAGTTACCATAGGTGTTCCAACTGGTTTACAGTTCTCCATCTAAATCTCTTTAACAAATCATTCAAGTACTTTGTCTAACTTACAAAGATACCATCACTATTTTGTTTTATCTGCAATCCCAAAAAATATTTCATTTCACCAATCATACTCATTTCAAATTCAATCTTCATTTCATCTGAAAATTTATCAGTGGCTTCATCTTCTCCTCCAAAAATGATATCATCAACAAAAATAACTACAACCAACAAACCATTTTCAATTTATTTTGTGTATAGGTTGCTATCAACTGTTCCTTTTGTAAATCCTAATTTCAACAAATACTTGTTGAATCTTACATACTAACTTCTAGGTGCTTGTTTTAGTCCATATAAAGCTTTCTTCAATTTACATACCATGTCTCCTTCTTGAGCTAAAGGAAAACCTTCAGGCTACTCAATGTAGACTTCTTCTTCCAATTCTCCATTCAAAAATGCCGACTTCACATCCATCTGATACATTTTGAATTTCTTAAAAGTTGCATAGGCCAAAAATATTCTTACTGCTTCAATTCTTGCTACTGGTGCAAAATTTTCTTCATAGTCAATTCCTTCTTGCTGTGAGTATCCTTTACATACCAATCTTTCTTCGTTCCTTACTACTTCTCCTTGTTCATTCATCTTGTTTTTGAATACCCATTTTGTTCCTATAACATTCTTATCTTTAGGTCTAGGGACCAATTCACATGTCTTGTTCTTTTCAATCTGATCTAGTTCTTATTTCATAGCTTTAATCAAATGTTCATCTTCACAAGCTTCACTAGTAGATTTAGGTTCAATTTGAGAAATCAAACATAACTATTCTTGTACCTTATTTTGAGTCTGAACTCCTCTGTCTATGCTTCCAATAATTTGCTCAGCAGGATGATTCCTTGATAAATTCTTGTTAGGTGTTATTGTCTCAAATCTCGCTTTAGGTGTCGGCTCTTCAATGATCTCACTATGGCTTTCATTCAACAAATCACTCTCAGTTTCATAGAATAATTCAGTAGTCTCAATGTTAGATCTAGGATGAGTTCCTTCATCTGATTCATAATCAAGCATTCTTTCCTGAATTTTGAACTTGTCATCAACTTTAACATTTGCACTCTCAGCAATAGTCTTAGTTCTCTTATTGTAACATCTATAAGCTTTTCTCTTCAAAGAATATCCAAGAAATATACCTTCATCACTTCTAGGATCAAACTTTTGAATGTCATCATCTCTTTTTATATAACATTTGCTTCCAAAAATTCTAAAATACTTAACTGAGGGTGCATGTCCAAACCATAGTTCATAGGGTGTCTTATCTATGTCTGCTCTAATTTGTACTTTGTTCATTGTATACAATACTATGTTCATTGCTTCTCTCCATAATATCTTCGCTAAGTCATTCTCAAATAACATAGCTCTTTCTACTACAGTCACTAATCTATTTCTTCTTTCTGCAATACCATTTTGTTCAAGTGTCCTAGGGGCTAAAAATTGTCTCTTAATACCATTCACTTCACAAAAGATGTTAAATTCTCTAGAAGTAAATTCTCCACCTCTATCTGATCTCAAACATTTAATATTCATTCTAGATTCATTCTCAACTTTATTCTTAATGACCTTAAACTTATCAAATGCTTCAGATTTTTCTTTAAGAAATGCAATCCACATCATTCTTGCAAAATTATGAACAAGAATCATAAAATACCTTTCTCCATAGAATCCTCTAGTCCTTGTAGGACCGCTCAAGTCTGTGTGAACAATCTCCAACTTCTCTGCTGATGTAAACTTCTTACCGGGAAATGAGCTTCTCTTATGTTTAGTCATCACACATTCCTTGCACATCATGTTAGTAGGCTTCATAATTCTAGGCAAATGTCTTACTACAAGTGTAGTACTCACTTTCACAATGTTATCAAAATTTATATGACAGAATCTTCTATGCCATAACCAACTATCATCAATCTTAGTAATCAAGCATGTCATCTTAGTAGGATTCAACTGAAATACATTACCTTTGGTTCTAGATCTAGTACCAATCAAATTTTCAACTTTATATTTTATCACACAAGTTTTCTCAATAAACCAAACTTGATATCCCTTATCAACTAGCTGTCCAACACTCAAAAGATTATGTTTCAAACCATCCACAAAGTAAATATCATCATTATTAGTCTTTCCATCAAGAGTAATAGATCCTATACCTTTAATCAAACAAGGTGCATTATTTCCAACTCTAACAACTCCTCCATCATAATTGTTAAACTTTATGAAATTTTTCATGTCTCCAGTCATATGATGTGAAGAACCACTATCTATAATCCAATCAGCTTTCTTTTCAACTTGAGAAACTAGAGCTTTTTCTTCCTTAACCTCTATTTTAGGATTTTCTTCTTTAATTGCTACAAATCCTATATCATCATTATTCTCAGTATCACTTTCACTTAAGGTTCTCTCTATACTAGCTTCAAGTTCTTCATCATTAGCATAATAACAATCCTTAGATCTTCTAGGCTTAAAATTGTTTCTATACTTCTTAACTCTCTTAGGACATTTAGATGCAAAATGACCATAATCTTGTCATGTCCAACATTAAAAAAATTTCTTACCATCTGGTTCTCTCTTCACAAGAAACAACAATACATTCTTCAATCTTCATGTCTTCTTCATTTCTAGATCCGCTGCTACCAACATAATCTCCTCTCACATTGATGCTTCTTGATAAAGTAGGGCGAACACTAAGAGAACTAAATGTTGTCTCCACTCTAGGTAAGTCTCCTGATAACCTCAGGTTCATTTCTACTACTTCCAATCTTCCAAGAAGAGTCTCTCTTGTAAAGTTTGTAGTACAAGGTATAACTTGTTCAATCATCTATGTTGTCTGCTTAAATGTAGGAGTCAATGTCCTCAAGATTTTCCATATCACTTCATTCTTTGTCTTTGCACCTTCACAAGATTTTACACCTGCAACAATCTCTGACATTCTACTAATATAACTTCTAACAGATTCATCTTCCATCATTCTTATATCTTCAAATGCACATATCCAATTATGTAATATGACTTTCTTTGCATGTTCATCACCTTCAAAAGTAGACTATAAAGCTAACCAAATTTCATGAGATGTTTTCAAATATTTTACCTAACTGTACTCATTCTCCGAAAGGGATGACAAAAGTGCTTCCCTAGAAAGAATGTTACAAATGAATAGATCTCTTTCATCATTAGTACATGTTTCAATATTATCCTCATCAATGATAGTCTTCTCATTCTTAGTAATCAACCAATAACCTGGTCCTAAAGATAGTAGATGTGTCTTCATCTTTTCTTTCCAGCTGTCATAATTTACTCCATCAAACTTAGGGCTTTCTTGCCTGATATTCGCCAGAGATCTCCTTAAGCTATTAAACTTCTCTTTCAAGGACCTGCTGGTCTACTACCAATTGTTAGAAAGTAAAGTCGACCAAGATAACTGAGAGGGGGGGGTGAATCATTTATTTGATAATTATAACCTTTATCAACTTTAATAGATTTTAACCATATAAGAAATGTAACCAACAACCATAGAAAGATATTCATGCACAATAACACAATGACACAAGATATGTTGACTAGGGAACCTCTTGATCAAAGAGTAAACACCGATGGGAATGATGCCCACAAAAGATGCACTAATATGAATATTCCTTGTGAAAGGATGGACTCTATTAGGAGTCTTATGAAATACATTCAGTACATATGAATCCTTGTTAGGAGATTTTGAATCCCTACTAAAAGATTCTAACTCTGTTAGGAGTTATGGAAGACAAAAAGACCCACTACCCAAACAAATTTAGGGTAAGATAAAAAAAATCACTATCCAGCTGATCTTGTATTACTCAATAGAATAATACCAAAAGATTACTGATCTCAATAATTCAATACTCATTCTTTGACTGTGCCAAACCACACCAACTCCTTCAGATCTCAGTACTTCACATATCCTCTTTCAAAAATTTCACTTTCACAATATTCTTACATTCATCACATTCCATATATCCATATTACAACAAGGAATGCATTCCTTCCTTTATGCCACACTCAAGTAATTACAAATGAGTCAGCATACAAATTACAAAATAAAAGTTTCCACACACTACATCAAAATTACACAAAACTGTCAGCTTCCAATCAATATAATTCTTCACTCATGTGACCTCAAAGTTTGTGCTATCATCCACATCACTATCAACATGTATTCAAATAATTTCCAAATGTGCATAACTAGATTCCATCCCAATTAGGAGATATCATCTGATTACCACAAACCGCTACTTAGGAACACTGCCTGAATACTACTTCCACAAAAATGCTCATAACTGCCATGAATAAATTAATTATTGTCTACGATCTTAACCATAAACATATAAAAAAACATAGAATAAGTCCTTAACATCACATAGCTTGATCTCTAATATCCCACGTGCGCTAATCCAAACACTGATTTCTCCTCTGCTATCCTTCAATAGAACATTGTGTTGACATCAATGATAATCACAGTCATGAATGCAACAACAACTGTTATGGAATGGCTACTAATACTCCCATAGGATATATTCAACATTCATTCCTAACAATGCCTAGGCTAGATCCAAACCTGTTCGTCCATCACCTTGTGGTTAATCCAAATGCAAAACTAGTCAAATAAAAGCTACAAAAGATACATCTGAAGGTGTCCCTACTAGTAAAGGTCGAGGTTGAGAAGCTCCTAGAAGAAAAGATCATCTGCACTATTGATTACTTAGAATGGATATCCAACATGGTGCCAGTTACAAAACCATTAGGATAAATTAGAATCTGTATGATTTTCTAAGACTTAAACAAAGCATGCCCAAAAGATGATTTCCCCTGCCAAACATTGACATGATTGTTGACCTAATAGAAATCCATGAGATTTTATCCCTAATGGATGGTTTCTTAGAGTATAATCAAATCTGTATAGCCGAAGAAGACCAACACAAGACAACATTCACAACACCATGGGGCACTTTCCACTACAATATGATGACATTTAGGTTAAAGAATGTGGGAGCTATTGTGTGTGTGAAAATTGTACCTAGCTGCAGAAACAACACTTCAATAAAACATTAGAGGTTAGCAAAATTAAAATCTGCGAATAAATGAAACTAAACTAACCAGGTGATTTACTACCTTCTAGTAGGTGTGAGTATGATGTTCTCAGATTAAAATCGAGATCAGTGACAATGCAACACCTAAACGAAGGATTTGAATGCAAAAGAATGAAAAACTATATGAATGTAGATTAATCTCTATTTTTGTATTTTCTATGCAATAGGAATGAAAAACTTGAAATGAATCTAATCTAGAATGAATTGAAATGATAAGTAGATTTAATCTAACAATGATATGGATTGATATGAAAATCTATGCAAAGATATGAAAAACTATGAATTGATCTCACAAAGTTGCCTGTCGCAAAAACTTGATTCTTCATATGTAATTTCACCAGAGTAATTGTGCAAATTCGAGAGCTGATTGATTGAAAGCTTGAGGGATCCTTTATGAGGAGCTGAGCCTTGTTTTTATAAAAATCCAGGGTTTGAGGATGCATAAGGAAAACTGTAAATCACTCTTGATAAAATCAGGTTGATTTTTGAGTTATCAAGAAATTAAAAATAAATAAACTCATAAAATCATGCAAAAGCAGTTTTTATCTCAAAATAGAGCTTTAGTTCACTTTTTCAACTCATCATCAGATGTCAAGTTTAGAAAGTTAACAAATTGAAAATAATAGTTGTTTTAAAGTTGACTACTTTTTTGATTGTGCATGATTTAATAAGAATTAATTTAATAAATAAAGTGATTTATTTTCAACTTAACTGATTTTGAATTAAAACAATTGATTTATGGGTTAATCAATTATTAAATCAAACTTTTATTAAAAAATAATATCATTAAATTTGACAACTGACATTAATTAATTAAATAAGAATTTAATCAATTATTGATATGGATTTTTATTTTATTGTCAAAATTAAATAATATAATTTAGGAATAAATATAATTAAATAATTAAGTGGCATAATTAAATTAATTAATTAAATATTCATCATATTCAATTAGTCAACTTTAGAATAAATAATGACATTTATCGCCAAATAATCATTAAATCAAATATAATTAGGATAAATAGGAATATTGCTAGAAATATTCCCCAATGCAGAATTAAGATAAAATCAATTAGGATTTTGATAAATTGATGTGCAGATATGCCTTAGGTTAGGAATTTGATGTCAATTTCATTCAAATTGTTGATGTAGGAAGTTAATGAACCTATAGCCCATTTTTGGGGTATTACATTTTGCCCCTCTTTGAATTATTGTGCGAAGCGCATTGGTTCAAAGATAGTCTGTGTATGATACTAAAACTAATTTGAAAGATGAACCGATTTTGAGACAGAAACTAATTGAAAGATTAGAAAAGATGATTCAGGTTCTACTCGACCAAGAATCATGATGATGTCAACTATAGCAATGATGAACTGATGATTACGAAAAATTATCAAAGCACCTGATTCTGAACCTTATGATTACGAAGAAGTGAGTGACCTAATTCCAGTCCTGATTGTCCAAACGAATCAATATTGGTATCACATCTGAACCCTTCAGTTATGAAGAACCAAGGAAATAACACTAATGAACTGATGGTTACGAAAAGATGATACAATTTACAAGATAGATTAGGATACCAGATTGATATGGATCTCAACGAATCTGATATGCCCCAAGCGATGTGCCCCAAGTGACGAGGTCTTTTGATGAATCAACAACTAGACGTGGTTGTTGTCTTGATTACTAAGGAAAGATTTGATTTACAAACTTGATTGATGTGCAATACCCTACCCCCTTCTTGATGAAAATCAAAATCAAACAAGAAAAGTCAGCGTTAAATGGTTTAGAAGCATGTTAATTGATTTGAGAAGTTGTTGTGCATGTCCAAAAATGCATTCTACGTCGTTTGGAGGTCCAGAAGGCCAAGTTTGACTAGGTTTGATCATGAGTTGACCATGGTTGACCAAGTTGAAATTTTGGTAGTTTGATGTGAGATAATCAGTTAAGTTGAATTCTAGATTTTTATGATGATTAGAAAGTTGATTATGCAAGCAGTCGGCCGTCCTCGGTCCGAAATTTTTAAATCGCAATTTTGACAAAGTAAACGATCTCAAATTTTGATTTTGATCCTGAAAATGAGTTCTACTTACTGTTTCATTGGAGGGACCTTCATACAATGCTCAATCCTTGTGTCATGTTTAGCATTTTTTTTAAAAAGAATCATTTAAGTGTTCAAGCAATTTGTGAGACCATGCAAACATGCAAAATGAAATGCAAAGCTAAGACCTAGGACTTAGTCACTGATCATGTGTCGGTCATTTTCATCATTGAATTTTTAGGTAAATGAATAAATCAATACAAAACATCCACTAGTTAGGAAACTATAGACATATGAATATTTATTTGTATGCACAAGAATCAATACAACGCCCACTGGTTAGACAACCATGGACATATGAATATTGATTTTATTTTCAAAATGTCGGATTAGATACAAGCACCAAGGCACAAATGCCAAGATGGCCTAAATATCATGTCCATTTTGATATAGCAATTTGTATAAGCATCAAAACATAGATGTTGTGATGACCAGAATACGCCTTGCATAACAAACACATCAAGCAGTCAAGAGATCATTCTAAATCCAATGTGAATTACTCGTAGTGACCCTTTATCATTCACATCCTTAGGTAAGATCGTGTTTCTCAGTAGGAGTAAGAACTCAGTCAAAAAGATAATAGTTAGATCAAAATTCCTTGAAATTTTTAGGTATCAATGGTCGAGGTACTCATGGCCATCCAATACGAGATGAAGGCTCTTACAGACGGACACCATTTCAATTCAGAATTTCCAAAATTATTAGATTTTCACATACAAGTAGAAGCCAAAGAAAATATTATGCCCCCAGTCATCACTCTCTAAATTTTATAAAGGACATCATCAAAGAGCTCGAAAGGACACAATATGAAAAAATATCAATGTGAATCAGTAAGCATACAAGGAGATAAAAGCATGAAGTACACATTGTTTTCAGTTTGTGTTGATGTTTGATTGTGTTGTTGTAGATGCAAAATCCTTTCTGGAGAGGAGATTGACTGACTGAATCAAATGAAGCTTCAAAGGACTCTGACTAGATATGACACATCTAAGATACACTGGAGACCATAGGATATGACTTTGATTGCCCTCAAGTTTGAACTTTGATAGGATACAAACTCTTGAGCTGATTGGTGTACAGACCGACTTATTGAAAACGGGAATACAGAAACAAACTAGGAGGTATGTACAAACCAAAGCAAGACTGAAAGTTGGGAAAGACCAAGATTGCATTGATAGATGGAGCATTTTGAAATAAGTGGCACACGTTTGTTGGGTTTTCACCATCTTGGCAAAGATTCTATTTTTGCTACCAAGGCGTCTGTTTCCAGGTTTTCACCAAGCCACTTTTTCTTTTTCTCATTTTTTTGGTATTTTTCATTTTTTCAATTCTTTTGTACTTTTTTATTTTTTTAAATTTTTTTGTGATACATCAAGGTGCCTATTTGCTAGGTTTTCACCATGATGATCATTTTTTCAGAACTTTTTCTAATTTTTACGATTTTTTTAGGATATTTTACAAAGACTAAATGCCTTAGGCGTAGAATTTCTTTAGATGGAAAATGTTGATTGGTTCTCAGAGCTATTCTCGTTCAGTCATTGAGAGTTGATAGGCTCCAGAGCCAAAATTAGCCATGATAGCAAAGGAACCAAGCCAGTTGGTTTCAAACTTCCTCTTGCGCTCTCTATGTGATTGATTTTTAGGATTCTCTCTTAAGACTAGATCGCCAACCTGAAATTCTTTGTGTCTGACTTTCTTGTTGTAGCCTCTAGACATTGTCTTCTGATATAATCTGAGATTATCATACGCTACTTGTCTATGCTCATCTAGTAGTTCAAGTTCTTGCAACCTAGACACTCTGTAGTCATCATCAGTTACTAGACCATGCATTCTAAATCTTAGTGATGGGATTTCAACCTCAATAGACAGTATCGCTTCAAACCCATAAACTAAAGTGAATGGTGTAGCCCCTGTGGGTGTTCTATAGGCCCAGAGAGATGGATTGATCATTAGATGCCAATCTCTTCCTATTTTATTAACTCTATGGTGCAATATTTTTAATAAATTCTATTTAGAAGCCTATGCTTGTCCATTCCCTTGAGGATAGTGGATAGATGACCAATGTTGTGTAATCTTGAATTTGGCACATAGATCCTCTAAGTCTCCATTCTTGAATTGTCCACCATTATCTGTGACTATAGAGTGTGGAATACCATACCGGCATATGATGTAGTTCAAGATGAACATTGATATTTGCTTGCCAGTCGCCTGAGTCAAAGGGACTGCTTCTACCCATTTTGTGAAATAATATGTAGTTGTACTAATATGGGTATGTCCATTAGAAGAATGAGGATGTATGACTCCTATAAGATCAAATGTCCATTGGTGAAAAGGCCATTGTGTAGTAAAGGGAATTAGATCTCTCCTTGGTGCATGAATTAAGTTGGCATGTACTTGGCACTTTTGATAGTTCTTAGCAAACTTGATAGCCTCTTTCTCCATTTCAGGCCAATAATACCCAGCCCTAATAAGCTTTTGAGCTAGTGTTAAACCATTTGAATGTGACCCACATATACCTTCGTAGACTTCCTCTAATGCACGTTGAGACTCTTCTCATTCTAAACATCTAAGTTGCGTACCATCTAGACCTCATTTGTATAGATTGTGACCAATGATGATGATGTAGGAGCATCTTGGGTGTAAGAGCAATCTTGCATCACCCAAAGATATTTTTGTTTTCTTTTCAATAAGGGCTATCTTGTGCAGAGCTACTATTTATGGAAACTTACTATTTTTAGTAAGTTGTTCATATGATCTCAAAATGTTTTGATTTCACAGTTGGAGGTTCATCCTAGTCATTTCAGCCTACCAGTTGAGTTTCATTGCCACATCATTAGTATTGGTGAAGTTATTGAAGTTTTTGGGTGCAAAATATTTCAGGTCAATTTTGAAGGCCTTAGAGGCTCTGGATCGCGATCGACCCTCACTTGACTAGTGCTAGCGCATGTCAGGCACTGTAGATCTCGTCATGGCATTTCTGAAAAGTGGTTACAATAGAAAAATAGAGATACGATTAAAAAATTTATGGCCTCCGGAAGTTGGGCTACCTAAAAGCATATTTTGTATTTCTTTTGAGCCGACCCTATTGTAAAAATTGTGAAAATAAAATAATTCTATGTATAGTCGGTCTTAAGGGCTAAAATTTTGGAACCTTCTCAGGTGGTGGAAATTGCCTATATAAAGAAGGTCCGTAGTGTTGTCTAGGAAGTTCTGGGTAGTAGATCTGGGTATTGATTCAAGGCTTTGTCCTACAGAATATTGTAAGGGAATGCCCATGTGGCTTTGCATATTGTAATTTTGAAAGTTTGTAATTCCACATTTGTGGAGATAATAAGAAGCCAATTTTCTATTCTTGCATATTTTTGTTGTTTCTCTATTTCTGTTATGTGTTTGTGGTATTAAGAGGAGCACCCTTCATCAAGTGGTATCAGAGCAGGAGTTCCTGAGTGTGTAAATAGATTGTCGATTGTAAGGCCATTTGCACCAGGACAGTGGTTAGAGTTTCAGCATGCATCACAAAAATGCCTCCATGAAGGGAACATGGCGAAAGAGCTAGTGTTGTAACAATTGAGGTTAGAGCGCTCCAGAGACAAGTGTGAGCATTGCAAGAAGAGATTCGCAGAGGAATGAATCTTAATTTCAGAGATGAAAGTGAGGATGAAGCTGAAGAAGGAAATGACGATCAAGAAGAAGGCAAAATTTTAAATCAAGAAGAAGAAAGGCTTTTCTGGGCTATTTCCAAGATCGAGAAAAGACCTAAGATTGAGGTTCCTGCATTTTCAGAAAATCTTAACCCAAAAGAATTGATCGACTGGATCAATGAATGTGAAGAATATTTTTAGTATGAAGATTTTGAGGATCCTGATAGGGTCAAATTCATTAAGGCTAGACTAAAAGGTCATGTGAAGATCTGGTGGCAAGAGATTCAATTGGAGTGAAATAGAAGAGGGAAAGATAAAATCACAAGATGGGATCATATGGTGGATAAATTGAAGTGATAGTTCATCCCTGTTGATTATGAGCTTGACCTACTGAAGAAAATGCAAAGTTTGAAGCAAGCAAGACGATCTGTTAAGGAGTATACAAAGGAGTTCTATCGAATCATCATCAGAATAGGCCATGCAGAAGCTGATAAGGAGAAAGTTGCTCGTTACCTTAATGGGTTGAGGCCAAGCATTCAAGAGGAGCTGAATCTGGTTTGAATGAACAGTATTGAAGAGGCATACCAGTTTTCCCTAAAAGTAGAGGAAAAGTTGAACAAGAAGTTTGAGAGCAGACAAAATGGAAGAGGTCGTGGTGGATGATCTGGTGGACAATCATATGGAGGCTGAAATGAAGATCCAAAAAAGAAGGATGAGGCTAGTAGTAGTCAAAATCAAAGAGGAAATAATTCCAATCGTATCCAAGATCAGAACAATAGAGATCAGAGAGGAAGAGGAAGAGGACAAGATTCAAGAAGAGGAGGCTTCTGTGGAACATGTTTTCACTATGGAGAAGAAGGTCATAGGGAATTTGAATGTCCTCAACACCAAGGAAGGATGGATAGGAGGAATGAAGGCTAGGCCAGATTTGCACATGTAGATGATGATGCCAGATCATCAAATTCTAAATATGCTGAAAGAGGAGAAATGTTGATTAATAGAAGAGTCCTGCTGAGTGGTGAGAATGAACCTGAACAAAGGAGGAGCCTATTTTGCACTACATGCAAGTGTGAGGGTAAATGTTGTGATGTGATTATTGATAGTGGAAGAACTGACGATTTGGTGTTAGAAGAGATGGTGACAAATTTGAAGCTCAAGAGATAGAAACACCCACATCCATATTAGATTGCCTAGGTGCAGGATGACCACAAGGTCATGTTCAGTGAATAGTGCCTAGTAAATTTCAAGATTGGCAGGTACCATGATGAGCTACTATGTGATATCATACTTATGGATGCATGTCACATGTTGTTGGGTAGGCCATGGCAGTTTGACAAATGTGCTATACACAATGGTCACGTGAATACCTATTCCTTGACAAAGGATGAAGTGCGACATAAGCTAAAGCCATTAAAGGAGACCGAAGAAAAGGTATGTGGTAATGTGAGAATAAATTTTGTTGATAGAAGAAAATTATTAGATGGTATGAGGCATGAGCATGTGTGTTTTTCTTTAATTCCAAAAGTTGGTAAAGAGGAAGTAGAGGATGTACTTGTATAGGTTGTAGATTTGTTGAATGATTTTCAGGATATTGTATCTGATAATATACCTGATGGATTACCACCAGTAAGGAAGATCAGTCATCAAATGAATTTGATTCCAAGAGCCAGTTTTCCAAACAAGGCAACACACAAAATGACACCAGTAGAAAGTGAAGAGTTGAATAGACAAGTACATGAGTTGTTATAGAAGGGATTGATTCAGGAGAGCCTGAGTCCATGTGATGTACCAGTAGTATTAGCACCAAAGAAGAATGGAGAATGGAGGATGTGTACAGATTCTAGAGCAATAAACAAGATCACAATCAAGTATAGGTTTCTATTGCCATGAATGGATGATATTATGGATTGTTTGAGTGGAGTTGTGTATTTCTCAAAGATAGATTTGAAGAGTGGATATCACTAGATTTGGATGAGAGAAGGAGATGAATGGAAGACTACCTTAAAGACAAAGGAAGGACTGTATGAGTGGTTAGTCATGCCTTTTGGGCTAACCAATGCACCGAGCACTTTCATGCGGCTCATGAATGAGGTTTTGAAAGAATTTCTGGGTAAGTTTGTCATTGTGTACCTAGATGATATTTTGATCTTTAGTAAGACATTGGAAGAGCATATGATGCATATTCATATGGTGTTTGAAAAGTTAAGAGATGAGAAATTGTTGATTAATTTGAAGAAGTGCAGTTTTGTGAAGAAAGAGTTGGTGTATTTGGGATTTGTAGTTTCAGCAAAAGGTCTAAAAATGGACCTAGAGAAGGTATAGGCTATCCTTGAATGGCCTACTCCAAGGAGTGTTACTGAGGTAAGATCTTTTCATGGTTTGGCTAGCATTTACAGAAAGTTTATCAAAAATTTTAGCAGTATTTGTGGACCCTTGACTGAAACAATGAGAGGGGATAGAAAAGAGTTCAAGTGGACTAATGGGGTAGATAAGAGTTTTAAACTATTAAAACAAAAGGTTACAGAACAACCTATTTTAGCACTTCCTAATTTTAATAAGGTGTTTCAAGTAGATTGTGATGCTAGTGGTACTACAATAGGAGTTGTTATGAGCCAAGAAGGTAAACTTATTGCTTATTTTAGTGAGAAGTTAAATGATGCCAAGAGAAAATATTATGTTTATGATCAGGAATTTTATGCTATAGTTCAGGCATTGAAGAAGTGGAGACACTATCTACTTCCTAAGGAGTTTGTTTTGTATATTGATCATTAAGCTTTGCAATATTTGAATAGTCAAGGAAAGTTGAATCAAAGACATTTGAAATGGGTTAAGTTTTTGCAGAGTTATACATTTGTTTTGAAACACAAAAGTGGAAAGTCTAACAAGGTTGTAGATGCGCTTAGCAGAAGGCAACTATTGCTGACAGAGATGCAAATTGAAGTGGTTGGGTTCAAGGAACTCAAGAATTTGTATCCAGAGGATCCTGATTTTGGTGAAGCTTGGAAAGCTTGTAAATAACTTGTTACTCTAGACAAAATGAAGTGGCTGAATTTCATCATTCAGGATGATATGCTATTCAGAGGGAGTCAGTTGTGCATTCCAATAAGTTCTATGAGGGAGAATCTCATCAAGGAGAAGCTTACCGGAGGATTGGCTAGACATTTTGGTCATGATAAAACCCTTGCTTTGGTTAGTGAGAATTATTATTGGCCACAGTTGCAGCAAGATGTCAAGAAGTTTGTATAGAGTTGTAGAGTATATCAGATGGTGAAAGGAGTGAAGTAGAATACAGGGTTGTATCAGCCATTACTTGTACCATAGAAGCCTTGGGAGGATATCAATATGGACTTTGTTCTTGGTTTACCAAGGACACAGTGGGGACATGATTCAATTTTTGTGGTAGTTGATAGATTTTCAAAGATGGCACATTTTGTTCCCTACAAGAAGACTAATGATGTTGTTCAAGTAGCGAAATTATTTTTCAGAGAAGTGGTGAGACTACATGGTTTGCCAAAGAGTATAGTTTTAGTTCATTAGATATTTCTGGCGTACATTGTGGAAGAAGTTGAAGACAGATTTGAAGTTCAATTCATCACATCATCCACAAACTGATGGATAGACAGAGGTGGTGAATAGGAGTTTGGAAAATTTGCTGAGATGTTTGGTTGGAGATAAGCCAACAAGATGGGATTTGATTTTACCACAGGCAGAATTTGTATACAATAATTCTGTTAATAGGAGCACTGGTAAATCACCATTTCTGATTGTATATGGGAGTAGTCCAAGAAATGCATCTGAGTTGAGAAAGATAGATAAAAGAGAAAAAAGTAGTGCTGAAGCTAAGGATTTTGTAAAAAATTTGAAGAACATCCATGAGGAGGTGAGGAAGCACATTACCAAGATGAATGCATAGTATAAGGCTAAGGCAGATGAGAAAAGGAGGCATATGGAATTTCAAGTTGGAGATGAAGTCATGGTTCATTTGCAAAAGGAAAGATTTTCAGTTTGTACATATAACAAGTTGAAAATGAAGAAGTTTGGGCCATGTAAGATACTGAAGAAGCATGATTCAAGAAATGCATATGAGGTCAAGTTGCCAACTAAGCTGAATATTTTAGCAGTATTTAATGTTTCAAATCTGACAAAGTATCATGAAGGAGGTGTTGAAGATGAGGTTATAGCAGCACATTGGAGTATTCCAGCAACTAGTTCAAATATCAAGGATATTGAAGAGATACTGGATAGTTGTGTTGGCAAAAGCATAAGGAACATGACATATGAAGAGTATTTGGTCAAATGGAAAGGATGACCTATTGAAGATTCATCATGGCTACAAAAGGTGGAGGTTAACCATCTTGGTTTTCCTCTGTACACCTGAGTCATGATAGGGTCACTTCTCAAATTACCCTAGGTGTCTGATGCGGGAGCATCTTGGATGTAAGAGTAATCTTGCATCACCCAAAAATATTTATGTATGCTTTTCAATAAGGGTTATCTTGTGCAGAGCTACTATTTATGGAAACTTACTATTTTTAGTAAGTTGGTCATATGATCTCAAAATGTTTTGATTTCACAGTTGGAGGTTCATCCTAGTCATTTCAACCTACCAGTTGAGTTTCATTGCCACATCATTAGTATTAGTGAAGTTATTGAAGTTTTTTGGTATGAAATCTTTCATGTCAATTTTGAAGGCCTTAGAGGCTCCGAATCACGATTGAACCCCACTTGACTAGCACTAGTGCATGTCAAGCATTGTAGATCTTGTCATGGCATTTCCAAAAAGTGGTTACAATAGAAAAACAAAGCTATGGTTAAACAGTTATGGCCTCGAGAAGTTGGGCTACCTAAAAGCATATTTTATATTTCTTTTGAGCTGACCCTATTGTAAAAATTGTGAAAATAAAATAATTCTATGTATAGTCGGCTTTAAGGGCTAAATTTTTGGAACCTTCTCGAGCGGTGGAAATTGCCTATATAAAGAAGGCCCACAGTGTTGTCTAGGTAGTTCTGGGTTGTAGACCTAGGTATTGATTCGAGGCTTTGTCCTATAGAATATTGTAAGGGAATGCCCATGTAGCTTTGCATATTGCAATTCTGAAAGTTTGTAATTCCACATTTGTGGAGATAATAAGAAACCAATTTTCTATTCTTGCATATTGTTGTTGTTTCTTTGTTTATGTTATGTGTTTGTGGTATTAAGCGGAGCACCCTTCATCAGATGACATACTGGGATACATTGTAGATAAGGTATCTTTTCTCATGGCGGTTAAAGTTATCGGGAATGATTTGATCTTGGAGAGAGGAGAAAAGATTTTTGTATCAAGATGAATCATGACCAACAATAGTGTAGATCATGTGGGTATCCGGGGAATCATATGCAGGATAAGATAGTGCTTCCACCAGGAACTCATAGTGTAGCTCATGTTCGGGCTACTGTAATAAAGTAGATAGCATTGCTATTGCATCAACAACTTTGATCTATGTTCTAGGTATTTTCTCAAAGGTGATAGATATGAAATATTTCTTTAGATCATGTACCATTCTCTTGTATGAGATTAGCTTTCCATGTTTCATTTGATACACATCATTGACTTGGTGTATCACAAGTTGTGAGTCTCCATGAATGTGTACTTTTGTTACTCTCCACTCAATTGCTATATTCATTCCATTAAGAGGGCTTCATATTCAGAAATATTGTTTGTGCAAGGAAACTTGATTCTAAATGCTTTAGGGATTGAGTATCCTTGAGGAGTGATGAACAATATGCCTACTCCAGATCCATTATGTGTATAGGAGCTGTCAAATAATAGCTTCCATGCTCTCGGAGAAAGATTCATGATAGAGGAATCTGGGAGTTCCATTTACATTGGTGTATCATCAAACAAAGGTGCATATGCTAGTTGATCAGCAATAACTTGGCCCTTGATAGATTTTCTTTCAACATAGTCAATGTCAAATTCACTTAATAACATCACCCATTTAGCTAGTCTACCTGTGAGGGAAGCTTTTCTTATTAGGTACTTTAATAGGTCAATATTAGCTACCAAATGTGTGGTATGAGCCAACATGTAATGTCTCAGTTTTCATGATGCAAAGATCACAGCTAGACAAGTCTTTTCAATCATAGAATAGTTCTTCTCGTATGCTACCAATGCTCTACTAATATATTACATAGCCCTTTCGTTCTTGTTCTCATAATGTTGTGCAAGCAATGCCCTGAGTGATGTATCTGTAGTAGAGACATATAAGATCAAAGGCTTCCCTTGAATAGGAGGCATCAAAATAGGAGGATTTGATAGATATTTCTTGATATCATTAAAATTCTTTTCACATTCCTCATTCCATGCAAAGGTCACACCTTTATGTAATGTCTTTGTAAAAGGTTGTGATATGTCTGCCAACTGAGCTATGAAGCATCTAATAGATTGTACTCTCCCTTGTAATGTTCTCATTTGACTAATGTTCTTTGGAGGTTGCATCTCCATGATGGCTTTAACTTTAGCTGGATCAACTTCAATGCCTTTCTTTGAGATGATGTACCCTAGGAGATTTCCAGAAGTAACGCCAAAAGCACACTTCTTAGGGTTTAATCTAAGACTAAAATTCTCCATGCAGTCTAGTATTTTTCTCAAATCATTTAGATGTTCAGATCTTATCATAGATTTTGCTAAGGTATCATCAACATAATCCTCCATGGTTTAATGCATCATGTCATGAAAGATAGATGTCATAGCTCTTTGACATGTAGCACTAGCATTCTTAAGCCCAAATGGCATGACATTCCAACAGAAGGTACCCCACACACATGTGAAAGCATTTTTCTCTTGATCTTCTAGAGAAATTTTTATTTGATTATATACAGAAAAACCTTCCATCAAGGAATACATCTTGAAACTCACAGTCATGTACACTATCATATCAATATTAGGTAATGGAAAATCATCCTTCAGGCATGCTTTATTCACATCTCTAAAGTCTATGCACACTCTTATTGATTTATCTAGTTTAGAAATAGGTACAATATTTGAGATCCATTTAGCATAGTCAATAACTCGGATGAATCCGGCTTTTAGTAGTTTCTCTAATTCATCTTTGACCAAGAGTGCAACATGTGGATGCATCTTTCTCAATTTTTGCTTAACAGGTTTGTAACCTGGAGTTATAGATAAATGGTGCATTATAAGATCAGGATCCAACCCTATCATATCTGAATATTTCCATGCAAATTTGATCTTCTTTTCTGTTAGGAATGTTGTAAAATTTTTCTTTTCTTCTTCTCATAAGGATTGTGCTACATGAATCAATTGTGGTTCCTCTGTTGTTCCCAAGTTGATAGATTGAGTGGGCTCAATTAGAACTAGAGATCTATCCTATAAATGACTTGGAAGGACATCAAATATCTCATCCTTAGGTGCCTTAGAGAGGTTTTCACCTTTAGATACATCTTTTATTTTTCCTTTTGTAGGTTCTGAGACAGCCACAAAGTGGTTTTCACCCTCAGAGCTCCTTTTATTTTTATTTTTATTCTTATTCTTTTGACTAAGATACTTGATGTCCGACTTCGTCATGCTAAAGCTCAATTCACTGATGGAAGTCCTCATAGGCTCAACTGCATTTAGGTATCAAGCAAGGGCATAGTCATTTGGAAAGTTATAGATACCTCGGCTCAGATTCGTGGAAGTTTGGTCAAGAAGTTCAGGATGTTGGATAGTCAAAGTGGGGAAAGATTGGGAAATAGTGTTTACGAATATGTATCTATCATCATTGGTCCTAACCCGACTCTTGAGTTTGAAAGTGATATTACAAATCAAAATGTTCAATTTGTGAATAGGCTCAATGTCAATGTGGGAGTCCACTTCAGCCATCAGTGGATCAAACTTGTTTGTTCGCCATTTCGCTCTAGACTTACATTGGGTTTAGGTGCATATTAGTGAATAACATTAACATGTTTTTCTATGATAAGCTCATCTTCCTCTGGAATGGCTCCCCATTCATAGTCATTAGATTCCTCATCTATGCCTCTAGGAAATATGAGAACGTGTGTAAAGTCAGGATGGATACCCTAAGAAGGGCTACCCTCAGATTTTGATTTGAATTCATACTCATGAGAATCTATCTCAGAATAGCTACCACCTTCCTCTTTGTCTGTGTGGTCTTCTTTAAGACCAGCTAGTTCTTGTGGTGCAACTATCTTTTGTTCTATAGTAGGTTCTTGTGTTTCTACTACATTGATTCTCTTTGTTGGATCATCTTCTGCTTCAAGGAAGTCTTTTATTTCTTTAGGCAAACACTCATAAGAAATGAGCTCCTCAATAGTGGTGTCAGAATCATCATTGTTAGATTGTTGTGCTTCCTCCTTTGTTGGTTCAATTTGTTCTAAGACATGTGGGGAGTTCTTTCTAAGATAGAAAGGCTTCTTCTTATATCTTGGTCCTTTTGTATTCTTTTTGGTTCAACCATGATGGTCAAGAGGTGATAAAAGACCTTTACCTTGTAGTCCTAGAGGCCCTTTTCCTGTATATCCCATTTTTGTGATCAATTTGTCTCCTAGTCCATATGACTTCTAAGGAATTTTTCTTGAAGTGGAGTCACATTTCTGGACTGACTGAGACTGGGATTCATCTTTATAAAACCATGCAAGCATGCCTTCATCTTCCTCAAAATCTTGTTTAGATACTTTCTCTGGGACAAAGCTTCCATTGAATATGACTTGGGATTCTTTAACATTAGGTTTCACTTTGTCTGAAGCTTGTCCATAAGACTTTGGTGATAATGGGAGAGATGTGAGAGATAAGACTTGTTCCATTAAGTATTCTCCCATACCATTATCTTTTCTTTTAACCTCTTTAGCAATGTCGTCCATCTTGGATGTTGAAGCAACGTCTAGCTGCTTAGTGGAAGATTCTCTGTTATTAGGAACAAGTTTATCAACACTTTCTTTTAATGCATTGCAAGTTATAGAGAGGTCAGCTGGAATCATCACCTCTACTCCTTCATAAGGAAATTTTACACATTGATGGCATGTGGAAGGACTAGCTCTCATTTCATGTATCTAGGGTCTCCCTAGAAGAATATTGTAAGCCAAAGGTATATCAAGAACTTGACATGTAGTATATTTGATGACTGGACCTATTTTGATAGGTAAGACAATTGTTCCTTTGGAAGATCTTTCTTCTTCATCATATGCCTTGATATTTATTTTATTTTTAGGATGAATGGTAGCTTTAGATAATCCCAATTGTGTAATCAAGTTGTAAGAACAAATGTTGGGACCAAGGCCTCCATCTATCAACACACATTTGACTTGATGGTTTTGGATCAAGACTTCAATGTTTAAGGGTTGGTTATGCGGATGACTTAAGGAGTTATCATCTTCCTCTAAAAAGGAGATATACTAGGGAGATGTTAGATGACCAACCATATTCTGGAATTTGTCTAAATCAAGCTTGTCAGGAACATTGGATCCAAGCAAAGCTTTGTCTAGAATGGCTCTATGAGCTGGAGATATCCGAAGCAACTCAAACATGGAGACTTTTGCATTTGTATGATAGATTTGTTGGACAATATTGTAGGAAGTGTATGGTGAAAATGTGACCACACTTTTATGAATCCTTACATGCAAGAAAAATTAACAATGAGACCTCACAAATCAATCCATAGCTCTCTATGCATGGAGTTGCAAGATTTGTAAAATTGCTCTCAGCTAGAGCTATAAATTCATGACCTTGCTAGTCAACCACACAATGAGAGATTCCAAATCAAAGATAAGGGAAACAATGTCAATATCTCCAATGAAATCAATATGAATACAATGTAATGCAAACTAATCTATGAGAATGAAAGATGCAAGCTATGCTATGAAAGGAAAATACAAGTGTTACAAATCCTCCTATTAAGCTATGTGAGATTAATCTATTGCATAAAGGAAATCTATACTAAAAATGCCATGATTATGCAACTATGATGTAAGAAAACAAGCTAAATGAAATGAAACAACAATGTCTTCAAAGTTTGAATGCAAGAATATCTTCAAAGAGCTCCAAATGACCTAGAAAATTTACAACATAACATTAGCATAAAAAAGATGGATGCCAAATGAAGAAGAGAGCTCTCCTTTTATAAGAAATGAAAATGAATGGACCATTGAGATTAAGAGGCAAAAGACTTAATCAGCGGTAGAGAAAAATGAAAGCTTGATCCTTGTGCAGAAATATCCCCCAATGAGAAAATAGGAGTTGACTTTTGTGTCCATATGAGACAAAAAGTGTTTTTCTCTTTTTTATAAAGTAAGAATAATGCTTTATTTGTGCAACTTAGGATAAGAGGAAAAGTGGGGGCTTTTTATTTATTAAAAGGGGAGGATATATTCCTTTTAAATAAATAAAAACTTAGGATAAAATAGTTAGCCCATAGAAAATAATCAAAAATGATGAAATAGGATCTGATCAAGGAAATTGATATAATTTGAAAAATATTGATTATTGATAAAACTGATTTAGAGATAAATAAATCGAATAAATGGGGCCCAAAGTCTAGGTGACCATTTTTGGGTGCATACATTTTCCCCTCTTTGACTAATGTGTGGTCAATTTGGGAACACATGTAGTCAAAAAATAAAGTTGAAATGTGAGATCGATCTAGGATCATAAAACAACTCAGATGTGAGGTCAATTTGGGATCACACCCGAACAAACATAAACAAAGGCCTTTGAACATGAGATCGATTCAGGATCACATTCAAAGTAAGAGATAAGAATCTCAAATTTGAGCAAAAGCTCATAAAAAGATGTCTAAATCAAGAGAATCAAGAGAATCAGGGATGAGAATCCCATAGATACTGCCCCCTCAGAGTCGAAATTAAAATCAGATAGAGGAGAACAGCGAATGGATAAAAGATTTGATCAAATCAAAATGGAATCACAATCGAATGTAAAGGTCAATAAGTTAACCATTAGGCAATGAAACATGCCCCAATGATGAAGTAGAAGAATAGAAATAGAAGACGAGAAATAGAGCGAATGAAAGACTAGAAAATTTGAGAGACGTGGAAGGAAGAAATTCCATCGAAAATCAAATTATGCCTCAGAAAGTTAGCCAACTACACAAAAGAAGGAGAAGATTTGAAATATAATTTTTACTATCAAGATGACCTCAGATTTTGATTTTGAGTCTGAAAATGGATCCAAGACGTCAAAATTAGCTAGGGGTGGAATTTTCACGCAATCCCAAGGTGTTTTGAAAATTAGGTCAAAAAGTCAAAATGCTATAAGAATAGAAAAGGCTGTGATGTCAAAGACAAAGAGTGAAAGACATGATCAAGAAAAGGAATGGTGACTGCAGTCGACTGACAGGTCCCTGTAAGATGAAAAGGAGAGCTCTCTCCATATGCAAAATGCAAAACTAAACTAACATGAACCTAAAAATGCAAGCTACTATGAAAAGTGGTTGACTTACAAGGTCACAACGCTTATAGACATCTAATTATCATCATCGAGCATTAGGTAGTGTCGTAAGATCATACAATGCACACTAGCATAACTATGTGAATATGAATATGATCTTTATCAGATAAAAATGTGGAAATCCCACCTAGGCATCAAAGACATGTAGGTCAAGATAACTAGTGCAATGAGATCACCTTAAGTTTGATATGGTGAGATTATGCTTGTATCAAGACACATGAAAGTCAAGATAACTATAGGCATGCACTCACATAAAATAGTCAAGGATAATACCTTGTCAATCCGTAGTGTCAAGTAAAACCAACATGAATGCTCATGACAGTTATGATCAACAAAATATATCCACAAGCAGATAAAGAAATAAAAAATGTTCTCATACCCTCAATCTTCTAGCTATGCATCATCGAAAACTTCTCAGGGAGAGACCACTCATTAAAGAAATCCTCATAGATAGCACACAAAAAAAAAAAAAATTAACATATCTTAGTGAGTTGATTGTTTAAGTGTGTGTGTGTTGGTCATAGAGTCAAACTCTGAGTATCACATCTACAAATGAGCAATATCATATCATACTTGGACAATAGGCAAGACATCTGATAAGTGTTAAAAAACACTCAACACAAGGGTAGTGTTGAGAAACACTGTTTGGGGTGGTGTTGAAAAACACCTATTGGGAAATGCCCCAAGAGACAAACGCACCTAAAGGACCTATGCGAATAGTTATGCCCCCTAGACAAAAAAAATAAAGACCAATTCCAAACCAAGTCACATAAGGTTAGGGCATGATGGAGAAAGGTTCAGTGTCAAGGACACATGCTAAGAAATAGGAGTGCAAAGGCCTCAAGTAGTGGCCGTTTCCAAGTTTTCACCACTTGGATATTTTTATTGCAATTTTTTCTCTTTTTTCATTTTTTTGTATTTTTGCTTTTTTTATGCTTTTTTTTGTATTTTTTCAAGACTTTATATGTTTTTAAAGATTTTTTCAGCATCATATATGAATTTTTTTGGTATTTTTTCAGGATCCATAAATATGTACAAAGGATGCCCCCAGACAAAATGGGCATCAAACTCCCAAGCAAGATCACATTGTGCAGTCCCAAAATGTTTAGCAAAGTGAGGGACAAGATGGATGAGCAAGCCGGTGAATGAGATGGAGGAAAGGAGAAATGAAGGTGAATGAAGGGAGGAAATCCTTAAGGTTAAAATCCTCAAGAGTACCCAAGCTAGGGAAAAAATTGTCAAGTAAAGCACATTTGGACAAGCAATGAAAGGCTAGCATGGGATAAGCCACAAAAGCACACTGCAAAAGAAGGAAAAGATGTAGTCCAAAGGAGTAGACATGTCAAGAGACTTCATAGCATCGTATTTTACTCTTTTTTTATTTATTAGATCAAGACCAAAGGGGAAAAGGATAGAAAACAACTAGAATGAATGGAGGAAAATGAAAATGAAGATTAAACATGAATGAAATGAAAGCAAGATCATTGTAAGATAGCTCATAAGAGAGCCAAATGTTTGTGTATAGGTCAACATTGCCAAGATCAAAGAGAGAAGATGGAATGGATGAAATATGTACAAGAATTACGCATGATGCCTGATTGCCAGGTTTTCATCATGGTACTTATCCCAGGTGACACAAGTGAGTGGTTTTCACCATAGGATGAATTTATTTCTCTTTACTTTTGCTACCAAGGTGCCTGTTTCTAGGTTTTCACTATGGCACATTTTTAATTTTTTAATTTTTTTCTTTCTTTCTTTTTTCTTTTTTTTTTATAAATTTTTTTATTTTTTTTAATTTTATAATTTTTTGGAAGAAAACAAGCTTTTAGGTAATGCTCCTTGAAAGGATAAATCATTCATATACCAAAGATAAAAAATGATATGCTCAAAGATGTTGATAGGGAAAGGAAAATGGAAGAGAAAAATGGAGGATAAGGCTTTATGTAAAGCGAGTGAGGTTGGAAGATAGGAGGAATAGGAAAATGAGGAAAAATGATAGAAGGTAAAAGGATAATGAATGGAAGGATTGTGAAAAGGTAGATGGAAAGAAAGGTAAGATCAACATCAATACTGATGCAGGAGCATCCTGGGTGTAAGAGCTATCTTGCATCACCCAAAAATATTTCTATTTTTGAATTCAATAAGGGCTATCCTGTGCAGAGCTGCTATTTTTGGAAAGTTACTATTTTTGGTAATTTTCGTCTGTGCTCAGAATGATCTAATTTCTTTCTTGGAGGTTCATTTTGGTCATATAAGTTTGCTAGTAAATTTTCATTTCCAGATCAAGTGCATGTTGGAAGATATTGAAGATTTTCGGTATTGGCAGCAGGGTACAGAAACTTTGGACTCAGTTTTGAAAGCTTTAGAGGCCCCGGATGAGGTCAAAAATTTGGGTGATAAGCGCTTGCGCTAGTCAAGCCTATAGAGCGCTTCGTGGAGTTTCCGAAATGGGGTTATAATAGTCAATCGGGTCAACTGGTGATGACTTATGATCTCCAGAAGTCGGGTCACCTGAAATGGCAGAAAATAATTTTCCTTCAAAATTTCTGTTCGGGTTTCAAAAGTTATTTTGACCCGACTTTGATGTAATAAATTGAAAAATAAAATAATTCTAAGTTTGGTCGGCCCTTAGGGCTAAATTTCTGGAACCTTCTCGGGCGGTGGAAATTGCCTATATAAGGAAGGCTGTATTATTGTCTTAGGCAGTTCAGAATAGTTCTGGGTAGTAGATCTGTGTAATAGTTCGAGGCTTTGTCCTACAGAATATTGTAAGGGAATGCCCATGTGGCTTTGCATGTTGTAATTCTGAAAATTTGTAATTCTACATTTGTGGAGATAATAAGAAGCCAATTTTCTGTTCTTGCATATTGTTGTTGTTTCTCTATTTTTGTTATGTGTTTGAGGTATTAAGAGGAGCACCCTTCATCAAGTGGTATCAGAGTAAGTTTTTTTGAGTGTGTAAACAGATCGCCGACTGTGAGGCAGTTTGCACCAGGACCGTGGTTAGGGTTTCAGCGCGCATCGTGAAAATGCCTCCATGAAGAGAACGTGGCGGAAGAGCTGGTGCTATGACACCTGAGGTTAGAGAGCTACAGAGACAAGTGCGAGCATTACAAGAAGAGATTCGCAGAGGAGTGAATCTTAATGTCAGAGACGAAAGCGAGGATGAAGCTGAAGAAGAATATCAAGCAGGAGAAGTTGAAATTATGAACCAAGAGGAAGAAAGACTTTTTCGAGCCATTTCCAAGATTGGGAAAAGACCTAAGATTGAGGTTCCTACATTTTCTAGAAATCTTAACCCAGAGGAATTGATTGACTGGATCAATGAATGTGAGGAATATTTTGAGTACGAAGATGTTGACGATCCTGATAGGCTCAAATTTGCGAAGGCCAGACTGAAAGGTCATGCGAAGATCTGGTGGCAAGAAATTCAATTGGAGTGAAATAGAAGAGGGAAAGATAAAATCACAAGATGGGATCGGATGGTGGATAAATTGAAGCGACAGTTCATTCCTGTTGATTATGAGCTTGACCTATTGAAGAAAATGCAGAGTTTGAAGCAAGCAGGAAGATCTGTTCAAGAGTATACAGAGGAGTTCTATCGACTTCTCATCAGAACAGGCCATGCAGAAGCTGATAAGGAGAAAGTTGCCCGATACCTTAATGGGTTAAAGCCAAGCATTCAGGAGGAGCTGAATCTGGTTCGAATGAACAGTATTGAAGAGGCATACCAGTTTTCCCTAAAAGTAGAGGAAAAGCTGAACAAGAAGTTTGAGAGCAGACAAAATGGAAGAGGTCGCGGTGGACGATCTGGTGGATGGTCATATGGTGGCCGAAATGAAGATCCGAAAAAGAAGGATGAGGCCAGTAATAGTCAGAATCAGCGAGGAAATAATTTCAATCGCTTCCAGGATCAGAATAATAGAGATCAAAGAGGAAGAGGAAGAGGACAAGGATCTAGAAGAGGTGGCTTCCGTGGAACATGTTTTCACTGTGGAGAAGAAGGTCATAGGGCATTTGAATGTCCTCAGCACCAAGGCAGAATAGACAGGAAAAATGAAGGCCAGGCTAGAATTGCACATGTAGATGAAGATGCCAGATCATCAAATTCTGAAGATGCTGAAAGAGGAGAAACGTTGATTAACAGAAGAGTCTTGTTGAGTGGTGAAAATGAACCTGAGCAAAGGAGGAACTTGTTTCGCACCAGGTGCAAGTGTGAAGGTAAATGTTGTGATGTGATTATCGATAGTGGAAGCACTGACAATTTGGTGTCAGAAGAGATGGTGACAAAATTGAAGCTCAAGAGATAGAAACACCCACATCCATATTGGATTGCCTGGGTACAGGATGACCACAAGGTCATGGTCAATGAACAATGCCTGGTGAACTTCAAGATTGGCGGATACCAAGATGAGGTATTGTGTGATATCATATCTATGGATGCATGTCATATGTTGTTGGGTAGACCATGGCAGTTTGACAGATGTGCTGTACATGATGGTCGTGCGAATACCTATTCCCTGACAAAGGATGGAGTGCGACATAAGCTAAAACCATTAAAGGAGATTGAAGAAAAGGTATGTGGTAATGCAAGGATAACTTTTGTTGATGGAAGAAATTTTTTAGATGGTATGAGGCATGAGTATGTATGTTTTGCTTTAATTCCAAAAGCTGGTAAAGAGGAAGTAGAAGATGTTCCTGTAGAAGTTGCAGATTTGTTGAATGAGTTTCAGGATATTGTATCCGATAACATGCCTAATGGATTACCACCAGACAGGAAGATCAGTCATTAGATGGACTTGATCCCAGGAGTGAGTTTTTCGAACAAGGCAGCACATAGAATGACACCTGCAGAAAGTGAGGAGTTGAACAGAAAAGTACATGAGTTGTTACAGAAAGGATTGATCCGTGAGAGTCTGAGTCCCTGTGCTATACCAGCGGTATTAGCACCAAAGAAGAATGGAGAATGGAGGATGTGTAAAGATTCTAGGGCAATAAACAAGATCACAATCAAGTACAGGTTTCCATTGCCACGAATAGATGATATTATGGACTGTTTGAGTGGAGCTGTGTATTTTTCAAAAATAGATCTGAAAAGTGGATATCATCAGATTCGGATCAGAGAAGGAGATGAATGGAAGACTGCCTTCAAGACAAAGGAAGGACTGTATGAGTGGTTAGTCATGCATTTTGGGCTAACCAATGCACCGAGCACTTTCATGCGGCTCATGAACGAGGTTCTAAAAGAATTTCTGGGTAAGTTTGTCATTGTTTACCTAGATGATATTTTGATCTTTAGTAAGACATTGGATGAGCATATGATGCATATTCATATGGTATTTGAGAAGTTGAGAGAAGAGAAATTGTTGATTAATTTGAAGAAGTGCAGTTTTGTGAAGAAAGAGTTAGTGTATTTGGGATTTGTAGTTTCAGCAGAAGGTCTAAAAATAGACCCAGAGAAGGTACAGGCTATCCTTGAATGGCCTACCCCAAGGAGTGCTACTGAGGTAAGATCTTTTCATGATTTAGCTAGCTTTTACAGAAAGTTTATCAAAAATTTTAGCAGTATTTGTGGTCCCTTGACTGAAACAATGAGAGGGGATAGAAAAGAGTTTAAGTGGACTAATGGGGCAGAAAAAAGTTTTCAATTGTTGAAACAAAAAGTTACAAAACAACCTATTTTAGCACTTCCAGATTTTAATAAGGTGTTTCAAGTAGATTGTGATGCTAGTGGTACTGCAATAGGAGCTGTTATGAGCCAAGAAGGTAAACCTATTGCTTATTTCAGTGAGAAGTTAAATGATGCCAAGAGGAAATATTCTGTTTATGATCAAGAATTTTATGCTATAGTTCAGGCATTAAAGAAGTGGAGACATTATCTGCTTCCTAAGGAGTTTGTTTTGTATACTAATCATCAAGCTTTGCAATATTTGAATAGTCAAGGAAAGTTGAATCAGAGGCATTTGAAATGGGTTGAGTTTTTACAGAGTTATACATTTATTTTGAAACACAGGAGTGGAAAGTCTAATAGGGTTGCAGATGCTCTTAGCATAAGGCAACTATTGCTGACAGAAATGCAGATTGAAGTGGTTGGGTTCAAGGAACTCAAGAATTTGTATCCAGAAGATCCTGATTTTGGTGAAGCTTGGAAAGCTTGTACAGAACCTGTTACTCTAGATAGGACAAAATGGTTAGATTTCATCATCCAGGATGATATGTTATTCAGAGGAAGTCAGTTGTGCATTCCACGAAATTCTATGAGGGAGAATCTCATCAAGGAGAAGCATAGTGGAGGATTGGCTGGACATTTTGGTCATGATAAAACCCTTAGTTTGGTTAGTGAGAATTATTATTGGCCACAGTTGCAGCAAGATGTGAAGAAGTTTATACAGAGTTGTAGAGTATGTCAGATGGCGAAAGGAGTGAAGCAGAATACAGGATTGTATCAGCCATTACATGTACCAGAGAAGCCTTGGGAGGATATCAGCATAGACTTTGTTCTTGGTTTACCGAGGACTCAGCAGGGACATGATTCAATTTTTGTAGTAGTTGACAAATTTTCAAAGATGGCACATTTTATTCCCTGCAAGAAGACTAATGATGCTGTTCATGTAGCAGAATTGTTTTTAAGAGAAGTAGTGAGACTTCATGGTTTGCCAAAGACCATAGTTTCAGATCGAGATACTAAGTTTGTTGGATATTTCTGGCGTACATTGTGGAAGAAGTTGAAGACAGATTTGAAGTTCAGTTCATCACATCATCCCCAGACTGATGGACAGATAGAGGTGGTGAATAGGAGTTTGGGAAATTTGCTGAGATGCTTGGTTGGAGATAAGCCAATAGGATGGGATTTGATTTTACCACAGGTAGAATTTTCATACAATAATTCTATCAATAGGAGCACTGGTAAATCACCATTCCAGATTGTATATGGAAGTAGTCCAAAAAATGCATCTGAATTGAGAAAGATAGATAAAAGAGAAATAAGTAGTGCTGAAGCTGAAGATTTTGCAGAACACTTGAAGAACATCCATGAGGAGGTGAGGAAGCATATTACCAAGAAGAATGCACAGTATAAGGCTAAGGCAGATGAGAAAAAGAGGTATAAGGAATTTCAGGTTGGTGATGAAGTCATGGTTCATTTGCGGAAGGAGCGGTTTCCAGTTGGTACATATAACAAGCTGAAAATGAAGAAGTTTAGACCATGTAAGATACTGAAGAAACATGATTTAGGAAACACATATAAGGTAGAATTTCCTACTGAGCTAAATGTTAGATTAGGTGAAATACTAATCTCCCAAGAACACCTGCATGCATAACCCTGTCACATGGAAGAAGCAAAGCACATAAGCAAGAAAAATCATGGAGGCCAAAAAGCCAGAGACATCTTATGGACATGCAAAGAGCAATCTCTATTATGATCCAATAATCGAATGAAAGAAATACAAAGAGGGAATCCTTATAAAAGGATACCAAAACCCTAAAGGTATAAAGCAAAAAATAAAGCTAGGTTGCACATTATAATTAATAAATATATTAATTATAATGCACCTAAAAGATAGCTTAAGTAAATAGAGTAATAAATGACTTAATTAATTAAACCAAAGTGATTTAATTAATAAGCATAAAGTATGATTACTCTAACACCCCCCCTTAAGCGTAGCTCAAGAGGGAAGCTAACCTAGCACAGCTATGAAAGCAGAAAATAGGTCCCGGCAACAAGGCCTGATCAGGTACCCAAGTACAAGAAATAAACTAGATGAAGGAAACAAAGCCTCCAATCTAGGGAATGTCCCAGAGAAAGGAACAAGAAAGAGCATGAAGCATCTCCGAAGCATGAAACTGCAAACACTGTCAGAAGAATACTGCTGGAACCCCCACTGAAATAGTGCATGACCAGGTAGAGAAGACAAAGTCTGAAGAGCTGATCAATCAAAGAGGTGACCTCCAAAAAAGGAATGAATGAGTGTCTATATAGTAGATGATCCATCTCACTGAAATGCATAGGTGCCTAGCCACTGCATCCGCCTAGTACATAGGAACAAAAATTGAATACGTAGATCACTCAACCGAACCAAGGAAGCAATAGAGCCAACAGGTGAACCCCCCCATAATGCTGAACAGAGAGAGGGGTGACAGGAACACTGAAATGCAATGCCAGAAACATCTGCAAGAAGAAGAATCAGGAACACCAACAGTGCAACAGAAGTACATGCACAGGATAAAGGGCGGTGTCGAAGAAGAAGAATAGATCTTCTGGACACACAGCATGGGCTAATGTCGTGGAAGGTACACTCACTTGACAAAGGTGGATGAGCACAAAAGGCAAAACATCATAACCCCCCATGGCACTTTATAACTGAGTGCGAGTACAAACAAACACAAGGTGTACAAGATCCCAGATATGCAAAAGTAGGCACTTTATCTCAGTGCGTTTACAGAACAAAGATGCAATAGAAGAGCATGCAAGCTCAAAAGTCAGAAAGAAGAGTGAGCTATGAACTCAGAAGAAGAGATCCCTGGACCTGTAGAACCAAGCACTCCACCAGAGGGCATAAACTGCCAAATGCGAAGGAGTGAAAACCTGGAGTAGAATCTGGAAAAATAACCTCTGCCACTGAATAGCACACAGAACTAGCTTTCCGACGATATATGGTGAGCCCAAAAAAGAGTCCGGATGAGCGAGATATGGCTCCCGGAAGGCAAAAAATAAACATCACCTTTGACAGAAAAAAACACTGTCAAAACAGCAGATCCAAAAATTCTAACCTCCATAATCAGAAAGAGCTCGAAAAGAGCTTGGAAAGAGCTTTCCGACAATATAAAGAAGTCAAAAAATTGATACCGTATGCACAAGATACGGCCAAAAAACCCAAGTACCCCTAGAAAAAGTTCTAAAAGAGGAAAAATCTGCCAACATCATCAATTAGCGAGCCTAAAGTCGACGGCCAAATGGCCGTCATGGCTCAAAAGGCACCAGGGGCTTGGGTCCGGTCGCCCATGTGACCGCGGGCTGGCGGAGCTGGGCGGTGGGGGCCAGCGGAATGGCCAGAGGGCGGCGATCTCGGCGGGCGGCGGGCCGCAGACTGGGCGGCGCTGTCAGCGCCGCTGAGGGCGGCGGACTGGGCGGTGGCCGCTATCAGGGGCTGGCGGTGGGCGGTGGCCAGGGGTGGGTGGCACCTGGGTGGCCGCCAGGCGGTGCCTGGGTGGCCGCTCGGTGGCCAAAATATATATATATATTTTTTAAAATCACTGACTGTACCTACCTCGGAGTGCATGCCAAAGCCGTACGGCCCTGGTATGTAAAAAAATTTTGCCTCAGATGGCAAAGATGTCCAAAATGGACAAATTTTATATGGATTTAGGGGTTTTTGGGCCTTCCCGACATAATGGTGGTGTCCATTTTTTCCCAAGGTGAGCCAAATTTTGGCTCCCCCCAGATCCACAAAAAAAACTTCTGAAACCCTTGAAAACCTCCTGCTTCTGAAACACTTCAACAAAACACGAACAGTGAGCAGCAAGATGGCTCTGATACCATGCTATATTAGGTGAAATACTAATCTCCCAAGAACACCTGCATGCATAACCCTGTCACATGGAAGAAGCAAAGCACAGAAGCAAGAAAAATCATGGAGGCCAAAAAGCCAGAGACATCTTATGGACATGCAAAGAGCAATCTCTATTATGATCCAATAATCGAATGAAAGAAATACAAAGAGGGAATCCTTATAAAAGGATACCAAAACCCTAAAGGTATAAATCAAAAAATAAAGCTAGGTTGCACATTATAATTAATAAATATATTAATTATAATGCACCTAAAAGATAGCTTAAGTAAATAAAGTAATAAATGACTTAATTAATTAAACCAAAGTGATTTAATTAATAAGCATAAAGTATGATTACTCTAACACTAAATATTTCACCAGTGTTTAACATTTGAGATCTGATAGAGTATCATGAAGGAGGTGTTGAAGATGAGATCACAGCAGCACAGTGGAGTATTCCAGCAACTAGTTCAGACACTAAGGAGATCGAAGATATACTGGACAGTCGTGTTGGCAGAAGCACAAGGAACAGGACATATGAAGAATATCTAGTCAAGTGGAAAGGATGACCTGTTGAAGATTCATCATGGCTGACAAAGGAGGAGGTTAGCCGTCTTGGTTTTCCTCTGCACACCTGAGTCGTGACAGAGTCACTTCTCAAATTACCCTAGGTGTCTAATGCAGGAGCATCCTGGGTGTAAGAGCAATCTTGCATCACCCAAAAATATTTCTATTTTTGAATTCAATAAGGGCTATCCTGTGCAAAGCTGCTATTTATGGAAAGTTACTATTTTTGGTAATTTTCATCTGTGCTCATAATGATCTAATTTCTTTCTTGGAGGTTCATTTTGGTCATATAAGTCTGCCAGTAAAGTTTCATTTCTAGATCAAGTGCATGTTGGAAGATATTGAAGATTTTCGGTATTGGCAGCAGGGTACAGAAACTTTGGACTCAGTTTTGAAGGCTTTAGAGGCCCCGGATGAGGTCAAAAATTTGGGTAACGGGTGCTTGCGCCGGTCAAGCCTGTAGAGCGCTTCGTGGTGTTTCTGAAATGGGGTTATAATAGTCAATCGGGTCAACTGGTGATGACTTATGATCTTCGGAAGTCGGGTCACCTGAAATGGCAGAAAATAATTTTCCTTCAAAATTTCTGTTCGGGTTTCAAAAGTTATTTTGAGCCGACTTTGATGTAATAAATTGAAAAATAAAATAATTCTAAGTTTGGTCGGCCCTTAGGGCTAAATTTCTGGAACCTTCTCGGGCGGTGGAAATTGCCTATATAAGGAAGGCTGTATTATTGTCTTAGGCAGTTCAGAATAGTTCTGGGTAGTAGATCTGTGTAATAGTTCGAGACTTTGTCCTATAGAATATTGTAAGGGAATGCCCATGTGGCTTTGCATGTTGTAATTCTGAAAATTTGTAATTCCACATTTGTGGAGATAATAAGAAGCCAATTTTTTGTTCTTGCATATTGTTGTTGTTTCTCTATTTTTGTTATGTGTTTGAGGTATTAAGGGGAGCACCCTTCATCAAATACACACCTTGAAGGGTGGCGGGAAAAATGGAGGAAACGTAAACCATATTTTAGTCCAAATGCGAACCATATTCTGGTTCATTATTGCTATCTGACTCCTCAAAGAGAGGATTGGTGTACTTGTTATAATTCTCAAATGTGAATGGAGGAATATGAGAAGGAATATGGCAAATGTGTAGCAGAGGTTGTGGTTCAAGTGCATGGAATGGAAGAATATTTTTGGAAAAAGATGAAGTGGAAGCCTTTGGAAGCTTGAATGTCAACTTCACTTTTTGCTCAACATAAGACTATTTCAAGAGAGACTTTGGAATCTATATAGCTTTAAGATTTTTATTTTATTTTGATTTGTTAGAGAGAATATCTTCAATGATGGATTTTGGAACCCATACTTGTCTTGTAGTTTTCTTTTTAGATATCTCTTTTGACTTTATGCCTCCATGTCAATTAGAGGAGACATGGTGATCTTTTTTTAATGGATTCTTGTATTGCTTTTTTTTTTGTATTGAACATTCAAGTTACTTCCAAAAGACTTGGGACTTGTGGAAGAAGAAGGAAAATACGACTGGTTTAGATGGGTGGATGCATGAAAATGATTCAAGGGTATGCATCTATGTTGATCTTCAATGAAGATAGGAGATGGAGGGATGTAAGGACCCAAAATAGATGATGAATTAGGAGAATTAGGAGGGGAAAGTGAAGGGACATAAGGGCCCAAGATGGAAGGAAGATGTGAAGCCCTTAGTATTGGTGGAGGAGGTCCAAGGATGGATGTGGAAGATGCAAAAGTATAATCAATAAGTTCATCAGCATCTATATGACAACCAAGGATATCAACATCTTTAGAGTGAGCATTAGAATTTTCAATAGGATCATGCACAACTTGAATAGGAGAAACTTCTTTGACAGGATTGTTCGAAGCTTGCAAAGACTTAGGAAGAGTAGAAAGTGGAAGCGAACATGGAGTGGTAGAACAAGAAGATGGAAGACTTTGATCTTGACAAGGATCTTTGGATAGCATAAGCATATCATTTCTTTCTAGATTTTCAATAGGCTCAACATTGGAAGTAACAACACCATTTCTAATAACCTTAATGGAAGTAATGTCATCTTGATTGTCAATAAGCTCAATGGTGTGAGTAGTAACTTGATCTTTCTTAGGAGAAGACTTAAGACATGGTGGAATAGAGCATAAAGGATCAAAAGAACCATGAAATGGATAAGAGACATCATGAAAAGAATTGGATGACATGGAGGGTTCTTGATCTTGATCTTTCTTTATGGTTTTTTCTTTATCATTTTTCGAGTCTTCTTGACATGGAGCCACTTCTAAGGACAAGGAAGCATGTTGGAATTGTATGGAAGACTTTGGAAGAGATAGTGAAGGACCAGTTGAAGTAGTGTATAAAGGCTTAGGCTCTTTAGGTTTAGCATTATTGAAAGTATTTGCAGCCAAGTGAAGGTTAGCTTGAGTATCTTTAAGAGGTGGCTCTTGAGAATAATTATAGGGAACCACATGGAAAGTATTAGGACTTTTGTTGGATGAAGGATTTGTGGCAGATTTGGAAGCTTTAGGAGATGTATGGGCATTAGATGAAATAGAGGATGGAGGGGAACTATCACAAGAAAAAGGTTTAGCATTAATATGATCTTGCTTGAGAGCGCAACCTTTATTTTCAGCATGAGAACTTTTAGAGGAGATATTCTTTTGACGTTTGAAATCAGCATGGTAGATTTTCTCTTCCTCGGTAGGAATACTGTATTGTTCACAAAAATCATCAAAGAATTCTTCAAATTTAGAGTCATATGGATCACCATCACAGTCTACCCAATACGACTCCCCCTTAGAAATCACAAGTGTACCATGAGGATGATGCTTAGAAATAGAAGTTTCATGGGCATCACTACATTGTCCATCATCATAGTCATCATAGGTGGGTGTATCACTCTTTGTGGAAGAGACATCACAAGGACTATCATGTTGCTTTTTATGGTATGCTTTCTGAAGATAAGTAAGACTCTTGGGAGAAGTAGAAGAAGAACGAGATCGTGAAGAAGAGGGAATTGAAGACTTAGTGGAAGAAGAAGACTTGGATAATGAAGAATGCGAATAATGTTTAGAAGAGTCATGGTAAGATTTAGAAGATGAGGAAGAATGAGAAAACTTAGATGATGAAGAATGTTTAGAAGAAGGAGGTTGTGATATGATCATGTCTATGATCCTAGCAAAGACACCTGATTTAATCATCTTTTCTTTTATTTTTGCCATAAGTTTATCACCCATGAGATATTTGGAAGGACTATTGGAGGAATAAAGATACTCTTCAAATTGAGCAATGAGTTCAAGATCATCTATTCTCAAGAGAGGTTCCTTAACAAGATAGTTGAAATTCATGGTTCTAGAAGAGGAGGAATCAATCATGGAAGAAATGAATAGAAGAGATGAATAGAAGAGTGTAGACTAGATAATAAGAGGAAAAGAATCAAGAAGAAGAAGAAGAAGAAGAATTTCCCATGGGAATAGAAGACTTTAGAAGAATATGGGAAATGGAGAAGGAAGAAGAAGACTAAGAGTCATCTTATGCAATTGATACCATAACGTTCATCGAGATGTTGAGCAACATGACAACACCTAGGATCTGACAACTGGAGGTTGTTTCCTTTGACTAACTTGGTATCTTGTTGTAATTGATATGAAAGAAAGAAACTCTAAGTGATAAGTCAATCTCTCAAAGTGCCAATGCCAACCTAGGATAATTAAGATTCTCTATTGTCCAAAGAAAAAATGAAAAGATAGAAAATAAAAGGCGTCACCAACACTGTCAAAGAGGTGCTTCAAATCAAAGGGTTAATACCCTTGCACTTTTTAATCAGGAGGTTGGACTTGGCCAAAATTCAAATCAAAATTGAGATATATGAAAAATGATTTGGACAATAGTAGGATTAGAATTCTCCAAGGGTGTAATCAACAATTCTAAAGACAAACTTTTCACTAGGAATAACTCTCTAACTTGACAAATTATTTTCAAGGCAACCTTATAAATCAATTGAAATGATCCCTAGAAGGCTAAAATCATAAATTTGTAGTCAGAACAGGTCTCTAACAGCAAGATCAGATATCCTACTCAAAGGTCGGGTCGTACTAAAAGCAACTTAATGACTGAAACAAAAAATACTGTTGAAAGCTTCTAGGTGATAGGCCCCAGGCAAACCAGGCAATATACCTAGGACCAGGCGATACTTCACATGATGCCAGGCGATAAACCTCAAAACTGGTAGGCGATAGACCTAATAACTGTCAGGCAACATAGACTAGTGCGAACTATTGTATGATATTTTTCTCTTAAGTAGGCGATATTGATGCAGTTTTTGACCAAATGTGTGCAAAATTTTGACTTTTTAAGGTCTGATTTCAAATGTTTGGATCTGAGGGTTAAAATGTTTGATTTTAATCACAAATTTAACAACATTTGGATAGGTTTGCAAACAATAGGGGATCAAATATATCTTCAAACACTTGAAACAAGGGCAAAAGAAACCTTGCCAAGACAAACACTTGTGATATCAAAAATAAAATTGCACTCTATGGAAGCTACCGATTGTTTGTATGTAAGAACATTTACACTGGTTTAACACATTCAAGAACACTTCAAGCAATATCTACCTACAAGATAAGGCTCATTACTCATCAACTTATCCCACAACTTGATGTCCCCTTGCCTCACACCAAGTTGTTGCCCACAAGAGATATTGGCTTTGTCGTGGAAGTGTCAAATAACACAACCAAAGGGACACATATGGTGAGTATCTTGGGGTGATTCGGGTTAGTCCACTTGGATCAATCCTTGCACTAAGAAGATAAGCGGCTAAATAAAGGTGGCTTCTAACCTATGGTTCTTAGTAAGGGCTTCCAGTCATAACACCCCTCTTGCTCCTTATAAAGGACTAGGACCTCGCGGCCTCAAGAGTACCTTAAGCATTCTTGCTAAATACTTTCCCCATGATCACAATACCATGAGCTACTCACATCAAGTGAAGACAAGTGTTATGTCTACCAAGGTTTTATGTCGTCGATAGCCTTGAGATTATAGTGAGTCGGAATAGCCAGCAAAAGGCTTGTCCCCACTTGGGTCATTCCTCTTGATTTCTTAAGAGCGGGTCTGCTGAAGGATCCTAAACTAAACAAAGAATGGATGATTTTAGAGATTCAAGGTTTTTGGTTCACCACAAGGGTGAAGAGCATACTCCCCTATCTCAAAAACTTCTCCCAAACACACCAAGCAAATTCAATTACCCTTTTGCTTCCAAAATTCTAAGATGGGTCAAGATTTTCTAGTTCACCACAAGGGTGAAGAGCATACTTCTCCTACCACTTCAAAATCTCTTCCACAAGATATTAAGATTCTTATGAAAATGAACAACTAGTAATTTCCACACTTGAAATGAAATAAAACACAAGCACTTGATATTTTTTATTTTTTTTTATGCTTTTGGGCAGCCCTGAAAAAACTGTTAGTAGCCCTTATGCATGCAATGTATCAATTTCCTTCAAGCAAGAGCACCTACAAAAAAACTTGTTAGACCAACAAGGGTTAGGAAAATCCAAAATCTAACAATGGTAGCACATGAAAAATCAGATAATCTACAAAAATAACTGATCAAATGAGAAAATCTGAAAATGAAACCATCATGGTTGGATTAGGCTCAGAAAGACCTTTCCAACAATATATCACACTTTGATTTTTGATACCATTTGCAAAAATTTCAAAAAAATGGGTGCCCGTTTTTTGGGCAATACTCTACAGAATAGTCGGGCAATACTTCACACAATGCCAAGTGACAGAACTTAATATAGGAGGGAGATTCTTCCTCTGCATGAAGTGTCGCACCTGTATACTGAGAAGTGTCACGCGATAATCTTGAGAAGTGTCACGTGATATTCTGAGACAGAAAATAGAGAATGCAAAATATCCAAAAATTAATCCGAAAAATGATGAAAATGCAAGAAACTAAAAGACAAAGTCTATCTACTTTGCCCCACGGTGGGCACCAGAAATGTATGGTAAAAATGTGACCACACTTCTATGAATCCTTACATGCAAGAAAACTCAACAATGAGCCCTCAAAAATTGATCCATAGCTCTTTATGCATGGAGTTGCAAGATTTATAAAATTGCTCTCAGCTAGAGCTATAAATTCATGACCTTGCTAGTCAACCACACAATGAGAGATTCAAAATCAAAGATAACGGCAACAATGCCAATATCTCCAATGAAATCAATATGGATGCAATGCAATGCAAACTAATCTATGAGAATGAAAGATGCAAGCTATGCTATGAAAGGAAAATACAAGTGTTACAAATCCTCCTATTAAGCTATGTGAGATTAATCTATTGCATAAAGGAAATCTATACTAAAAATGCCATGATTATGCAACTATGATGTAAGAAAATAAGCTAAATGAAATGCAACAACAATGTCTTCAAAGCTTGAATGCAAAAATATCTTCAAAGAGCTCCAAATGACCTATAAAACCTACAGCATAATATTAGCATAAAAAAGATGGATGCCAAATGAAGAAGAGAGCTCTCTTTTCATAAGAAATGAAAAGGAATGGACCATTGAGATTAAGAGGCAAAAGAATTAATCAACGGTGGAGAAAAATGGAAGCTTGATCCTTGTGCACAAATATCCTCCAATGAGAAAATAGGAGTTGACTTTTGTGTCCATATGAGACAAAAAGTGCTTTTACCCTTTTTTATAAAGTAAGAATAATGCTTTATTTGTGCAACTTAGGATAAGAGGAAAAGTGGGGGCTTTTTATTTATTAAAAGGGGAGGAAATATTCCTTTTAAATAAATAAAAACTTAGGATAAAATAGTTAGCCCATAGAAAATAATCGAAAATGATGAAATAGGATCTGATCAAGGAAATTGATATAATTTGAAAAATATTGATTATTGATAAAACTGATTTAGAGATAAATAAATCGAATAAATGGGGCCCAAAGTCTAGGCGACCATTTTTGGGTGCATACAGAAAGTACTCATGTCTTTAGGATTTGAAGATTTAGATGTAGCCTTCTATTTAGAAGTAGAAGAGAGATTGAAAGGAAACTTAGGGACATTTGACAAATCAGAAGTTTGTCCTTGTAGATGCGCCTGAGCTTGGGATCGAGTAACTGCATTTGCTGATTGATTATCTCTATCTTTTCTTACAATTTTGATGACATTGCAATGCTCAGATAGGCATGGTTGAACCATATTTATGACAACATTATTTTTAGAGTAAGAATAATTGACTTTAGCACCCACATTAGGTTGAGAAGATGAATCTCCTTGACCATGTTTTGGAAATGATTATGAGAATTTTGTATGATCATTATTGCTCTTATGATTACTCCTTTATCAATTTTGTCTTGTATGATGTGTTTCAAGCATACATAGTTATTAGTCTTATGACCTTTATTGCGATGGAAGTCACAAAAATCATTCTCTCTCCACCATTTTGGTTTAGGTTCAGGATCAAAGACTTTTGTCTCAGAAAAGTAAATGATGTTGTTGGCCAATAGAGTTTTCATGGCAGATTCCAAGGACTCTCCAAGAAGAGTAAACTTACATTTAGGATCTGTAGCCCAAGGTTTATAGTCAGATGGCTTCTTGTTAGATTCTATTGCTTTAGCTTCAGAAGCTTTGATGGCTTGGGTGCCACCACTGAGATTGAAAGCTGGTGCCTTAGATGGGGCGCAAATAGTATAAACATCTCCATCCATGACGATGCCTTTATTCTTGTTCCAATTTTTGCGTTTGTCTTTAGAACTAGATCTAGATTCATACTTGTCTTTTTGAAGAGATATGTCTCCCATTTGTACAAGAAATTTCTCAATTTTGATTGCATTTTCTACCATTTTATCAAAGGATGTATGATTTTGTATTTGCAAATGGTAGTTAAGTTTTGGAACAAGATTATTGATCAAAATTTCTAGCTTCTCAGTTTCTGGAATAGGTCTAGCATATAGAGAAAACTTCTTCCTCCATCTTTTGAGAAAAGTCAGGAATGGTTCTCCCGAGTTCTATTTTAGATTACAGATGTCGATCATAGTGACCAGATGTTGAATTTTGTAGGACTATTGTTGATAGAAAAATTTGATTAACTCCTCAAAAGTTTTGATAGTAGGAGGCATTTTTTAGAACCAATGAATAGCTGACCCTCCCAAAGATCGAGGGAAAAAATGCATTAGGTAGGTTGGTTCATGCATGAACTCCATAGATTGAGTACAAAATTCTCTGACATGATCTTGAGGATCAAAGTTTCCATCATACTTATCATATTTACACATCTCCACTCACTTAGGGAATGGTGGCATGTACAAGTCTTTATCAAATGGAAAAGGGTATAGAGCCTCCATGGAAAACTCCTTAGGTTCCTTTTCTTTTTCAAGTTTGTTAAGCTTGACCTGCATGGCATGCATCTATTTCATCATAGTGGTGATTGGAGTTTCTTCCTCATGCATAATAATATCTTCAACATTAAAGTTGGGAGGAAGTTTAGCCCCTTGATGAGCTAATTCTAAGAAGTATGTTTCTCTGTCTTCCCTCAAGAAATGCCTCATCATTTTCTTGAATTCATCATCATTTTGATATCAAGAAATTTCAGGTGTGGGTTCTTGATCCACACCATGTTGAGAGTGATGTCCTTGAGACCCATGATGTGTCCCTCCTTGAGACATGTTAGGAGTTTTAGGACTCCCTGGGATAGATTGATGTAGAGTTTGTTGATTGCCTCCCTGGATTGATGGAGGAGGGGGTATGTAACCAGTTTTTAATCATAGATTGTCGAGACCGTCATCTTCGTAAAGACCTAAATTGTAGAGTTCCTCAAAGGTTGGACCCATACGAGTAGACAAAGGTAAGGTCTTGGATGCTTCTCCAAATTTCTTGTGTGAGGAAGCTCTAGTTTCCACCATTAACGTTGGGTGAAGCAAGAGAGCAAGATGAAGACAAGTGAAAAATGACCTGATTCAAGAAGAGCGAATGATGCAACCTTGTCAAGATTGGATTGATTGAAGATTATATTGGACATAAATGAAGGATATTGTGCCCTAGTAGTATGGGTAGACACCCAAAAGATGCAGGACATGAGCTCGCAACACTTAGCCATTTTGTATGAAGACTAAATTTGAAGATAATTTTTATAAGGTTTTGACACAAGATGAAAAAGACTCAAATCGATAAATCAAAAAGATAAATCAGACTCAAGAGACCACTTTAGGAAAATGAATGGATTTTTTCTAGTTTCTACTCTATTCTTGACACAATGATTTGTTTGACAGAATCTGGAAGTAGGTTGTAAAAATTGGATTTCTGACAAATTTTGGAGTTTTTTGACAACTTTAACTTTAGCTTTGATACAAGTTTTGAAATTTTAGGATGACTTTTGACACCAGAAAGGATTTTTTCTTCAGATTTGCAATTTTTCAGTTTTCAGTTTCAGATTGTTTGTAAGATATCCTCTATTCAAGTTTGCAAATTTGTGTAATAGTTCAGGATCGTTTGTTCTCAAAGACCAAATAGATAGAAAACACGTAGAACAACAAGCAAAGGGAAGTAATCAATTGTGTGAAAACAATGAACAAGGGAGAAAGCAAACTTGCACATGAACAAGCAATAGTGACTTAATGTGCTAATCTCTAGGAATGCTACTTGTTTATGTTCCAAAAAGTTTTTCAATAATGCACATAGTCCTAGAAAATTAAAAATTGGCCTCACTAGGGTTTGTAGTAATGGTCTGACTCTGCAAATTTTATGATCTCAAGAGGGAAAACTCTAATCTAGGTGCACCAGGGTTTTGACATAGTCTGAGAATTTAATCAATCTGGAGCTGCTAGGGAGATCTGACAGCCCAACAAGAGACCACACCTATGAAAATTTCCTCCAAGAGGACATTTATATAGCCGCTATTTCTACCATGGCAAAAATGGCTATTACTTCTTGAGGTTCCATCCACGTGGTTGACCCAATAAAGGGAATGTCCACTATGGTTAACCCTCTCTAAAGGTGACTCACAAAAGATACCATAGGGGGACTAGATCAAATTCAAGGATCTAGGTTTTTGGTACTATCCAAAAAGGAAGTAGAGTATAATCCCCTAGCCTCTTCACTTCACCAAAACAAAGCAAACTGATTAATCTGACATGCTAAGACCAAAATTATCTCACAAAGATCTATGATGTCAACTTCTTATGGTCTATCAACCTCTCTAAAGAGAGAATGTATCGATCAAAAGTTGAAGACTCAAAAATCTAGTAGAGCGCAAGATAATTCTAGTATCCTCCCTACCTACAAGGGGATCCTTCATCAAGAAGAGCTTTACATGTGTGAACAAGAGAAAGAAGCCCACTCTATCAAGATCATCCACAAATAGTGTTCATAGGGCCTATTTACTATGTGGAACAGATATGTAGAAAATAAATCTATGTTCATTTTATAGCCCAAAAACTGAAGTTTTTGATATGAAAGCAGGAAAAGTCACACAAGCTTGACACAAGAGAGGTTTGTTTTATATCTAAAAATGAAGTGTTCTCAGATGCAGTAGAATACCTGAGTTCCTTGCAATGCGCTTAGTATATTTTACCTGTTTTAGTAATTTTTGAGCATTTGTCTTCTATCTTTTGTACCCACTGGATGTACCTGAACCTGCACCTGCAAACCACTATTATGAAAAAATTACCTATTCTTGTACATGAAAATCAATGTTATAAAAATCCATAAAAAAAGAAACACAACTTGTCAAATCCATGTGGTAGAAAATCAGGTTAGTCAAAGATAATGTGTCATTTGATAATCAAAAAACCTGTTGTCATAAAAAATCAGATTCTGACCAGTATTCACTAAATCAATCATAACTTTTGAAAATCAAAACAAAATTAATTCAAATTAATGGAAAATGAAAGCTAACTCAAATACCTTTCCAAAAATATAAATTTTAGATCTATATCATATCATATGTGCATGTACTAATAAAAACATTAGTCAGATTTCATAAAATCAGGTTCTGACCATTCTTTACTAAAATTATCATAACTTTTGAAAATCAAAATGAAATTAATCCAAACCAATAGAAAATGAAATTTAACTCAAATAAATTTTCAAAAATATAAATTTTGGATCTGTATCATATAATATGTGCATGTACCAATAAAAACATCAGTCAAATTTCATAAAATCAGGTTCTGACTAGTCTTCACTAAAATGATCATAACTTTTACAAATCAAAACAAAATTAATCCAAACCAATGGAAAATGAAAGGTAACTCAAATAAAATTCTATAAATATAAATTTTAGATATGTATCATTTTATATGTGCATATACCAATAAAAACATCAGTCAGATTTCATAAAATCAGGTTTTGACCAGTCTGTACTAAAATGATCATAACTTTTGCAAATCAAAATGAAATTAATCCAAACCAATAGGAAATGAAAGATAACTCAAATACCTTTCCAAAAATATAAATTTTGGATCTTTATCATGTCATATATGCATGTAAGAAATAAAAATAGAACTAAACTCTATTTTGAAATTGAGAAGCTAGAAATCTTCATCAACAATCTTGTTCCAGAACTCAACTACCATTTGCAAATGCAAAATCATACATCCTTTGATAAAATGGTAGAAAATGCAATCAAAATTGAGAAAGTACTTGTACAAAAAGGAGACATATTTCTTCAAAAAGATAAGTATGAATCTGGATCTAATTCTAGAGACAAAGGCAAAAATTGGAACAAGAATAAGGGCATTGTCACAGATGGCATTGTTGATACTATTCATGCCCCGTCTAAGGAACCTACTTTCAATCTCACTATTGGCACCCAAGCCATCAAAGCTTCTAAAGCTAAAGCAACAGAATCAAACAAGAAGTCATCTAACTACAAACCTTGGGCTACAGATCCTAAACACAAGTTTACTCCTCTTAGAGAGTCCTTGGAATCCGCCATGAAAACTTTGTTGGCCAACAACATCATCTTCTTGCCTGAGATCTGACCATTTGATCCTAAACCTAAACCAAAATGGTGGAAAGAGCCCGATTTCTATGACTTCCATCGTAATAAGGGTCATAAAACCAATAACTGTGTATGCTTGAAACACATCATACAAGAAAAAAATGATAATGAAGAAATCATAATTGATAATCATAAAAGTAATAATGATCATACAACATTCACGGAACCATTTCTAAAACATAATCAAGGAGATTCATCTTTTCAGCCTAATGTTGGTGCTAAAGTCAATTATGCCTAATCTGGAAACAATAATATCATAAATATGGTTGAACCATGCCTATCTAAGTGTTGCAATGTCATCACAATTGTAAGAAAAGATAGAGATAATCAATTAGAAAATGCAGATACTCAATCACAAGCTCAAGCGTATCTACAAGGACAAACTTTTGATTCATCAAATGTCCCTAAGATGCCTTTCAATCTTTCATCTTCTTCTAAATAGAAGGCTTCCCCTAAATCATCAAATCCTAAAGATACGAGGCCAAAATCATATAGTATTGTCCAAAAACTCTAGCATACACATGCAAAAATATCCATGTTTGAGTTGCTTTAGATATCTCCAGCTCATCAAGCCATTCTAGACAAAGCTCTGCTCGGATCCAATGTTCCTGACAGCCTTGATTTAGACAAATTCCAGACTATGATTGGTCATCTGACGTCTCCACAGTATATCTCCTTTTTAGAGGAAAATGATAACTCCTTGAGTCATCTGCATAATTAGACTTTCCACATTGAAGTCTTGATCCAAAACCATCATGTCAAATGTGTGTTGATAGATGGAGGCATTGGTCTCAACATTTGTTCTTACAGCTTGATCACACACTTGGGATTATCTAAAACTTCCATTGATCCTAAGGAGAAGATAACTATCAAAGCATACGATGAGCAAGAAAGATCTTCTAAAGGAACTATTGTCTTACCTATCAGATCAGGTCTAGTCATTAGAGATACTACATGTCAAGTTCTTGATATACCTTTGGCTTACAATATTCTTCTAGGGAGACCCTGGATACATGAAATGAGAGATATTCCTTCCACATACCATCAATGTGTAAAATTTCCTTATGAAGGAGTAGAGGTGATGATTCCAATTGACCTCTCTACAACTTGTAATGCATTAAAAGAAAGTGTTGATAAACTTGTTCCTAATAATAGAGAATCTTTCACTAAGAAGATAGATGTTGCTTCAACCTCTAAAATGGAAGACATTGCTAAAGAAATCAAAATCAAAGATAATGGTATGGGAGAATACATAATGGAACCAGTCTTATCTCTCACATCTCTTCCATTATCCCCAAAGTCTTATGGACAACCTTCAGACAAAGTGAAACCTAATGTTAAAGAATCCCAAGTCATATTCAATGGAAGCTTTTTCCCAAAGCAAGTATCTAAACAAGAGTTTGAGGAAGATAAATTCATGCTTGCATGTTTTTATAAAGATGAATCCCAATCTCAGTCAGTCCAGAAATGTGACTCCACTTCAAGAGAAATTCCTCAGAAGTCATATGGACCAGGAGACAAATTCATCACAAAAATGGGATATACAGGAAAAGGACTTTGTAGGACTACAAGGAAAAGGTCTTCTATCACCTCTTGACCATCATGGCTGAACAAAGAAGAATACAATAAATCTAGGATATAAGAAGCATTTCTATCTTAGAAATAACTCCCCACATGTCTTAGAATAGATTGAACCAACAAAGGAGGAAGTGCAACAATCTGGCAGTGATGATTTTGACACCACTACTGAGCTCATTCCTTATGAGAATTTGCCTAAAGAAATAAAAGACCTCTTGAAGTAGAAGATGATCCAGTAAAAATAATAAATGTAGTAGAAACACAAGAACCTACTATAGAACATAAGACAGTTGCACCACAAGAACCAGCTCATCTTAAAGAAAACCAAATAGACAAGGAAGAAGGTGGCAGGTATTCTGAGATAGATTCTCATGAGTATGAATTCAAATCAGAATCTGAGGGTAACCCTTCTTGGGGTATCCATCCTGACTTTACACAGGTTCTTAGATTTCCTAGAGGCATAGATGAGGAATCAAATGACTATGAATGGGGAGCCATTCTAGAGGAAGATGAGCTTATCACAGAAAAACATGTTGATGTTATTCACCAATATGAACCTAAACCCAACGTAAGTCTAGAGAAAAATGATGAATTTAACTAGTCTAATCCACCAATGGCTAAAGTGGACTCCCACAATGACATTGAGCCTATTCAAGAATTGAACATTTTGAGTTGTAATATCACCTTCAAACTTGAGAGTTAGGTTAGGACCAATAATGAGAGATCCATATCCATAAACACTATTTTCCAATCTTTCACCACTTTGACTATCCAACATCTTGAACTTCTTGACCAAACATCCACGAATCCGAGCCATGGTATCTATACCTTTCCAAATGACTATGCCCTTGCTTGCTATCTAAATGCATTTGAGCCTATGATCACTTCCATTAGTGAACTGAGCATTAGAATGATAGAGTCAAACATCAAGTATCTTAGTCAAAAAAATAAGAATAAGAATAAAAAGAAAAGGAGTTATGAGGGTGAAAACCACTTTGTGGTAGTCTCAGAACCTACAAAGGTAAAAATAGAAGACATATCCAAAGGTGAAAACCTCTTTGAGGTGCCTAAGGATGAGATATTTGATGTCCTTCTGAGTCATTTACAAGATAGATCTTCAGTACTAATTGAGCCCACTCAATCTATCAACTTGGGAATAACAAAAGATCCACAGTTGATTTATGTAGCGCAATCCTTATCAGAAGAAGAGAAGGAAAAATTTACCACATTCCTAATAGAAAAGAAGATCAACTTTGCATGGAAATATCCAGATATGCCAAGGTTGGATTCTGATCTTAAAATGCACCATTTATCTATAGCTCCAAGCATCAAACGTGTCAAGTAGAAATTGAGAAGGATGCATCCACATGTTGCAATCTTGGTCAAAGCTAAATTAGAGAAACTACTAAAAGCTGGATTCATCCAAGTTATTGACTATGTTGAATGGATCTCAAATATTATATTTATATCAAAACTAGACAAATCTATAAGAGTATGCATAGATTTTAGAGATGTGAACAAAGCATGCCCTAAGGATGATTTTTGATTACCTAATATTGATATAATAGTGGACATGACTGCGGGCTTCAAGATGTATTGTTTAATGGATAGATTTTTTGGATATAACCAAATCAAAATTGCTCTAGAGGATCAAGAGAAAACTACTTTCGCATGTGCGTGGGGTACCTTCTATCAGAATGTCATGCCATTTGGGCTTAAGAATGCTGGTGCTACATATCAAAGAGCTATGACATCTATCTTTCATAACATGATGCATCGAACCATGGAGGATTATGTTGATGATACTTTAGGAAAATCTATGATTAGTTCTGAACATCTGAATGATTTGAGAAAAATATTAGATCAAATGGAGAAGTTTAGTCTCAAACTAAACCCTAAGAAGTGTTCTTTTGGTGTCACTTCTGGAAAGCTCTTAGGCTACATTGTTTCAAATAAAGGAATTGAATTAGATCCAACAAAACTTAAAGCTATCATGGAGATGCAACCTCCCAAGAATATCAGTCAAATGAGAACATTACAAGGGAGGGTACAATCTATTAGATGCTTCATATATGATGAAGGGTACTCCCCTTAATACCACAAACACATAACAGAAATAGAGAAACAACAACAATATGCAAGAACAAAAAATTGGCTTCTTATTATCTCCACAAATGTGGAATTACAAACTTTCAGAATTACAATATGCAAAGCCACATGGGCATTCCCTTACAATATTCTGTAGGACAAAGCCTTGAATCAATACCCAGATCTACTACCTAGAACTGCCCTAGACAACACTACGGGCCTTCTTTATATAGGCATTTTCCACTGCCTGAGAAGGTTCCAAAAATTTAGCCCTTGGGGCCGACCAAACTTAGAATTATTTTTTTTTTCAATTTATTACATCAAAGTCAGCTCAAAATAACTTTTGAAACCCGAACAAAAATTTTGAAGGAAAAATTTTTTTTCGCCATTTCAGGTGGCCTGACTTCTAGAGACCATAAGTCATCATGGCTAGTTGACCCAATTGACTATTATAACCCCATTCCAGAAAGGCCACGAAGCACTCTATAGGCTTGACTCGCGCAAGTGCCTGTCACCCAAATTTTTGACCTCATCTAGGGCCTCTAAAGCCTTCAAAACTGAGTTCAAAGTTTCTGTGCCCTGCTACCAATACCAAAAATCTTCAATATCTTCAAAACTAGACCTGTTCTAGCCATGAAACTTTACTGGTAGGCTGATATTTGAATACAAGATTCTAGCCCTTATTGAATACAAAAACATAAATATTCTTGGGTGATGCAAGATTGCTCTTACACCTTGGATGCTCCTGCAATTAATATCTCAACTAGCAGACATATCACAACCTTTTACCAAGACATTACATAAAGGTGTGACCTTGCATGGAATGAGGAATGTGAAAAGAACTTAAATCATATCAAGAAATATCTATCAAATCCTCATATTTTGATACCTCCTATTCAAGGGAAGCCATTGATCTTATATGTCTCCACTACAAATACATCACTGGGGTCATTACTAGCACAACATGATGAGAACAAGAAGGAAAGAGCTAGAAACTATATCAGTAGGACATTGGTAGCATATGAGAAGAACTATTCAATGATTGAGAAAGCTTGTCTAGCTATGATCTTTGCATCACAGAAACTGAGACATTACATGTTGTCTCATACCACACATTTGGTAGCTACGATTGATCCATTAAAGTGTGTGTGTGTGTGTGTGAAAATTGTACCTAGCTATGGACACAACACTTCAATAAAATATTAGAGGTTAGCAAATCGAAATCTGCAAATAAATGAAACTAAGCTAACCAGGTGATTTACTACCTTCTAGTAGGTGCGAGTATGGTATTCTCAGATTAGACCGAGATCAGTGACAATGCAACACCTAAACGAAGGATTTAAATGATTGAAAGCAATGAAATATGAATGCAAATTAATCTCTCTTTTTTTTTATTTTTTATGCAATTAGATGAAAAATTTGATATGAAACTAATCTAGAATGAATTGAAATGATATGCAATTAATCTAACAATGCTATGAAGATGAATGCAAAAGCTATGAAAAACTATGAAATGATCTCACAAAATTGCCTGTCGCAAAAGCTTTGTTCTTCAGTTGTAAATTTGCAAGAGTAATTATGCAAATTCAAGAGATTTTGAGAGATAAATTGTGAAGAGTTGAGCCTTGTTTTTATAGAAATCTAGGGTTTGAGGATTCATTGAGAAAAGTCATAAATCACTCTTGATAAACTCAGGTTGATTTTTGAGTTAACAAGAAATTAGGAATAAATAAACTCATAAAATCATGCAAAAGCAGTTTTTATCTCAAAATAGAGTTTAGTTCACTTTCTCAACTCATCATCAGATGTTGAGTTTAGAAAGTTAACAAATTGAAATTGAAAATTGATTTAAAATTAACTACTTTTCTGATTGTGCATGATTTAATATGAATTAATTTAATAATAAAAATGATTTATTCTCAACTTAACTATTTTTTTGAATTAAAACAATTGATTTATGGGTTAATCAATTATTAAATCAAACTTTATTCCAATTAAATCATTAAATTTGATAACTTTGATTTTAAATCAATTAAATAAATATTCAATTGATTGTTTGTAGAAATTTTGATTTATTGTCAAAATAAAAATAATATTAATTAGGAATAAATTCAATTAAATCTAATTAAATAATTAAGTGGCAGAATTACATTAATTAATTAAATATTTATCATATTCAATTAATCAACTTTAGGATAAATAATGACATTTATCACAAAATAATATTCAATTAAAAATTATTAGGATAAATTAGGAATATTCAAGGAATATTCCCCGATGCAAAATTAAGATAATCAATTAGATTTTTGATAAAATGATGTGCAGATGTGCCCTAGGTTAGGACTTCGATGTCGATTTCATTCAATTTGAGGATGTAAGAGGTTAATGAACCTATAGCCCATTTTTGGGGTATTACATTTTGCCCCTCTTTGAATCACTGTGCAAAGCGTAGTGGTTCAAAGATAGTCTATGTTTGATAAAGATGTACGAAACTGATTTGATTTGAAAGATTAACCGATTTCAAGATAGAAACTGATTGAAAGATTTGAAGATGTTAGGTTTAGGTCCTGATTGACAAAGGATAATGTTAACTGTAGCAACACTGAACCAGTGATTATGAAAAAGTGTCAAAACGCTTGATTCTAAACCTTATGATTATGAAGAAGTGAGTGACCTAATTCCAGACTTGAATGTCCAAAGGAGTCAATATTGGTATCACATCTAAACCCTTCAGTTAAAAAGAACCAACAAAATGACGCTAATGAACCGATGGTTATGAAAAGTTGATACAGTTTACAAGATTGATTAGGATACCAGATTGATATAGATCTCGATGAATCTCATATGCCCCACGGTGGGTGCCAGAAATGTGTGTGTGAAAATTGTACCTAGCTGTGGACACAACACTTCAATAAAACATTAGAGGTTAGCAAATCTAAATCTGCAAATAAATGAAACTAAGCTAACCAGGTGATTTACTGCCTTCTAGTAGGTGCGAGTATGGTATTCTCAGATTAGACCGAGATCAGTGACAATGCAACACCTAAATGAAGGATTTAAATGATTGAAAGCAATGAAATATGAATGCAAATTAATCTTCTTCTTTTTTTTTTGATGCAATTAGATGAAAAACTTGATATGAATCTAATCTAGAATGAATTGAAATGATATTCAATTAATCTAACAATGCTATGAAGATGAATACAAAATTATGCAAAAGCTATGAAAAACTATGAAATGATCTCACAAAATTGTCTTTCGCAAAAGCTTTGTTCTTTAGTTGTAAATTCACCAAAGTAATTGTGCAAATTAGAGAGATTTTGAGAGATAAATTGTGAAGAGCCGAGCCTTGTTTTTATAGAAATCTAGGATTTGAGGATGCATTGAGAAAATCCATAAATCACTCTTAATAAACTCAAGTTTATTTTTGAGTTAACACGAAATTAAGAATAAATAAACTCATAAAATCATGCAAAAGCAGTTTTTATCTCAAAATAGAGTTTAGTTCTCTTTTTCAACTCATCATCAGATGTTGAGTTTAGAAAGTTAACAAATTAAAATTGAAAATTGATTTAAAGTTAACTGCTTTTCTAATTGTGCATGATTTAATATAAATTAATTTAATAATAAAAGTGATTTATTCTCAACTTAACTATTTTTTTGAATTAAAACAATTGATTTATGGGTTAATCAATTATTAAATCAAACTTTATTCCAATTAAATAATTAAATTTGACAACTATGATTTTAAATCAATTAAATAAATATTCAATTGATTGTTTGTAGGAATTTTGATTTATTGTCAAAATAAAAGTAATATTAATTAGGAATAAATGTAATTAAATCTAATTAAATAATTAAGTGTCAAAATTAAATTAATTAATTAAATATTTATCATATTCAATTAATCAACTTTAGGATAAATAATGACATTTATCGCCAAATAATATTCAATTAAAGATAATAAGGATTTAAAGGAATATTCCCTGATGCAGAATTAAGATAATCAATTACATTTTTGATAAACTAATGTGCAGATGTGCTTTAGGTTAGGACTTCAATGTTGATTCCATTCGATTTGAGGATGTAAGAGGTTAATGAACCTATAGCCCATTTTTGGGGTGTTACAACTACTTACCAAAGAGAAATGACCACTATTTTCCATGACATGATCCACAAAATACTTGAAGACTACATATATGACATCCTTTCCAAGTCAAAGACACAATTAGAACACCTAGATATCCTTGAGAGTGTGTTTGATCATCTACACCAATATGGTTTGAAATTGAACCTGAAGAAGTGTGTCTTTGGCGTCACATCAAGAAATATGTTAGGGTTCATTGTATCACGACGGGGCATTGATATTGATCCCAAGAAAGTTAAAGCCATTATAGACATGCCTCCACCATGTGCACTTAAGCAGCTAAGGAGTCTATAGGGTAAGCTACAACCAATTCACAGATTCATATCTCAACTGGCAGACAAGTGCCAAGCATTCACACATTTGCCTCTCAAGGATGCAAGTTTCAAATTAGATCCGATCTGTTAGAGAAGTTTTGAAAAAATCAAGGAGTACCTGGCTAACTTACCCATCCTAGTTGCAACAACTCCAAGGTGCCATCTCATCCTATACATATTCAAAACCACGACAGCACTGGGGGCACTCCTAGCACAACTTGATGATAATGGATAAGAATGATCCATCTACTATATTAGTCGAACATTGGTCGGATATGAGCTCAACTAGTCACCCATGGAAAAAGCATGTCTTGTAGTAGTCTTTTCCACTCAGAAACTTAGGCATTACATGCTAGGCCATATAGTAAAGCTCATCTCCAAGGTAGACCCACTTAAATACCTTCTCTCTAGTATGTTGATATAAAATCAATAAAGGGACAAGTCATTACAGATCAGCTAGTCTAAGCACACCTAGTAGATGCATACCCATTGGTGATGGAGTTCCCTGATGAACATCTTTTCATGGTTGAAGAACAACCCACATAGAAACTATACTTTGATGGATCATACACATCTCATGGAATAGGAGCAATGATCCTCTTCATCACCCCTCAAGGATATTACATCCCCAAGTTGTTCAAGCTAGGATTCCCTTGCACAAATAACATTACAGAGTTTGAGGCACTCATCTTAGGCCTCAAAACATCTATTCAATAGAATATCATAGAACAATAAGTGTTTGGAGATTCATGACTAATCATCAAATAGGTCTTGGATGAGTTTCAAACTAAAGATGACAAGTTTCTACCATACAAAGATCTTGTGGATAGATTGGAAGAACAATTCATCAGCTTATAGTTCACACAAGTGCCCATACTTTAGAACAAATCTACAAACATTGTGGAAGCTATCAAATCATTATTGGAAATCCCTCAAGATTTGGTGCAATACAAATTCTTAGTCGAGAAGCTACACACACCCGCTTATGAGAACATTGATTCTAAAATGGTGTGCATTTTGGTTGGTCCCCAGTCCCCATGGTACCACGTCATCCATGCTTATCTAAAAAATGGTATCATATCCCCTCACCTCACAAACACCCAATGCTAGAACCTTATTCGCAAAGCTTCCTACTATACTCTTGTATCCAACACCCTATATCATCATGGACATCTTAACACCCTCTCTTGGTATTTAGATTTGAATGAGGTTGTACTGGATTTACAAGATGTTCATGTTGGAATTTTTGGTGCCCACATGAGTGGCATGGTCCTAGAAAATAAGTTGCTCATAAATGGGTATTATTGGCCAAAATTGGAGCATGATGCATGTGAGTTCACAGAAAAATGCCTACCATGTTAACAACATGCTAATTTGATCCATGCTCCAACACAAGACTTGTAGCCCATTGTTCCACCATGACCTTTTTCATGTTGGGGATTTGACCTCGTTGGTTTGATTACTCCCCTCTCTTCTGATGGACATAAGTATATCATAACTACCACTGAATATTTCACCAAATGGATTGAATAAATTCCACTCACCTTAACTACGAGCATTTAGATATCTAATTTCATCCTTTACCATATGATCTATCACTTCAACATCCCTTCCACCATTTTCATTGATCATGGAACACCTTTTTAAAATCAGCATGTGGATGATCTATGTGCTAGATTTTACATCCATCACCATTTTTCTAGTCCATACTTCCCTCAAGGAAAGAGCCAAGATGAGGAAACCAACAAAAATATTTTTAAAATCCTCCAAAAGGTTTTCAGTGATTCTAGTTGCGAATGACACCTCCAAATTAATCCTTTCCTCTAGGCCTACTGCACTTCATTCCGCACTCCCATAGGCACCACCCCATACTCCCTGGTATATGTTGTTGAGGTCGTCTTACCAATTGATGTTGATCTTTTTTAATTATGTGTGTCCATGAAGAACTATACCACTAATGAAGACTATGGCATGGCACGCCTTACCCAGGTGGACTTGTTAGATGAAAAGAGGTAGCAAGCTTATGATCACCTAGTTGTGTACCAAAACTGACTCAAAAAAAGCTACAACAAAAAGGTGCACCCACAAAGATTCCAAGTGGGTGACATGGTCCTTAAAGAGAATTAGAAGGTGCAAGAAAATAGAGAAAAGAAAGGCAAGTTTGAACCTACTTGGCTGGGTCCTTATATTGTCACAACCTATTTTGGCTCAGGAGCCTATCAGTTATCTACACTAGAAGGGGAGCTTTTGAATGATCCCATTAACATCATCTATCTAAAGTGGTTCTATGCTTGAACCATCTCCTATATATCTAAGAAAATACCTAAAAATTGTAAAAATTCCTTAAAAGAATCATTATCTTGGTGAAAACCTCGTAAACAAGCACCCTGATAATATAAATAACATTAAAAAAATATCAAAAAAATTGAAGTTTTTTGAAAAAAGTAAAGAAAAATAATCATCCAATGGTGAAAACTTGGCAATCAAGTGCCTTGGACATGTATGCTAGTGAAAACCTTGAAACATGTGCCATACATAATGGACCATATCAATATCTATCAAAATCTTGTTCCACGACCAAATCCACCTTTGACCATCATCTCCCCACCCTCACTCCTGCAAATCCCTATTCCCAAGGTGTTCCCATCCTCGCATCAAATAAGAATGAATTTCTATCCATCAACCTAAGATTCTTGTACATACTAAGGCAAGTCCTATCTCCAAATCTTGAGTTGTGTATATAATCATCATTTTTTAATCTTTCCTAATTCCTGATCTTTGTAAAGTGTTGGTTGTATATTGTGTCCTGAATCACACTTGTACGATAGTGTTGGGTCTCCTTGCACATATCCCCATTTTCCCTATAGAAGCATGTTCAATTGCATTGACCTCCCAAGTTGTGTTTCCCAACAAGTCCCCCAACAAATAATTCCTCATCATTTTGGTTATCCCAAAGTTTCATTTTTCTATCAATACTCAATTTATAGTCAATCTCACCAACCAGGTCCTTGTAGGATGCATATTTCCTCATGTCTGACCTAACCTCACCATCCCTTGATCAGTCAATCTCTTTTTGTAAAGGATTTCTTTTGGATTTACCACTTTGGTTTCAAATCTCTTTGTTTAGTTCTTGTTAATATTTTGTGGCTTCATGTTGTTCCTCTCCTCAAGGTCGCCACAATCCTATATATCATGGCACGCTGCAAATGAGGGAAATTTGGGGCAAAGTCTCTTTGATCTTCTTATTTATGCCTGTGATTCAGTCAGATATGAGCCTTGTACATCCCACATGTAATCTTTTGGGTTACATGGTGCATTTGGGGAATGTCATTAATTTTTTGTTTCTCCAGCATTGTTTCCACCATGCCTCCTTCTGGATTTATGTGTGATGTTGGGACAACCATTGTGTGTCTTTTTAGTGGAATTATTATGCAATGCTAGTGACATGACCTTAAGTTTCTAATAACCTTGGTGAGTCACTTATGTTGCTATATCAAACTGAGTACTCAAACTACATGGTGGTATTCCCTCCCGGAATACCCCACGCTCAAGCTTCAAGAAAAATCCCCCTATCAAATGCCTAGCTACAAATCCCACCATCAATCCAAGAAATCATCCTAACAAATCATAAACCACTTAATATCCATGTCCAATCCCCATCAACCTCTTCATTACCTATGACCCTATCTCAAATCACCCACCTGCTCATCCTTATGCAAACCTGGAAATCACTCATTCCCATTCTAATCCCTATCCCATAGATTTTGATTGTCAAAATTGACCTCCCATTTCACCTTCCCTAGTGAGGGTTCAGTCAGGTAGTGATATGCTACATATGCCACCCCCATCCCCCCACATGATCATTCACTTGCATCCCATCTCGCGTGCATTATCATCTACATTTTAGATTACATTTAATTGAATTATCATTTAAAGGGGAATTTAGATGGATAATCATTTAAATTGCACATAGTTGCATTATCACTTAGCCTGCATTTAGTTACACCATCTTTTATCATTTAGTTGGCATTTATTCATGCTTGTCTCTCACATTTAATATATCATTTAGGTTGCATTATTAATTCATTTTAGATTACTTTTGCATCATCATTTAAGTTGTATTGTTAATTCATTTTAGATTAATTTTGCATCATCATTTAATTTGCATTATTACTTCATTTTAGATTAATTTTGCATCATCATTTAAGCTGCATTGTTAATTCATTTTAAATTAATTTTGTATCATCATTTAGGTTGCATTATTAATTCATTTTAGATTACTTTTGCATCATCATTCAAGTTGTATTGTTAATTCATTTAGATTAATTTTGCATAAATCATTTAAGTTAATCATATAATTCATTTTAACTCTTGCATAGTTAATCATTTTAGTTTATTTTAATCTTGTATTTAAGTTAATCATTTAGTTCATTTTAATCTTGCATTGTTAAGTCATTTATTATCTTGCATTGTTAAAATATGGTAAAATTGCATCATCCATGCATACATGTATAAACATCATATATAACAGCATAAGTAGGTCATACATCCATAATATGTAAAAATCATCCATCCTGCATCTAGAAAGCATCAATAAGTGCATCTCACATAAATCATCAAATCACACACATCACATAGATTAAAAGCATATATAAGAACATCACATCCTACATCAGCAACACATTAGTCACATATCATAGTCATAAACACATCACATCACATCCTAAATCACACATGTTAGTACATCATAAACTCATACATGGAAAATGGGCTCATAGCACATCAAATCCCACCAAAGTTAGCATCATATATATATGAATCCTGTAAAAGAATAAAATAATATCCCTCATCCCACATCAAAGAATAAATCAATGTCTGAGTGTCTCCTAACAGGTCCATCAATAAATACATATACAATGTCAAGGACAATGCTCTCCAAAAGAATAATAATATACATATAAAAAATCATGCAACATATCACTGCCTATCATCCTCTCATGGGGGGGGTTACATCTCAACATTAGTGAAGGGGTCGACCTGTGGTGGATCCTATAGTAGAGCCTACACCTATGATATCTCCACCCTAATGAGAAAAATTGCACCTTGTACCTATATAGGACATTGTGTCAACCCTGTAACCCCTCCTCCACCTCCATCCACCTCCATCCACCCCTGATCCCTCTGCCTTTGCCACCTATACAAAGCCACCGATTGATTGTTATTGGGTTTGTTTCTGACCAAGTTGGTGGCTCCCTTGCCCTATCCTCTAGGAAGGCCAAGCCCCAAAATTGCTCCCCTTATCCTCCATCTGCTACCAGCTCATCTTGATACTTGTACACATACCTATACCTATGGCTCCTTATTAGCTAGCTTGCTGATAGTTCTCTCTCCTCAGCGGTGGCACTGTTGCATGGTACATCACCCGATACCACCCCACCTTCTCTTGAATGTTGGCCAAATCCCTCTGTAACCTCCTCACCTCTTCTAATCTACCTCTCTCCTATGCACCCCTAGCCACACTCTCCTCCTTAGCTTCATATCACTCCTCAACTAGCTGCCACATAGCCATATACCTCTCCCCCTAAAGTCTGTCCCTCTTAGACTACAGTCCATCCCTCTCTCCCTACAACTAGTCCCTCTCTACCCAGAGCCCATCTCTCTCTCTCTACGTAGCTGCTCTCTCTCATCAATGGTCTCTAAACCATCCTAAAGGGCTTGTGCTAAATGTGTCATCAGAGAATCCCTCTACCCTTGTCTATTGTGGAGCATCTAGCTGGTCATACAATATGCATCTTGCAAAGATGCAAGACAGCTTGCAAGATCCACTCCTCCGCCTCCAGATGACCCTATACTTGGTGCTCCTATTGGTGGTACCCCTACTGGTAGTGGCCCTATGGGTGGTGGGTCTGATGGTACCTATGTCCCTCCATCTTCTCCTCCTCCATCCCTTCCTCCCCCATCTCCTCCTCCTATTCCACCCATGTCATCCCCATCTCCATCCCCCTCTCTCCCTCCTCTCCCTACCTTCCCTCCTCAGGGCCAACCTCCCTCTTCTCCTCCCCCTTTGCATGGTTGTGGATAACCTACCTCACACTCAAACCACCTATGCTTCTATTTCCCTAACTCTCTTTGCCTATGTTGGTAGCCCCACTCTCCCCACTACCTGTGGCCTCTAAAACTTGGCTCAGTACTTAGCTTTACTCCCTCCTTCTACAAGACCCCCTGCCTAATCCTAGTGTACACACTATATAATCTATCATGTCACCCCTAAACCATCCCTATCAATTGTACCTCCAAACTCAAATAACCTCTCTCTCGAGTGGTCCTCTTGTGCCAATACTCCCCATTCGACAACCCCTGAGTATAACCAAACTATCTTGTTACTCTATCAGGTCTGTAGTGCTCCATAATATACTCCCACAAACCTATCAAATATGTGGGTGTCATGGGGTATGGTATCTCTCTTTGATCATCTTCCCATGCTGCTAACCCCAGGTATGGCCTCCATGTGATGCTATCGCATATCTCATCCAAGGTCTCCTACCAATGATTGATGTCATCGACATCATGGTAAGTCAAGGGCTCCCCCCAGTTGTACACTATAGGCTCATCTTCCTATCAATCCATCTAGCCAATCGGTCAGAGCATGATGATGTTCTCTAGTGCCCATACCTATAATAGGGAGAAAAATCCTATGCTCCTCTCTTGAGTCTCCCCTCCATGATACATAATCTGATGGAGATCCCAGTATAACTCCACCATTATTAGCATGCCCCAAGATGTGTGTACCTCCACATCAAAAATCTCCATGATCATAGGGATAAGTGTGAGAATCACACTCATCCCTCCTATGTTTGAGGTAATATAACCTGAAATAAGCCCGCATACAAATAGGTATAACTGATGCACTAGTGGTGTTGTTTTTGGATGACTGGCCAATGATATCTGACCATGTTGTAGCATCGGTGCCACTCCTAGCCCCACTAGTGTTGTCATCACTTTTTGTTGTCTATAATCTTCCACAATAAATGCTATGCACAAAATAGGTAGCCGAAGGATCTTGTAGACATCCTCCAAGGTCACCATCATCTGCCCCATTGATAGGTGAAAGGTGGTGATCTCTGAGTGCCACCACTCGCACAGTGCAGTGACTATCACCATGTAGGTACACCTCCATGGAATACATGCCAAGTATCCTAGCCCTATGACATCCACTCATACTTAGTCTTCCAGAGTGAATTACTTCACAGCCATGAGTACTATTGCATGCCTCTCTCAGCTCATCAACCAATCTACCGACTACTACAACCAATCCATGCAAACTGCATCATTTTATTTTTGTATCACATCCTAACCATTCTAACCATTCATTTTTTGATCTAACCATGTCCATTCCCCTTTTTTTCTTTCATACCCCTTCCTCGTGATCCCACAAAAACCTCATTCTCATGATCTCATTAGGTTAGGATCATGAATTCCCCCTAGCCATATGAACGTAGGATTGTGTTACCGCATCAACCCTTACGTACCCTAGCAACCTCTTGTGGGATCACGTAATTTCCCCATTTTCCCATCTTTTTGTCTGGGATCACAATCCCGTGAAAACTTCAATGCAGGATCATAATCTTGCCAAAAATCTCATTTTCCCATATACGATCCCATAAGATAGAAATTTTTTGTAGGATCATGATCTTGTAGGTCCTGATGGAGATCTCGTAGATCCTAAACCTATGGGATCATGAATTTGTTATCTAAAAACTAAAATAAATGTTGGAGATTTGTCAGGAAGCCAGTGTTAACTATATGTTTGTCATTGATGACAACATATGGTAAGAAGCATGTGTGGAAGCCTGATGGAGAGAGCTATGAGTATATATTTCCTAGATATGTTATAGCATGATATCATAGATGTAGAGGTTGATTCTAAGTGAAGATAGTAATACAATAGTTTGTATCTGAGAGTGTTCCTGACAAGTCCTAGGAAGAGTTATGTATGTGATTTACAGTATGGTTGTGATGGAGCCTTGCGCATTTTTAGTTATGTTGCAGACATATGTATGATGCTATATTCATGGACGTAGAGTTAGCTATGTAGTACAAGTTGAGTTATGAAGTCTCCAATTGATAGTCACAATTTCCTGAGTTTATTTGGTAGAGCTGACAATGTTTATATTTTTTTAGTAGTTGCACCTATCATTTCGATATGCATGCTTGGATTTTTGTTTAGAGAAGAGTTAAGAATGGTTGGTTAAGAATGCATGATGTAATTTAGCATGAGAAGGAAGTTGGAGTTAATTTAGTAGAGCCGACTGTGTGAAGTGTCGTGTCTACTCACATGGAGTTGTGCGGTCCTAATTTATGTTGCGTGCTTAGTAGAGCTGTCTGAGATGTTATTGGAGAGTTACATTGTTTCTCTAATATGATTTCAAGATGGTTCTAACAGGAAGACTTGATTATATCATTTAGGGAAAGATATTTATAGGTAGTCATTTTGTGATTTCTAAGCATGGAAAATATTTGAAAGATAAGAGTAGAGCAAAGAGTGTGAAGTGTTGAGCCATCAGCAGAAGGTCTATGTGAAAAAGTAAAGACTATATACTATTCATTGGAACTGATCAAGATAGAAGGTCTACGCGCAGTTCACCAAGATCCAGATATAGTGTGTATCTATTAAATAAAAGGTTGCATCCTTTACCCCTTTGAGTAGTGTGCTCCCGGATAGTGTGTCCTCACCCCTAACAGGGTTAATTGTAAAAGACTCCTAATAGGGTCTGACCCTTGATGAGGTCACTATACTTAATGCATTGTAAAGATCAACTCCTAACAAGGTTGTAAGATCTTCTAACATGGATCATAATACTCTAGTGCAGTTTATAGTGGGTGCTAATTCCCACTGGGGTTTTTACCTATTTGGGTTTCCCCGTAACCAAAATTGTGGTGTTGTGTTAAGTGTACTTATATTGTGTTCATGCTTAATTTTCTTCTGTACTTAATTGGATAAAGAATTAAATCTTGTAGATAACTAATTCAACCCCCCCCCCCTCTCAGTTATCTCTTGGGACTATTCCTAACAATAAATGATAAAAAACATAATGGAAAAAGGTCATTTTCAATCCTACGTGTCGATTGGGCACTTGATATTTCCAGATGCTCCTCGCAATGTCTTTACAATGTCTCATTCTACCTCCTCTTTCCATTGTTGAATGCAATATCATAGATCAAAATTAAACTATATCTCTAAGCTCAAATATGCACAAATGACTTTTTTTTGGCCCTCCCAACCCTTACTAAGGGCCTCTCGTGAACCATTTTCCCTTCCCAAATCCTCCTAGCCCATCTATTCTTTCCACTTTCCCACATACCCTCTTTTTCTTGCCATTTTCCACATCCTTCCACCCCTTCGCACCCTTTTCTGACTTGTTACACCATAAACCCTTCCTTCCTTTCAAGATATCATCTAGGCCCCTTTTTCTTTCCCCACCACCCTCTCGAGTGGGCATCACCTAGTATAAACCTCTCTGCCTATATTTTAAGGAAACTTCATCACCTCGTAAATTCTTCACGTCATTTATTATTTTGAACGTCTTTGAAATAATGTTATTTTAACACTATGTCGAAGAGGGGCAAAATGTCGACACCTAAATCTAATTACACAATTAAGTCATGTTATTTAGTTCTCTCCTAAGGCATTTATTAATTAAATATTAATTATTTAATTGATTTATGTCATCCCCTAGTTGATTAGTTTAATTAATTAGACTATCCCTAGCCAATTAATTTAATTAATTAACTATAGTCCAATTAATTATTTAAATGAGAACCCATAGTCTAATAATTAATTAAAACCCCCTTCCTCTATTAATTTAAATAAATATGTTCATCTATTTAAATTAATTCACTAACCCCTTTTACTTCCTATTTTGGGGTTAAATAAAATATTTAATCTAATTTGAGCACATGGCTCCTAAGTTTAACCCCTAACCTAACCAATCCCAACAACTTAACCTTGAGTTCCTGTTGGATATTGCTAATGCATTGGGGAGATTGTTAATGCATTTAATATGCTTAATCACTACATTGAGTGGTGTTGGAGTTGATGCTTAATCACTACACTGTATGGATGTTTCAGAATGTGCAAAGTTAGATTAGAGTAAAGGAAGATGTTGTGATCTTATATCCAAGATCACATCATGTAATGTTGTGTATTTTCTGAGCTACAAATGTCTTGGTGAAGACTGGTTACTAGACTGTGACAGTGGAAGCTGATAGAGTGAGTCTCTGTATTTTTGGTATATCTTACAAAAGATAAGGATTTAGTGTATGCAAGCTTAAGGGATGACAAAAAGCATACTAAAGAATGTTTGATGGTCAGTGCAAGGTACAGAATGTTGTATGACATCATCTATGGCATGTGTTCTGGAGATAACCTATTTGGAAGCTGACTTGAGAGATGTAGCATGTGTTATGGATGGTGAAATTAATTTAAGGATGTCAACCCTTAATTGTTGTAATATAATTTTTGTATACTTGTTTTAGATACCATGTGTATCTTAGCAAGGAGTTATGTAATTATTTGTATATTAGGAAAGCCTAATTGGTCGACTTGATCATGGAGAATGTAATAGAGTATGTATGTAAGATTTTTTCTTTTGGAAAAGATATGGAGAGAATGTATGTGATGTAAAAAGGAGAATTATAGAAGCTGTGAGCTAGTGTCTTCTAGATGTAGACTAGAGGATGATTGTATACTTCATTGGAACTGATCAAGAAAAGACACTTGCTATCAGATAGTTCAAAATATTGTGTATTTCTTAATATACACTTATGTTGCAAATAGTGAGTTCTGAAGGTGGGCATAACCTTCTTTGGGTAGTGAGCCTACCCTTCTTTATCTTGACTCCTAACAGGGTCTGTCCTCTAACAAGGACTGTGTACTATAATGTTTTAATCAACTCCTAATAGGGCTAGATCTTCTAACAAGGATACTATACTCTCAATACATCATTAGTGGGTGTTAATTCCCACTGGGGTTTTACCTTTAACAGAGTTTCCTCGACAAAAAAATATTGTGTTATTGTGTTGGCATTCATTGTGTTCATAAGATTTGATACCGCTGCTATTCAAAGTTTAAAGTTTACTAATTTTTTATGTGACTAATTCACCTCCCCCCCTCTCAGTTGTATTGTGGACTGTTATTCCTAACAATTGGTATCAGAGCTACTAGTCCTTCGAGAGAAAGCTTAATAGCTTGAGGTGATCTTGGAGATGGCGTTCTATAGGAAGGATAGTCCAAAATTTGATCCTGAAAACTTTGACAGTTGGAAGAACAAGATGTGATCTCATTTTCTATGTTTGGGCATCGACTACTAGATGGTTACAAATAATCAAGTAGCTATGAAGGCTGAGGATGAATTTCCAAAGGCTAATGATGATGAAAATAAGGTATTCTCATACAACATGGTCACAAGGGAAGCACTGATCATTGCACTCTCTGAAGGATAATTTACTGAGGTTAAAGATTTGGATTCAGCACACGAGATTTGGGTAAGATTAGAAGCATTGTATGAAGGAGACAAGTTTACAAAGAGAGAGAAGTTACAGAACTGGAAAAAAAGGATGGAGAAGCTACAAATGAAGGATGATGAAAGTGTTAGGGCTTATGTATAGAGATTTATAGAGGTTGTGATTGGAATTAGAAATTGTGGAGGCATCTTTGAAGAGGAAGAAGTCATTTCTAAGATTCTTAGATCATTGACACCCATTTACAAGACCAAGATTTGGTCTATAGAAGAGATTATACCTTTGACTCTAAAATTTAGTAGAGAAATGTTGATTGCAAAGCTAACTACCTTGGAAGCTTCAGAAATGGGAGATACTCTACCTAATGTTGAATATGCATTTAAAGCATCTGCACACAAGATAATGTCTGCACTTCTGAGCACTAGCAATGAGAACATAAAAGAAGAGATTGGTGAATTTGATGAGGAATGGGAACAGATACAAGCAGAGGAAAGAAATATGGATGAACTTGTTGCACTGAGTGCTAGAAGAGAAAAGAGAGGTAAGGGTAAATTTGAAGGAAAGTTACCTTTGAAGTGTTTTTCACGCAATAAGATAGGTCATTTTGCATCTAGATGTCCTACAAGAGTTCCTAAGCGCAAAACTAAGTTTTTCAAGTCTAAATATTCAAAGGATAAGGAATTTTATTATGTTAGTGAAGTTATTTCTAATGATGATGATTTAGATTATGAGGAGATTAGATTTATTGCTATTAAAGATGAAAAATCAGTGCATGAGGAAAAAGCTTTAGTATCACATGTTGACAAGAAATATGAATGGATTATAGATAGTGGTTTCTCACATCATATGATTAGAGACAAAAACAAGTTTTTTAAATTAGTAAAGTATGATGGTGGTGTTCTAAGATTCAGAGACAATGTTCCTAAACCTATCATAGGAATAGGATCTATTAATTTGGATGGAAAGACTAATACTAATAATGTACTACTTGTTGATGGACTTGAGGATAAATTTTTGAGTGTTGGACAACTGATGGACAAAGAGTTTCAATTACAATTCACTTATGGTAAATTTTTTATCAAAAGTAAGGCAAGAAAGCTGATTGCAACCAGTACTAAATCTAGAGGTAATGTATTTGAATTAAATACATCTAGAGCCTCTTGTTTTGTTGTAAAGGTAGATGAAAGTTGGTTATGGAAAAAAATATGTTGCCATGTTAATTTTGATAATATTGTGAAGGAAAGTCTAACTAATGCAGTGAGAGACCTACCGAAGATTGTGAAACCATCTAACATTGTATGAAAAGAATGTGTTATGGGAAAATAGACTATAAGTAGTTACAAAAGTAAAGCATATACATCAAAAGGAAAGTTGGATCTGGTACATACAGACCTATGTGGACCTAAAAGGACAAGATTATACTATGGTGAAAGGTATTTTATACTTTTTGTTGATGACTCTTCTAGAATGACGTGGGTCACTTACTTGAAAGAGAAATCAGAAGCATTTGATAAATTCAAGATATTCAAACCAAAAGTAGAAAATGAATCAGGTTAAAGATAAAATGTTTGAGGCCAGACAGAGGTGGAGAGTTTACTTCAGATCTATTCAATTCATACTATGAAGAGCGTGGAATACAAAGACATACATCTTCTCCTAGGACTCCACAACAAAATGGGATAGTAGAGCGAAGAAACAGAACTATACTTAATGATGCTAGGACAATGTTTCTTGAAGGAAATGTATCTCATATGTATTGGAGAGAAGCTATTGGGATAGAAGTATACATTTTGAATAAAATTCAAATCAGATAAGGTAAAAGTAGGACTCCTAAATTGTGGTTTGATCATACTCCTACTGTAAAATATTTTAGAATATTTGGTAGTAAATGCTATATCAAGAGAGATGATGAGATAGGGAAGTTTGATGCTAGAAGTGATGAAGGAATTTTCCTTGGTTATTCTACTAAGAGAAAGGATTACAAATGTTTTGATATGAGATTAAGAAAGATGATTGAAAGTAACAAGGTGAAGATAGATGAAAGGTTTCAGATACAAGAGAGAATGTATGATTGTAAAAAAAATATAGAGATCAAGGAGGTTGTTGCTATAGAAGAAGAACTTGTTGAGGACAAATGAAAAAATGAGACTTGTGATGACGATACCAATGAGGCAGCTAATGTTCCTAAGACTCCAAGGTATTTAAAGAAAGACCATCCTAAAAAAAAAATTATTGGTAATACAAATCAAGGAGTAATGACTAGATCAAAGGCTAGAGAAGAAATTTGTTTTATTTCTCAAGTTGAACCAAAGACTCCAGATGAAGCTTGTAGAGATAAATCTTGGATAAATGCCATGAAAGAAGAGTTAGATTAGATAGAGAAAAATAACACTTGGGAATTGGTTCCTAGACCTAAAAACAAAAATGTAATAGGAACTAAATGGGTTTTCAATAGAAAAAAATGAATGAAGAAGGAAATATTGTAAGGAACAAGGAAAGATTGGTGTGTAAAGGCTATTCACAACAAGAAGGCATAGATTCTGAAGAGACATTTTCTACTGTTGCTAGAATAGAGGCTATGATATTATTCTTGGCTTATACTATACATAAGAACTTCAAGGTATATCAAATGGATGTGAAATTTGCATTCTTGAATGGGGATCTTGAAGAAGAAGTGTTTATAGAACAACGTGATGGATTTCCTCTATGCGAAGATGGAGACATGGTATGAAAGTTGAAGAAGGCACTGTATGGATTGAAGCAAGCTCCAAGGGCCTTGTATGCAAGGTTAGACAAATACTTACTTCACCTTGGGTTCAGAAAATGTAATGCTGATAGTAATTTGTATTTAAGAACTAGTGAAGATGGAGTTTTGATAATATAAGTTTTTGTTAATGATATTATCTTTGGAGGCAATGATGAATTGTGTGAGAAATTTTCTAAAGAGATGGAAAATGAATTGTAGATGTATATGATAGGAGAAATGAAATTATTTCTTGGACTACAAATGACTCAGAGCAAGAATGGCATTTTTTATTTCTCAAACTAAGTATCTTAAAGAAATGCTGAAAAAGTTTGGAATGGAAGACTGTAAACTAGTTGGTACACCCATGGTGACTAGTAAGAAGTTGAAAAATGATGATGAGACAAAGTGTGTTTTTTAGACCAAGTACAGATCAATGGTTGGAGGATTACAATATCTAACTCACACCAGACCGGATATTGCTAATGATGTTGGAATTGTGGTTAGATATTAGGCAGAACCTAAAGAGACACACCTAGTTATTGTGAAAAGGATATTTAAATATCTGAAAGGGACAATTGAATATAGCTTATGGTATGATAGGAATAATAAATTTGAACTGCATGCTTATATTGATGCTAATTAGGTAGGGAATATTGATGATAGGAAGAGTGCTAGTGGAGGTGAATTTTTCCTTGGGAAAAAGTTGGTTTCATGGCTAAGTAAGAAACAAGATTGTATAGCTCAATCTACTGCAGAATCAGAGTATGTTGCTGCTACTATTAACTGCAATCAAATTATTTCGATGAAACAAATGTTGAAAGATATTGGAATAAATTTTGATGAACTAGTGGTTATCCATTGTGATAACACTAGTACAGTTAACATGTCAAAGAATCTTGTGATGCATTCAAAAAATAAGCATATTTCTATCAAGTATCACTTCTTAAGAGACAAGGTGGCAGAGAAGGAAATAAAGTTGGAATACATTAGCACAAAGGAACAGATAGCAAACATCTTTACAAAGCCATTTCCAAAAGACACCTTTGATTATCTTAGAGGTATACTTGGGGTTCAGGCCCCTCCTAGTTAGAATTAATTGATGTAGGGATGCATCAATCGAGAGGTTTTTAGAGCCTTATCATATTCTAGGCTTGATGTAGGGATCTACTCCTTAGGGGGAGTGATCATTGAAGACATGATTTGAAGATAGTTGATGAATTATGGCACCCTTTTCCATTGTTGTCAAAGTGGGAGAGTTACTATGGAAAAATCCCTAAAGGGGAGAAATAATGTATAAGGAAGAAGATACTGAGAGAATACCATTTGGGTTGATAGATTTTCCCATATATTGTCATCAATGCCAAAGGGGGAGATCATTGGATATTGCTAATGCATTGGGGAGATTATTGATACATTTAATATGTTTAATGACTACGTCGAGTGATGTTGGAGTTTTTGTTGTTGTCATTCATGTTTTTTCACTGATGTCAACATATGTTTCTATAAAGGGAACATGCTGGTTATTATAGTGTACGGACACTATATGGATGTTTCAAAATGTACGAAGTCATATTAGAGTATAGGAAGATGTTGTGATCTTATATCAAAGATTGCATCATGTAATGTTGTGTATTGACTGAGTTACACATGTTTTGGTGAAGACTAATTACTGGACTATGACAGTAGAAGCTGACAGAGTGAGTCTCTCTATTTTTGGTATATCTTACAAAAGAGAAGGATTCAGTGTATGTGAGATTAAGGGATGACAAAAAGGGTACAAAAGAATGTTTGATGGTCAGCAAAAGGTATAGAATGCTGGATGATGTTAGTTATGGTGTGTGTTTTGGAGATAACCTATTTAGAAGTCGACTTGAGAGATGTAGCATGTATTATGGATGGAAAATTTTATTTAAGGATGTCGGTCCTTAATTGTTGTAATATAATTATTTTATACTTGTTTTAGATACTGTGTATATCTTAGCAAGGAGTTATGTAATGGTTTGTATATTAGGAAAGCCTAATTGGCTGAGCTAATCATGGAGAATGTAATAGGGTATATATGTAAGATCTTTTCTTTTGGAAAAGATATGGAGAGAATGTATGTGATGTAAAAAGGAGAATTGTGGAAGCTGTGAGCTTGTGTCTTCTAGATGTAGAGTGGAGGATAATTGTATACTTCACTGGAACTGATCAAGAAAAGATAGCTGCTATCAAAAAACTCAAAAGATTGTGTATTTCTTCATTTACACTTGTGTTGTGAATAGTGAGTTCTAAAGGTGGACATAACCTTCTTTGGGTAGTGAGCCTACCCTTCTTTCTCTTGACTCCTAACAGGGTCTATCCTCTAACAAGGACTATGTACTGTAATGTTTTAATCAGCTCCTAATAGGGCTAGATCTTCTAACAAGGATACTATACTCTTAGTACATCATTAGTGGGTGTTAATTCCCATTGAGGTTTTAGCTTTAACAGGGTTTCCTTGACAATAAAATATTGTTCTATTGTGTTTGCATTCATTGTGTTCATTATATTTGATACTACCGCTATTCAAAGTTTAAAGTTTAATAATCTATTATACAACTTATTCACCCCCCCTCTCAGTTGTATTATGGACTGTTATTCCTAACAGATCCTACTCAACCCAACCCATTCACACTTACTAATCACCCATAATTACCTAATGGTCCATGATTAGCTAATCTAACCCTTCACTCATTCTCTCTCCTCCCATCACATCCTCATAATTCTCCCACTTGCCTCCTAAACTAATCCTAATCACTCCATAAGCATTTGCACAATCATAATCCATAAATTAAGAAATCCTAACCCAACCCAAGTCAACCCTCATGTCACATCTTCACATCCCCCAATTTCCTCACCTCATGTCAACCTTTAATACTCATACACATCGCTTACACACTCCATCTCCATCTTACACATTTGTCCCCTCTCACATCTCTCAAAATGGTCACATTCCTCCACACTTTTTAACCTCTCCCATCATGACACTCGTCACAATGAGAGGAATTTGAGAAAGTAGAAATCCATATGCTCTCTCTTAAATGCATCTTGACTCTTCATCAGGTTTGCATCTTGACCGTTCATTCACCTCTCCTCTTTCCTATAAATTGAACCCTCTTCTCCTCACAAATTATCCACCTTCTATGCATTGTTAGAATACCATTTTGAAAGCCAAAAAAATATCAACCATAACCTCATAATGCCAAAATCCTCCCAAAGCATTGAAGCTTGAGCATGAATCTTTGAGCACACAATCCTCTACTTGGAAAATTCTTCTACACATTTGGATACTTCTTGGAGGACAAGGTTTGCATCCTTCATGGTTTATTTTCTTGCATTTTTGTAGGTATTCTCATAAGTGTTTATCTAGTTTGTATTATTTAGCTTTCTTTATGTTCTTCAATACTATATTTTAGGTGATATAGGAGATATAGGAAAATTTGATGCAAGGAGAAATTAAGGTATATTCCTTGGAATTCTACCAAAAGCGGGGCATATAAATGTTATAATAAAAGGTTGAAGAAGATGGTGGAAATAAAAATGTCAAAGTAAATGATAGCCTTGAGAAATTGAAAAAATATAGTGGGAATGGTTTTCAGAAGGATAGTAATGATAAAGAAAAACCACAAGTGCAAAACACAAGTCCAGATATGTTAGAAAGTGCAAAAGATGAGGCATACAAAAGTGGAGAGGAAGAATAATTTAAGAAACCCGAGACAAGACATAAGAATCCTAGATATGTGATACTAAACCACAATGAAGGATAGATCATTGGTGGCATAAATAAAGGAGTTCATACAAGAAGGGTTGCACAAAATTAGGTATATATGCTCCATGTCTCATACAAAGCCTAAGAATATGGTAGAATTTTGTCGACATGATCATTAGATTGAAGCAATGGAAGAAAAGCTATTATAGATTGATAAAAATGACACATGAATTCTTTTCTCAAGGCCTAAGGAAAGGAATGTGATTGACACCAAATGGGTATTCAAAAATAAGTTAAATGAAGAAGGAGAAGTTGTGAAAAACAAGATAAGGTTGGTGTGGAAAGGATATTTACAAATGGAAGGCATTGACTATGATGAGACATTTACGTCAGTAACAAGGATGGAAGTAGTCAAACTATTCCTTTTATATGCAGCTCACAGGAAATTTAGAGTTTATCAAATGGATGTCAAATCAGCATTCCTAAATGGTGAGTTAGAAGAAGAGGTGTACATAGATAAACTTGATGGCTTTAGTATTAAAAAGGAAATGGATACAATATGTTTATTGAAGAAAGAATTGTATGGATTAAAGAAAGCTCCCAGAGAATAGTATTGTTAGTTTTATGTTGTCATTAGTGTCACGCATATAGTTGGTATAGGAAGCAAACAAGCTAGTCAGTCAAGACAACAAGAATAGATACCGAGTAGACCACAAGGAAGAATACCATACTAACTAAATACAGTCTTGACCAAGCACTCATACTGAACCAAATGATTATTGAGCACTGAGCACAATTTAATCAAACATTCATATATACCGACCATTAGTAAATTACCAAGTGATGAATGCAATATATACCAAGTAAACCAAGAAATTACATAGAAGTTTGTAATGGCACAAACTACAAGGTAAATGGTTTACAATGATCTAGAAAATGGTTTACCAAGATCAAGGTAAAGATTAAATATGAATGTAATCACTTAATGATTCATGATCCCTATGTAATGATGTTTAGGTTATTCTTTAGGATCATTGATCTTAGGTTTTCTAAGATGTTTTCATAACCCTAATTAGGTCAAAATCCTTTGTTATAAGAATTGTAAAGATATCATTTTGAAAAAGTATCACACATGAAGTAGCCGCACATATAGACATCTGAAGATCAGATAGGGTTGTGAAGTTGAAGCATTTACAGAGCATTCAAGGATTGAATCAAATATTAGATCAAAAGGCTACTAAGCAGAATTGAGAGAAGAGATCCATCACAACAAGGTGATAACAACTAAGTACTTATAAGATCTAAAATTAGGCAAAGTTAGTTGCTATGTACATATCAATTTCACTATTTCATTTTAACCATTATAGAAGACTTTAAATCTCTTAACAGAGTAAACTTAAGAGTCTTTTTATAAATCTCTTACCCGAGTGCACACTTGAAGAGTGCTAAAAAACTTTAACCAGGTAGATCCTCGCATAACTTTTTGTTACTCCTAACAAGGTAAGATCATCAGAAGTGATCAATCTTTGTAGCCTTAAATGACAACTTTATTACTGTAGATAGTGAATCTTTGTAGGTGTCATTCCCACCTTAGTTTTTACCTTCTAACAAGGATTTCTACGATACCAAAATAAAAGTGTTATGTATGAAGTTTCATGATTTAATATTTGATTAGATTAGAATTATTTACATTTCAGTCATGGACACAAGACAAGAAAGGAGGATCCAATTAAGGATAGTCCCCATGAGCAGCTAGACACCACAATGCAGAATAACACAAGACAATGTCTTCAACTGAATTTTCATTAACATGCTTGGTTGTAAGGCCTTCTAGGTTAGAGCCAATTACATTCAAGAACAATTCTGCAAGATCAACAAAGATCCAACCCAGCTCTAGCTAGTCTAATTCTAAAACAAATTAGCAACTGATAGAAACCCTAAGGCAGATTTGAACTTGAGCTTGCAAGCCTCCAAGCAATCTCCTCATCTCCAAGTAAACAACCACTAGCTCTACTATTGTAAACTATCAGATAAAAATTTGATCTTCAAGATCTCATAGGATCCAGATCTAATCAACTTCAATCTCATACCCTCTCCTAAACAACTACCCAAACACTTCTTAAATACTAATCTTCAGCCACAAGTCAGCTCTCATTACAAAAAAATATTAAATGCAATAATAGTCGGCACTCAAATAGCCTTACAAACATTTAATTCTCCATGTCTGCCTCTAGATCTACATAGGAGAATACAACAAAAGATACCAATAATAAATGCACCAAGTCAGCCAGCCAAATCACCAAGAACTCCCATCGGTAAACTAGGACTACTCAATGCCAGAGAAACAACCAAGCACCAATGAAACAACCAACCAAGCCAAGAAACACCAAGAAACATAGGTATCACCAAGGAAAAGTTCCGCCAAGCACCAAAAGCTTCACCAAGTTCCTTCAATGACCGAGCTCCCTTCAATAATCGAGACTGTCGATTAAAGCTACAACCAAGTACCACAAAACCAAAACAACACACTACCATGCAAATTCATCGAGTACCCTAGAATGCCCCTACATTAGACACCCCAGGTTTGAAAAGATGTTCTCATAGGCTGGAAGAACATCTTCTGGGATTCAGCACATAAACCCTGAATTGGTTCTTCACATACATGTCCTCCAAATTTTCAACTTGCATACGCTTCCACTTCAATTTCCTCTATCTCTTCAAGTATTTCTTTGATAACACATAGGCTTGTTCTCCATACTGATCATCATTCTTCTCAGGATCTACCAACTCAACTTGGCTACCAATACTAAGATTTCTCTTACCGAGTGTTGTATCCAGCAAAGGCATCAGGGAAAACTTCTTGTCATCCTTCTCAATAGTAAACATATTCTTAACACAATCATACATAGCTTTGAAATCATATTGCCAAGGTCTACCGAGAAATATATCACAACTATTCATCTCCACAATATCACACAATACAAGATCCTTATACTTTCCAATCTAAAAATCAACAAAGCACTGCTCCCTCACTTCCAGAGCATGAACATTTTGTAACCAGCCAATCCTATAAGGATGAGAATGTTTCATTCTATTCAAACCAAGTTTATGAACCATGTCCTTAGCAACAAGGTTATTAGTACTACCACTATCAAAAATTACATCACAAATTTTACCTCCAGACTTGCACCAAGTTCTAAACAAGTTACTCCTTTGACAAGGTATCTCCTTTGCACCGAGCAATGTTCTCTGAACTAGCAAGTTCTCAGATTTGGGTTCAATCTGAATGTTCTCATTTACCATAGTAGTCTATCGGTCACCAAGCTTCTTCTATGTACACTCAAAAGAACAGTGTCCTTCTTCACCATAATTTTAACAAGTACTTTTAAAGATAACTCTACATGTCTTCTTCAACTCCACATGTTTCAGTTCATCTTCAGCAATCGGTTTCTCCTTCATTGAGTGATCAATCTTCTCCTTCCCTCAGGGATAACTATGTTGTCTCCTTTTCAACTTATCTTCTACCTTTAGAGCATACTGATAAGGATCTTCAACCGAATCAATCTTCAACATACCAATCTCATCCTCAATATTAAATCTCAAACCATTCACATACCGAGCTACCTTTTCTTTACCAAGTTCTCTGTGTCCAGACTGAATAGTCAACTTATAGAACTCCTCAGTATAGTCCTCCATAGTCAAATATTTTTTCTTCAAATTCTGTAACTTCTTAAACAATTCAAGCTCATAGTCAGCAGGTATGAACTTAGCTTTCAATTTAGTCACCATCAACCTCCACCGATTGATCTTCATTTCACCTTCATCTTCTCTATCTCTTTGTAATTCTTTCCACCAAAGAGTAGCATGTCCTTTCAACTTAGTCTGTGCCAATCTTACTCAAAGAGGATCTTCAATTTCTTCAAGCTCAGAGAAATCTTCCAATTCACCAATCCAATCAATCAAATCCTCGGGTTTCAAAGTAGCAGGGAAAGTAGAAACTTCCATTCGGTAACTAGTACTTAACCTGAGCTTCACATCTATGCAACCAACTAGTTCTATTTTAACTAGATTTGTCTCTCTGGTCATCACCACTAGATCCAATAACTTCAAAGTCTTCAATAGCTTCCTCATAACCATCATCAGTACCATGATTCCTCTGCATACAATTAATAGCTCTCATGACCTCAGCAATCATGTCATTCTTCATTAATTTCATCTCAGATCTGAAATCAAATTTCACCTTCTCTATAATCTTTGATTCCATGGCATCACAGAGATCTGCAATCGCTCTAGGGTCCAATCTTCTCGAAGGCATCCTTCAAGATTTTTGAAAACCCAAAGCAATAAGTCACCAACAAGGTCCTAGTGCAAAATAATCTCACCTAGTTTACACACTCAAGATCTTTAAGCTCTGATACCACCCGATGTAGGATAGGCAAGGAGGATCTAATTAAGGATAGTCCCCATGAGCAAAATAACACAACAAGACAATGTCTTCAACTAAATTTTCATTAACATGTTCAGCTATAAGGCCTTTTAGGTTAGGGCCGATTACATTCAAGAATAATTCTACAAGATCAATAAAGATCCAATCTAGCTCTAGCTAGTCCAGTTTTGAAATAAATTAGCAACCGATGGAAACCCTAAGGCAGATATGAACTTGAGCTCACAAGCCTCCAAGCAATCTCCTTTTTGTTAGAAAGTACAGTCCACCAAGATAACTGAGAGGGGGGGTGAATCAATTATCAGATAATTATAACTTTTATCATCTTCAATAGCAGTAAACCATACAAGTAATATAATTACCAACCATAGAAAGATATTCATACACAATAACACAAGATATGTTGACTAGGGAACCTCTTGATCAAAGAGTAAACCCCGACGGGAATGATGCCCATAAAAGATGTACTAATATGAATATTCCTTGTGAGAGGATGGACTCTATTAGGAGTCTTATGAAATACATTTAGTACATATGAATCCCTATTAGGAGATTTTGAATCCCTATTAAAAGATTCTAACCCGATTAAGAGTTAGGGAAGACAGAAGGACCCACTAGCCAAACAGCTTCAGGGTAAGATCACTGAAAACACTGTCCAACTAATCTTTGCATTAATCAACAAAATAATATGTTACCTCTTCTCTAACTATGCCAAACCACACTCACTATTACATTAGATCTCAATTTTAGATCTCTGTACTTTGCATGTCTTCCTTCACAAATTTCCTTTCATACTTAGCTCTTTTCTTCACTCCATGCATACAACATCAAAACCGCTGCTACCATATCATAATTACACACTTTCACATTACAACTACATACAAAAACAACATAATAACAAGGAAATACATTCCTTCCTTTATACCACACTCAAATAATTACAAATGAGTCAGCATACAATTACAAAATAAAAGTTTCCACACGCTACACCAAAATTACACAAAACTGTCAGCTTCAAAATACAATAAATATTCACTCATGCAACCTCAAATTCTACACTATCATTCACATCACTATCAATGTGTCTCCAACTTCCCTTTAACTGTGCAAAACCAGATTCCATCCCGATTAGGAGATATCATCCGATTTCCAGAAACCGCTATTCAGGAATACTGCCTGAATACTGCTTCCATGAAAATGATCATAACTTCCATGAGTCAATGAATTACTATCTGTTCTCTTAACCATAGACATATGACATATCAAAGAGTATAACCTCAACATCGCATAGCTCCAACTATAATAACCCATGTGCGCTAATCCAAACTTTGTCTGCTTCTCTGCAAGTCTTCGGTAAATCATTGTGTTGACATCAATGACAATCATAGTCATGAATGCAACAAAAAATACTACAGATTTTTTTCCAAACATTTATCATTCATTCCTAACAATCTCCCCAATTGGTATTGATGGCAACATAGATGAAAAAAATCCAATGTTCCAAAAATCCAATATTGCAACACTCCTTCTTCAAATCCTTTTCATCAATCAAATCTTGCTTCGTTATCCTATTCAGTTCTCTTCAACAGATGTCTTAGATTGTTTTTCATGCATACTTCTCCCCCATTGACATCAATGATGAAAATTCCATCACTAAGTCAGCAACAACTCAATGTCAAAAGACACTTTTCAGAAAATACATTTACTAGAGTCCTCATGACTCAGCTTAGATACACATACTACCCCATAGAGGAAGTACCAACATCCAGTCCAGAAGAAAGATAAGGCTCATATACCACTAGATGGATGCAACCAACTGCATCACTTCTCAAAAGTAGGTTGGGGCATAACCCCAAGCATACCTCTCACATACTCAAATGTATCCTTAGGAAAAGGCTTTGTGAATATATTTGCTATCTACTCCTTTGTACTTATGTACTCAAGTCTGACTTCTTTCTCAGCAACTTTCTCTCTTACAACATGATACTTAATCTCTATATGCTTTGTCTTAGAATGTAATATAGGATTCTTAGACATACTAACTGTACTAGTGTTGTCACAATGTATAACAATAGGCTCAACAAATTTTATTCCAATATCCTTCAACATCTGCTTCATCCAAATTATCTGGTTACAATTGTTTGTTGCTGCTACATATTCTACTTCTACTGTGCTTTGTGAGATACAATTCTACTTCTTGCTTAGCCAAGAAACTAATCTTCCTCCAAGGAAAAATGCTCCACCACTGGTGCTTTTCTTATCATCAACACTGCCTCCCCAATCAGCATCTGTATATGCACATAGGGTAAAATCATCAGATTTTTCATACCATAGTCCATAGTCCATTGTGCCTCTTAAATATCTCAGTATCTTCTTTACTACTGCATAATGTGATTCTCTAGGTTCAGCTTGAAATCTTGCTACAATTCCAACTAAATGTGATATATCAGGTCTTCTATGAGTCAAATACTACAATCCTCCAATCATAGATTTGTATTTCTTCTATTATACTACAGGAGTCTCATCTATGCTAGATAACTTATGTCTAGTCACCATAGGTATTCCAACTGGTTTACAATCCTCCATTCCAAATCTTTTCAACAAGTCATTCAAGTACTTTGTCTGACTTACAAAGATACCATCATTGTTTTGTATTATCTATAATCCCAAAAAGTATTTCATCTCACCAATCATACTCATTTCAAATTTAGTCTTCATTGCATCCGCAAATTTGTCACTAGCTTCATCTTCACCTCCAAAGATAATGTCATCAACAAAAATAACTATAACTAACAAACCATTTTCAATTTCTTTTGTGTATAGATTGCTATCAGTTGTTCCTTTTATAAATCCCAATTTTAACAAATACTTATCTAGTCTTGCATACCAAGTTCTATGTGCTTGTTTAAGTCCATATAAAGCTTTCTTCAATTTACATACCATGTCTCCTTCTTGAGTTAAAGGAAAACCTTCAGGCTACTCAATGTAGACTTCTTCTTCCAATTCTCCATTTAGAAATGTTGACTTCACATCCATCTTATACACTTTGAATTTCTTGTAAGCTGCATATGCCAAAAACATTCTTACTGCTTCAATTCTTGCAATAGGTGCAAAGGTTTCTTCATAGTCAATTCTTTCTTCTTGTGAGTAACCCTTACATACTAATCTTGCTTTGTTTCTTACTACTTCTCCTTGTTCATTCATCTTGTTTCTGAATACCCATTTAGTTCCAATAACATTCTTGTCTTTAGGTCTAGGGACCAATTCCCATGTCTTGTTCTTTTCAATCTTATCTAGTTCTTCTTTCATAGTATTAGTCCAACTTTCATCTTCACAAGCTTCATTAGTAGTCTTAGGTTCAATTTGAGAAATCAAACATAACTATTCTTGTGCCTTATTTCGAGTAAGAACTCCTCTTTTGATGCTCCCAATAATCTATTCAAAAGGATGATTCTTTAACAAACACTTGCTAGGTGTCACTGTATCATATCTGTCTTCAGATGTAGGTTCTTCAATAACTTCACTGTGGCTTTCATTCAACAAATCACTGTCAGTTTCATAAAACAATTTAGTAGTTCCAGTGTTAGGTTTAGGATGAGCTTCTTCATCAAATTCATAATCAAGCATTCTTTCCTAAATTTTGAACTTTTCATCAACTTTAACATTTGTGCTTTCAACAATAGTCTTAGTTCTTTTATTGAAACATCTATATGCTTTTCTTTTCAAAGAATATCCAAGAAATATAGCTTCATCACTTCTAGGATCAAACTTTCCAATATCATCATCTCTCTTTATATAACATTTTCTTCCAAAAATTCTAAAATACTTAATTGAGGGTGCATGTCCAAACTATAATTCATAAGGTGTCTTGTCTGTGTCTGCTCTGATTTGTACTATGTTCATTGTATACATTGTTGTGTTCACTGCTTCTCTCCAGAATATCTTTGCCAAATTATTTTCAAACAACATAGCTCTTGCTGCTTCAATCACTGATCTATTCCTTCTTTCTACAATGCCATTTTCTTCACAAAATTTGTTAAACTCTCTAGAAGTAAATTTTCCACCTCTATAAAATCTCAAACATTTAATCTTCATTCAAGATTCATTCTCAACTTTATTCTTAACAATTTTAAACTTATCAAATGCTTCAGATTTTTCTTTAAGAAATGCAATCCACATCATTCTTGTAAAATCATCAACAAGAATCATAAAATACATTTCTCCATAGAATCCTCTAGTCCTGGTAGGACCACTCAAATCTTTATGAACAATCTCCAGCTTCTCTGTAGATGTAAACTTCTTACTAGGAAAAGAACTTCTCTTTTGTTTAGCCATTACACATTTTTTCCAAATCATGTTAGTAGGCTTCATAATTTTAGGTAAGTCTCTTACTGCAATTGTAGTACTTACTTTCACAATGTTATCAAAGTTTATATGAAAAAACCTTCTATGCCATAACCAACTGTCATCAATCTTTGTAATTAAACATGTCATCTCAGTAGGATTCAACTGAAATACATTACCTCTGGTTCTAGATCCAGTTCCAATCAGATTTCCATCTTTATCCTTTATCACACAAGTTTTCTTAGTAAACCAAACTTGATATCCCTTATCAACTAACTGTCCAACACTTAAAATATTATGTTTCAATCCATCCACAAAATAAACATCATCAGTATTAGTCTTTCTATCAAGAGTAATAGATCCTATACCTTTAATCAAACAAGGTGCATTGTTTCCAACTCTAACAACTCCTCCATCATATTCATTCCACTTTATGAAATTTTCCATGTCTCCAGTCATATGATGTGAAAAACCACTATCTATAATCTAATCAGCTTTCTTTTCAACTTGAGAAACTAAGGCTTTTTCTTCTTTATCATCAATTTCAAGACTTTCTTCTTTAATTGCTACAAATCCTATGTCATAATGATTTTTAGTATCACTTTCACTTAAAGTTCTTTCTATACTAGCTTCAAGATCTTCATCATTAGCATAATATCATTCCTTAGATCTTCTAGGTTTGAAATTTCTTCTATACTTTTTAACTCTCTTAGGACATTTAGATGCAAAATGACCATATTCTTGACAAGTCCAACATTTAAATATTTTCTTACCGTCTAGTTCTCTCTTCACAAGCAAGGCAATACCTTCTTCAATCTTCTTGTCTTCTTAATTTCTAGATCTGCTGCTACCAGCATAATCTTTGCTCACACTTATGCTTCTTGACAAATTAGGGCAAACACTAAGAGCACTAAATGTTGTCTCCATTCTAGGTAAGTCTCTTGATAATCTCAGGTTCATTTCTGCTGCTTCCAATCTTCCAAGAAGAGTTTCTCTTGTAAATTTTGTTGTACAAGGTATCACTTGTTCAATCATCTGTGTTGTCTGCTTAAATACAAGAGTCAATGTCCTCAAAATTTTCCATATCACTTCATTCTCTGTCTTTGTTCCTCCACAAGATTTTATACCTGTAATGATCTCTGACATTCTACCAATATAACATCTAATAGATTCATCTTCCAAAATTCTTATATCTTCAAATGCACATATCCAATTATGTAATCTAACTCTTTTTGCATGTTCATCACCTTCAAAAGTAGAGTGTAAAGCATTCCAAATTTTATTAAATTTTTTTAAATATTTTACCTGACTGTAGTCATTCTCTGGAAGTTCTGTCAAAAGTGCTTCTCTTGCAAGTATGTTACACATGAATAGATCTCTCTCTTCTGTAGTACATGTTTCAAGATTGTCCTGTTCAATGATAGTCTTATTATTCTTTGTAATCAACCAATAACATGGTCCTAAACATCATAGGTGTGTCTTCATCTTTTCTTTCCAGCTGTCAAAACTTACTCCATCAAACTTAGGGCTTTCTTTCCTAAAATTTTCCATGGATCTCCTTAAGTTGTTAAACTTCTTTTTCAAGGACCTGCCACTCTGATACCAATTGTTAGAAAGTAAATTCCACCAAGATAACTAAGAGGGGGGGTGAATCAGTTATTAGATAATTATAAATTTTATCATCTTTAATAGCATTAAACCATATAAGCAATATAATTACCAACCATAGAAAGATATTCATACACAATAACACAATAACACAAGATATGTTGACTAGGGAACCTCTTGATCAAAGAGTAAACCCCGGTGGGAATGATGTCCAAAAAAGATGTACTAATATGAATATTCTTTGTGAGAGGATGGATTCTATTAGGAGTCTTATGAAATACATTTAGTACATATGAATCCCTATTAAAAGATTCTAACCTGGTTAAGAGATATGGAAGACAGAAGGACCCACTGCCCAAACAGCTTCAGGGTAAGATCACTGAACACACTGTCCAAATAATCTTTGCATTACTCAATAGAATAATATGTTACCTCTTCTTTGACTATGCCAAACTACACTCACTATTACATTAGATCTAAATTTTAGATCTCTATACTCTGCATTTTTTCCTTCACAAATTCACTTTCATACTTAGCTCTTTTCTTCACTTCATGCATACAGCTTCACAACTGCTGCTACCATATCATAATTACACACTTTCACATTAAAAATACATATAACAACAACATAATAACAAGGAAATACATTCCTTCCTTTATACCACACTCAAATAATTACAAATGAGTTAGCATACAATTACAAAATAAAAGTTTCCACATGCTACACCAAAATTACACAAAACTGTCAGCTTCCAAATACAATAAATCTTCACTCCTGTGACCTCATAGTCTATGCTATCATCCACATCACTATCAATGTGTCTCCAACTTCCCTTTAACTAGGAAAAACTAGATTCCATCTCTATTAGGAGATATCATCTGATTTCCACAAACCACTACTCAGGAACACTGTCTGAATACTGCTTCCACCAAAATAATCATAACTTCCATGAATCAATGAATTACTATCTGCACTCTTAACCATAGACATATGAAATATCAAAGAGTATAACTCAACATTGCATAGCTCCAACTACAATAACCCACGTGTGCTAATCCAAACTCTATATGCTTCTATGCAAGTCTTCGGTAAATCACTGTGTTGACATCAATGACAATCATAGTCATGAATGCAACAACAACTACTACAGAATTTCTACCAAACATTTAGAATTCATTCCTAATACTTTTCTCCAAGTAAACATCCACTAGCTCTACTATTACAAACTATCAGATAACAATCTGATCTTCAAGATCTCGCAGGATCCAGATCTAATCAACTTCAATCTCATACCCTCTCCTCCTAAACAACTACCCAAACACTTCGTAAATACTAATCTTCAGCCACAAGTCAACTAGATGAAACAATTAACTCCTAAGCCAAGTCGGCTCTCATTATAAATAAATATTAAATAAAATAATAGTTGTCTCTCAAATAGCCTTACAAATATTTAATTCTCCATGTCGGCCTCTAGATCTACATAGGAGAATATTGTTAGAAAGTAAAGATCCCCAAGATAACTGAGAGGGGGGGAGTGAAACAGTTATAAGATAATTTATCCATTCAATAGCTTTAAACAATATAATCAATGTACTGATCAACCATAGAAAGATAATCATACACAATTGCACAATAACACAAGATATGTTAACTAGGGAACCTCTTGAAAAGAGTAAACCCCGGTGGGAATGATGCCCACAAAATGATGCACTAATATGAAAGTTCCTTGTTAGAGGACCCTGTGAGGAGTCTTATGAAATACATTCAGTACATATAATCCATGTTAGGAGATTTTGAATCCCTGTAAAAAGATTCTAACCCGGTTAAGAGTTTATGGAAGACAGAAGGACCCACTGCCCAAACATCTTCAAGGCAAGATCTCTGAACCCACTATCCAAAAGATCTTAGAATTATTAAATAGAATAATATAAAATATATTACCTCCTTCACACTATGCCAAAACTGCACTCTCTGCTACACAAGATCACAATTCCATATCTATGTACTCACAAGTCTTCCTTCATCACTGAATTAGCTCTTTTCTTCACTTCATGCATATATTCGCATTACAATCTTCATAGTACACATTACAATAAGGAAAAAATTCCTTCTTATATACCAAACTCAAATAATTACAAATGAGTCGGTCCTCAATTACAAAATAATAAATTCTACACGCTACACATAGAATTCACATAAAACTGTCGGCTTCCAATTACTGTCACTTTCTCCAAACATATCCTCAAAGTTTGTGCTATGAACCACATCATCATTAATGAGTCTCCAACATCCCTTTAATTTCATAAAATCAGATTCCATCCCAGCTAAGAGATATCCTCTGATTTCTGAACATCGCTACATAGAAACACTGTCTAAACACTGCTTTCACCAAAATCCTCATAACTCTTACAAATGAATGAATTTCTTTTTGCACTATTAACCATAGGTTAATAACACACCAAAGAACATACCATCAACTACACAGAAGCCAATCTACAATACAACATGTGCACAAAACAAAATTGTACCTACTTTCCTGCTAATATCCTGAATATCACTGTGTTGACATCAATGACAATCCAAGTCATGAATGCAACAACAACTGCTACAGAATGACTGCCAAAACACTTTTCATTCATTCCTAACAATCTCCCCCATTGGCATTGATGGCAACATAGATGAAAAACATCCAATGTTCCAAAAATCCAATACTGCAACATCACTGCAAAATATCAAATCAAATCTTGCTTCATTTTCCTATTCAGCTCTCTCATACAATCCATAATGTTTTTTATGTATATCTCTCCCCCATTGACATCAATGATAGAAATTCCATCACTAAGTCAACAACAACTTAATGTCAAAAGACACTTTTCAGAAAAATACAATAACAAGAGTCCTCATGACTCAGCTCATAAACTCCCCCATAGAGGAAGTTCCAACATCCAATCTAGAAGAAAGATAGGGCTCATATACCACTGGATAGATGTAATCATCTACAAAAATTCTCAAAAATAGGTTGGGGCATAACCCCAAGCATACCTCTCAGATACACAAATGTATCCTTAGGTAAAGGCTTTGTAAATATATCTGCTATCTGCTCCTTTGTACTTATGTACTCCAATCTTACTTCTTTTTCTGCAACTTTCTCTCTTACAACATGATACTTGATCTCAATATGTTTAGTCTTAGAATGTAAAACAAGATTTTTTGACATACTCACTATACTGGTGTTATCACAATGTATAACAACAGGCTCATCAAACTTTATTCCAATATCTTTCAACATCTACTTCATCCAAATAATCTGATTACAATTATTTGTTGCTGCAACATATTCTTCTTCTACTATGCTTTGTGAAGTGCAATTCTACTTCTTACTTAGCCAAGAGACCAATTTACCTCCAAGAAAAAAGGCTCCACCACTGGTTCTTTTCTTGTCATCAACACTGCCTCCCCAATGTGTATCAGTATAGGCACATAAAGTAAAATCATCAAAATTCTCATACCATAATCCATAATCCATTGTTCCTTTCAGATATCTCAGTATCCTCTTTACTGCTGCATAATGTGATTCTCTAGGTTCTGCTTGAAATCTTGCTACAATCCTCACTAAATGTGCTATATCAGGTCTTGTATGTGTCAAGTACTGCAATCCTCCAATCATAGATCTGTACTTTTTCTGCTCAACTACTGGTGTCTCATCTTTGCTAGATAACTTATGTCTGGTTACCATAGGTGTTCCAACAGGTTTAGAATCTTCCATTCTGAATATTTTCAACAATTTATTTAAATACTTATTCAAACTTACAAATATACCTTCCTTGCTTTGTGTTATCTGTAATCCCAAAAAGTATTTCATTTCTCCAATCATGCTCATCTCAAATTTAGTCTTCATTTCATCTGCAAATTTGTCACTAGCTTCATATTCTCCTCCAAAGATAATATCATCAACAAATATAACTATAACCAACAAACCATTCTCAATTTCTTTTGTGTATAAGTTACTATTTGTTGTTCCTTTTATAAATCCCAATTTCAATAAATACTTATCCAATCTTGCATACCAGGTTCTAGGTGCTTGTTTTAATCCATATAAAGCTTTCTTTAACTTACATACCATATCTCCTTCTTGTGTCAAAGGAAAACCTTCAGGCTGCTCAATGTAGACTTCTTCTTCCAATTCACCTTTCAAAAATGCTTACTTCACATCCATCTAATACACTCTAAATTTTTTGTAAGTTGCATATGCTAGAAACATTCTCACTGCTTCAAGTCTGGCCACAGGTGCAAAAGTTTCTTCATAGTCAATTCCTTCTTGTTGTGAATATCCTTTACATACCAATCTTGCTTTGTTTCTTATCACTTCTCCTTGTTCATTCATCTTGTTTCTAAATACCCACTTTGTTCCAATCACATTCTTGTCTTCAGGTCTAGGGACCAATTCCCATGTCTTGTTTTTTTCAATCTGCTCTAGTTCTTCTTTCATAGCATTGATCCAATGTTCATCTTCACAAGCTTCATTAGTAGTCTTAGGTTCAATTTGAAAAATCAAACATAAATGTACCTTATTCCATGTCAAAACTCCTCTATCTAAACTTCCAATAACTTTCTCAATAGGGTGATGTCTTGAAGTATACCTGTTAGGTGTCATAGTTACTGATCTTGTTTCGGCTGTAGATTCTTCTCTACTTTCTTCTCTATTTTCTTCTTTGTTTTCTTCTCTATTTTCTTCTCTGTCTTCTTTAGTATGACTTTCATTCAGCAAATCACTGTTAGTTTCAAAAAATAATTTTGCATTTTCAATGTTAGGCTGAGGTTGTGCTTCTCCATCAGATTCATAATCAAACATTCTTTCTTGAATTTTAAACTTCTCATCAACTTTTACATTTGCACTGTCAACAATAGTCTTAGTTCTTTTGTTATAACATCTATATGCTTTGCTTTTTAAAGAATATCCAAGAAATATTCCTTCATCACTTCTAGGATTAAACTTTCCTATATCATCATCTCTCTTTATATAACATTTACTTCCAAAAATTCTAAAATACTTAACTGAGGGTGTATGTCCAAACCATAATTCATAAGGTCTCATGTTTGTATCTACTCTGATTTGTACTTTGTTCATATTGTATACTATTGTGTTCACTGCTTCTCTCCAAAAATTTTTAGCTAAATCATTTTCAAACAACATAGCTCTTGCTGCTTCAGTTATTGACCTGTTTCTTCTTTCTGCAATACCATTTTGTTCTGGTGTTCTAGGGGCTGAAAGTTTTCTCTTAATGCCATTCATTTCACAAAAAGTGTTAAACTCTCTAGATGTAAATTCACCACCTCTATCAGATCTTAGACACTTAATCTTCATTCCAGATTCATTCTCAATTTTTCTTTTCATGATCTTAAACTTATCAAATGCTTCAGATTTTTCTTTCAAAAATGCAATCCACATCATTCTTGTAAAATCATCAACAAGAATCATAAAATACCTTTCACCATAGAATCCTCTAGTCCTAGTAGGACCACTCAAGTCTGTATGAACAATCTCCAACTTCTCTGCCAATGTGAACTTCTTATTGGGAAATGAACTCCTTTTCTACTTTGTCATCATACATTCTTTGCAAATCATGTTAGTAGGTTTCATAATTCTAGGTAAATCTCTTACCGCATGTGTAGTGCTCACCTTGACAATATTATCAAAGTTTATATGACAAAACCTTTTATGCCATAACCAACTATCATCAATCCTAGTTATCAAACATGTCATCTCAGTAGGATTCAACTGAAATACATTACCTCTGGTTCTGGATCCTTTTCCAATCAGATTTCCATCTTTATCTTTTATCACACAAGTTTTCTCAGAAAACCAAAATTGATAACCCTTATCAGCCAATTGTCCAACACTTAGTAGATTATGTCTTAGTCCATCAATAAAGTAAACATCATCAATGTTAGTCTTTCCATCAAGAGTAATAGATCCTATACCCTTAATCAAACAAGGTGCATTGTTACCAACCCTAACAATTCCTCCATCATAATTATCTAACTTAACAAACTTTCTTTGATCTCCAGTCATATGATGTGAACAACCACTGTCTATAATCCAATCAGATTTCTTTTCAACTTGTGAAACTAATGCTTTTTCTTCCCTTTTATCAGATTCAGAACTTTCTTCTTTAATTGCTACAAATCCTATTTCCTCAAAGTTATTATTATCACTATCACTTAAATGTTTTTCAATTCCTGCTTCAAAATCTTCATCATTTGCATAATAACATTCTTTAGATCTCCTAGGTTTAAAGTTGCTTCTATACTTCTTAACTCTTTTAGGACATTTAGATGCAAAATGACCATATTCTTCACAAGTCCAACATTTAAAGATTTTCTTACCATCTGGTTCTCTTTTTACAAGTAATGCAGTACCTTCTTTAATCTTCTTATCTTCCACAGATCTGCTACTGCTGGCATAATCTAAATTCACACTAGTACTTCTTGTAGGTCTAATGCTAAGAGCACTGAATGTTGTTTCCATTCTAGGTAGCTCTCCTGATAATCTCAAGTTCATCTCTACTATTTCTAATCTTCCAAGAAGAGTCTCTCTTGAAAAGTTTGATGTACAAGGTATCACTTGTTCAATCATCTGCGTTGTCTGCTTAAATACTGGTGTCAAAGTTCTCATAATTTTCCATATCACTTCATTCTCTATCTTATCACCTCCACAAGACTTTATTCCTGTCACAATCTTAGACATCCTACCAATATAACTTCTAATAGATTCATCTTCCATCATTCTGATATCTTCAAATGCACAAATCCAATTATGTAATCTAGCCTTCTTTGCATGTTCATCACCTTCAAAAGTAGAATGTAAAGCTTTCCAAATTGCATGAGATGTTTTCAAACATCTTACCTGACTATATTCATTCTCTGGTAGTGCTGATAAAAGTGCTTCTTTTGCAAGTATGTTACACATGAATAGATCTAGTTCATCTTTAGTTCCTGCCTCTAGATTGTCTTCCTCAAAGATAGTCTTCTCATTCTTTGTAATCAACCAATAACTTGGTCCTAAACACAATAGATGTGTCTTCATCTTTTCTTTGCAGCTATCAAAATTTACTCCATCAAACTTAGGGCTTTCTTTTTTGAAATTCTCCATGGATCTCCTTAAGTTGTTAAACTTTTCTTTCAAGGACCTACCGCTTTGATACCAATTGTTAAAAAGTAAAGATCCCCAAGATAAATGAGAGGGGGGGGGGGGGGGGGTGAATCAGTTATTAGATAATTTATCCATTCAACAGCTTTAAACAATATAATCAATGTACTGATCAACCATAGAAAGATAATCATATACAATTACACAACAACACAAGATATGTTAACTAGGGAACCTCTTGAAAAGAGTAAACCCTGGTGGGAATGATTCCCACAAAATGATTCACTAATATGAAAGTTCCTTGTTAGAGGATGGACCCTATTAGGAGTCTTATGAAATATATTTAGTACATATAATCCTTGTTAGGAGATTTTGAATCCCTGTTAAAAGATTCTAACCCGGTTAAGAGTTTATGGAAGACAGAAGGACCCACTGCCCAAACATCTTCAAGGAAAGATCTCTAAACCCACTGTCCAAAAGATCTTAGAATTATTCAATAGAATAATATGAAATATATTACCTCCTTCACACTATGCCAAAACTGCACTCTCTGCTACACAAGATCACAATTCTAGATCTCTGTACTCACAAGTCTTCCTTCATCACTGAATTAGCTCTTTTCTTCACTTCATGCATATATTTGCATTACAATCTTCATAGTACACATTACAATAAGGAAAAAATTCCTTCTTATATACCAAACTCAAATAATTACAAATGAGTCGATCTTCAATTACAAAATAATAAATTCTACACTCTACACACAGAATTCACATAAAACTGTCAGCTTCCAGTTACTGTAACTTTCTCCAAACATATCCTCAAAGTTTGTGCTATGAACCACATCATCATTAATGAGTCTCCAACATCCCTTTAACTACGTAAAATCAGTCCCAGCTAAGAGATATCCTCTGATTTCTGAACATCGCTACACAGAAACACTGTCTAAAGACTATTTTCACCAAAACGCTCATAACTCTTACAAATGAATGAATTTCTTTTTGCGTTGTTAACCATAGGTTAATAACACACCAAAGAACATACCATCAATTGAAAAAAAGCCAATATACAATACAACATGTGCACAAAACAAAACTGTACCTACTTTCCTGCTAATATCCTGAATATCACTGTGTTGACATCAATGACAATCCAAGTCATGAATGCAACAACAACTACTACAGAATGATTGCCAAAACACTTTTCATTCATTCCTAACAAATACAAAAAAAGATACCAACAATAAATGCACCAAGTTGGCCAACCAAATCACCAAGAACTCCCGTCGATAAACCAGGACTACCGAGCGCCAGAGAAACAACCAACCAAGCCAAGCAACACTGAGCAACATAGGTATCGCCAAGCACAAGTTCCACCAAGCGCGAGAAGCTTCACTGAGTTCCTTCAGTGACTAAGCTCCCTTAAATAACTAAGACCATCTGTTAAAGCTACAACCGAGTACCATAGAACCAAAAGAACACACCACCATGCAGATTCACCGAGTACCCTAGAATGTCCCTGCATCAGTTATGTTAATGAATGTATGGAGATAGTAAATACTACAGTCAGTTAATGATTTACATTATTACAAGGATTGAGTTTAAAAAAATTTAGGGTTACTCATTCACCCCTCCCCTCTCAGTAACTCACCTTTCCATAATCCCAACAATTGGTATCAGAGCTAGTTCTCTTATTGAAGAATTTTAATCATTGAAGAGAAAAGATCTTAAAGATGGAAAGGTATAAGCTTGATAAGACTATTGAAAATTAGAAATTGGAGATGTGGATTCTCATGGAATAATTTAAGGATGCCAGAGAAAAACTGAGAGATTTAGTGATCAAAAGGAAGGAATTGGCATTCTGACACAATGAGACTTATTATTAGGAAGAATAAATACATGAATTATCTGAAGGATCTGGATCTGGAAGTATATTTGATGCATCTGAAGGAACCATATCAGATCTTTTTGGAAAGAATCAACACCTTACTGATCAAGTGAAAGCACTACAAATTGGACAAGAGACTCAAATGGTAAGAATGATTGATCTCATGAACAATGCAAGATAGGCTGAACAAGAAAGAAATTTGGCTATTAAAGATAGAAGACAAATGATTGAAAAGATGAAAGAGAAGGAATCTGAAATACTGAGACTTTTCAAGCATCAATATGAAATTTCCAATTAGATGGTTGATGCAAGAGAAGGGACAGGAGGGGCCAGAAATGGCACACCCTAACATGATCCACCTTGCTCAACAATATGCGGAAGCAACAACATACAACAATGAGAGAGAGAATTCAAAACTTTCATATGTTATCTTCAAATTGATTTGTACATGCCATGCTGTAAGGCCTTCTCGATTTTAGCCAGATATTACAATCAAGTACAGAAGTCCTCAAACATGTGAGGATCTATAGATAATCTCTAATCTTCTATCTTCTATCAAAAATTGACTCTTCTATCCAAAAATTGACTCCCTAATTTCTAACCAAACAACTACATTTATACAAGAGGCTACCGAACCAAGTTGGCCTTTAGATCCACATTTAACAGAAGGAATGACCATATCTAGGTCCACACACTTCCCAATGATGGATACCAACATTAAATTTATGACCCAAATTAAATGCTTAAGTTGACCTCAAAAGAAATCCAAAATAAACCTGTCGATAAGAAAAGCCAACTGAGCACCAAAGAGATAACTGACCAACACCAGTGAACAAAGGAAACCAAGCAACACCGAACCAACTTGGTCAAAGTAGGAACCGAGCAACACAAACAAGCTCAAATATGTTTTTGGTGACACAGGATTGCCAAGGACCTGAGATGCTCCTGCATCAATGGTTGTCATCAGTCAGGAAATCAACTGAGTGAATAGTGAGCTTACTAGAAGATTGGAAGCTATTAGTTAACTAAGGGAAGAGAATGAAAAACTAAAGAATGAGGTGAAGATTCAACAATGTCAAATGATATGATAGAGAAAGCTGAAGAAAGTACTAAAAGGATGGGTGAATTCCTAAATAATCAGAGAAGACTTGACAACACTACTAGTTTAGGTTATACTGAGTAGAGAGAGTCATCAAGACAAGCTGAACAAAAGAATACCTATGCAAATTCAAGGCCAAAGAAGCTCTCATGCTATCACTGTGGAAAACTAGGTCACACATCAAATGTTTGTAGAAGAAAAGAAAAAGGTATTCCTAAATCTACTCCTAAATTTGATGGTTATTGTTATAATTGTAACAAATATGGACATCAAGCACATGAGTGTAGATCAAAGCTGAATAAATCACCTAAGAGACACTATATGGAAAAACATTTTCATACTTGCAACATGCATGGACATTTATCACAGGAATGCAAGACAAAGATGAAGCAAGTCTGGAAACCAAAAGGACAAAACAAGACATATCAAGCGAGAAGACAAGGTAATTATTACACTTGGGATTACAACAGTTGGGTTAACTATAAAACATGTGATAGATATGGTCATATTGCATCAAATTGTATGAGATTGCACTGGAGAGGAAAATCTAGAAACTAGACAAATTTTGGAATGGCATGTTTGCACTGTCACAAGGTCAGTTATTTAAGTAAAGAATGTAGAGACCGAGCACCAAAAGTGAATGTTGATGCAAATGAGAACACCATTGAAGGAATCATGAGGATAAGGAACCAAATGTGGAGAATAGCAATAGATGACAATGCAGGAATAAGCACAATAGTCAGTGACACCTCATCCTTTGGGTTAGGTGATTTCACCACCTCCACCTAAGAAAATCAAGTAAGTATGGGAACTAACTTTTAATCCATTATATATTACACCAGTTCCTTATATCTAATGCATGAATACCAAACTAACATAAAATAAGATGCAATAGGTAGTTATATGTTTTGAACATGAAATGTGTATAGTCGGTAAAAGCATGACCGAGTGAAAGTTTGTTAGTCGGTGAAAGTGTTAAGGTTAACCAAGTTGAAGAGTCAACCAAGCAATGTTAGTAATAACTGAGCTAAGTTTCAAAAGAGATAACTGAATGTTTATTGTTAACCGATTTGTGGTTGGTGAGGCATTTAATGCAAAAATTTAAGCGGGAAAAGATTTTTGGGTATAAATAAGCGTCGAGACAACTTATTTCTTCACAGAGAAAACTAGAGAGAATCGAGTGAGATTTGAGCAAAGAATTTCCAAGTTTTTGATAGTGATTTAAGTAGTTCACAAATAGGTTGAAACTAATTCAAGTAAGTTTTAAGAAAACCAATTTATTTATCTACAGTCTTCATGAAGCCCTAAATCTTTTAAAATAATGGCATCCTCATCTAACACTGCACAATCCAAGACCGATAATGAAAAGAAGGTAACACTAATTAAATCTGCAACCTATGAAGAACCAAGATATAAACTACACCACAAGGTTGCATCATAGGTTGATGAGAAAGGTGCATTCTAGAGCATACCACCTAGGGTTTTGTTGGTGCAAGACATCCAGTCATATATTCATTGAAAGATCAGAAAAATAGGAGATTTTGAGCTACAATCCATATACTAGGAGTTGTTTCAGGACAAAAAGTTAAAGGATGATCACACACACCTAGAGATCAAGGGTTTGACTAATGCCCTTCACTTCCTAAAGGAGTTCAAGATAGAGTGGATTAGGGTTGTACTTCTCTAAGTTCACGAGAGCAAGATATGGTTGGATGAACTGGTTAATATCACTAAGGACAAAATTCACATGGTCACCAAGTATCCAACAAGTGATAAAGAAAAAGCCCTAAGGCACCCACCGAGGAGTGAAACTGATAAACTGACAGGAGCTGAGTGGGATGGAAGATGCATGAGGATAAATATAATCACTGATCTTGAAACTAGATTTGGAGCATATGTAATTTCTTATAAGATATTCTAATTTAGCAAACCAAATAGTGTCCCATGTGGAGCAGTCGACATAGCATACAAGGTTGTAAAGAAAGGTTTACAGTTAGACCTCACCAAGCTACTACTGAAGTAATTAGAAGAAAATATGAGGACTATATGTGTTGCCAAGACCAACACATGTAAATTTGGTTCACTACTTGTATGTATCTTTTTTTATCTACAAATTTTTTTTCCCTCAGTCAGTAATGTACATTGGGATGTTTAAAAATTGGTCATCATACGAACTAGTGAATTCATAAAGAGTTTAGGACAGAACTTTGAAGTAGTAATGGATGATTACTTGGGGAAATTCAAAGAAAGAATGCATAAGAGAAGTAGGATACCTGTACAACTAGTGGAGAAATACAAAGATGATATATGTTTTCTAGTGGACACCGACTCCACTCACATTAAGGTAGTTGAACTGAGGACTGCATGGCTACCCCCTACGGGCTATGAACTTGACATTGACTGAGCCTCTAGGTCAATAAAGACAATTTTAGTTGAGCCTAAAGATTTTAAGGAAACTAGGTTTGGAAACTATGAAGAAGCAAAGTTAAGAATAAAAATGGACCTAGTCAGAGTAAAAGTGGGAAGAAAATTCCAGAAAATGATGGATACTTTGACTAAACAATTTGGTGAAGATGAAGAAGAAGTAGAGAAGCTAGTTGAGGAAGCAACCAAAGAACAACTACTGATCGATAATAGTGAGCATGAAGAAGTGACCAAGTCAGATAAATAAATTCAAGATGCACCAATGAAGGCAAAAGAGAAGAGGAAATAGGTCGAGACTCCTACATGAGCAAGGACAAGATCCTCTATAGGTGTTTCCCCACCCTTGAAACATGTACTTGTTAAAATCACAAGGCCTACACCAACAAAGACCAACCAAAAGAAGAAAAGAGGTACATAAGCCTCTACCAAGCCACCTAAAAAGAGAAGAAAGAACTACTAAGATAGCAACAATGTTTATACTAGGTAACTTACCTATTTTGGTGCATGCCATAGATATTTCTATTCAAGAGAAACCTATTGAGCATACACCCAAGCAACAAATGGACACTACCAAAGGAAAGGGTGAAGAAGAAAATAAGGAGACAAATGAGCCTGAAATAAAAGAAGCAGAAGATAAAGGAGAAGAAATTGAGACAAATGTAGAAGATTATACAACAAGCACTAAACCAGAAGCGCAAGGACATCAGACCAAGGGTACAACAAAAGGGAAAGACAAAGAGGAAAGTGTCTCCACCGAGAAAAAAAATTCTAATTCGAAGACTAAAGCTCTAGTTCCATATGGGAAATCCCCCATATCCAACACACAAGATAAGAAAAAGAAGAAGAAACATGGTGAAGGTTTGGTCACTTTAGATGAAGTCATTGAAATACCTACATGTGACCCAAGAACCTTGGATCTCGAAGCTCTAAGGAGATATGGAAAACTTTGTACAAGGAAAGAAGCTCAAGAGAAGTTGAGACAAGAGAGAAAGCATAAACAAGTATTAGAAGATGTTAGAAAAATTTTAATGCAGGTGGTACCTAATGTCAATGTTGATGAGGCCACTCCCATCATTGATCAACTTAAAAATCTTACCAGATACATCAACTCTCCTAACATTGATGTCGAGAATAAAATTGACGAGAGAGTTGAATCCAAAATCCAATTCAAGATTGTAGAGAAAATCATCCAAGCAGTGGCTATACATAAGGTGAAATTATCTAAAATCACCAACATTGAAAATACCATTCAGTAGATAATCACCACCTTGAAAAATCTCTACACTACCAAGCTCTTCACTGTAGAGATAACTGCAAAGCTTAAGCAATTAGATATTGATCTATAGAAGAGTGTCGAAAGCTTACTTGCAGACCCAAATGCACTCAAAGCACATTATGCAAAAGTAAAGCATATACATGGGTTAAGGAATGACCTAAGAAGAGAAATGGATAAAAAATAGGATCAAACAATTGAGCTTCAAGAAGAGTTGTTACCACATGTTGAGGTGATGATCAGGTTGTTAGATAACTGAGAGGGGGGGTGAATTAGTTATCCTATAGTCCCAAACCCTTAGATGTACTTTTTTAAACTTCTTCAATATAACAATCAACTCGGTAAGATATTAACAACAATCTTTTCTGTTCATTTACCGAATACCAGTAATTTCCAAAATTGTGTTTACCAATTAATCAAATATGAAATATGTAAAGTATGATAGTAATACAATCACAACAAATTTTACATAACACAAAGATTTAACGTGGAAACCCTGCTAAGGAAAAAACCACCTGGGACTGGTAACCCAAAATATTTCACTCCTCTAAAGTGATCTTGATTAGAAGCCAACCATGTTAAAGGTTAAAAAACACAATGTAAGGTGTGACCTTGTTAGAGGATTTATCACTAATAGTTCTCCTTTGGCCATAATTCACTATGGGGTCAACAAGAAAATAATTAACATTCCTTGAATGTCATATTGAAATACAAAAAGACTATTAAATCTACTCGGTTAAGAGATTTAGCTGTAACAATGGATAAAATGATACAGTAGTGATTTGATTCAAATACAACTCAATTTTCAATTATGCATATCTATGTTAAGCTTAATATAACTCTTCTAATCAATAATCAATTCACTCATTTATATCCTCCAACTTACTTCACTCGGTGTATATATCTCTGATGCTCGGTAATACCTGTAGTCTAGCTCGATTCTGTCTGTAACCAATTTGATCAATAGTGCATGAAAAATGTCTTCATGCAAATTCTCTTGCAATCTCAGTTCATTTGGCTTATTCAACAATGAATCTCATGTTTCTTAAATAGACGTGTAAACCATTTTCATCTCATCCATTCTATTTTTCCTCTTAATCTCCATCATTCATTTTGCCTCTTCAAGCTTCATTGGTAGTTGTATCAATAACACATTTCAATCTCTTCCCTTCGATAATCTCTAACTTACATTTGTTCTACAACTATATAGATAAGTGTTGTAGCTCGGTAAGCTCTTCCTAGCTTGATATTTAATATATTTAATCATTCCAACATCATTTCATGCAGACTCTCCCTACGAATTTGATCTTTTCTTAGTTCTCTGATTATTTCTCTCCCTTTAGTGGATAGATGTTTCATTTGTCATTATATCCCTTTTGATGTTCTTTCCAACAGATATTTCATTATTTAATCTCCCTCCCTTCGAAAACAATGACAAAAGAAAATAAACATCTCTTGAGTAGCCAAATAAAATTTATGTTGTTTGGTTCAGAACAAGTACCTTCATGTACTAATATACAGTTCTCTATTGTTGTTTCTACAATCTTCACTTCCTTCACAACTTTAACAACCTTAGGAACCCTAAAGTGTGAGCTACTTGCATCAACATTTTAATTTTATGATAAAGTATAGGTTGATGCAACCTCCTGATCACCTTAGTGATTGATAGACAATGGATGGACCCCTATTCTAGTCCTCAAGTACTCAAAAGTGTCCTATTGGTGTTTGAAAATTCTTATGCCAACTAGGGCTGCCAATATGCCTTGAGACTAATATTAGGAATGGTTAGTTCCAAGTATGAGAGCTCTGCAAGACAACTAGACCAACTATAGGGACAAGACTGCCCTCTTCACTTCTGGCTCTACAAAACCAAGGTAGGTGTACCTAATCTAGTATCTTATAGCATTTTAGGACTTTAAACCAGATTGAACAAAGCAAATGATAACAAGAGACTACTAAATGTTAACCAAGCATTCATTGAATCTCCATTGCTATAAAGGGTATTACTACTATCAACCAAATAATAATTGAGACTTGAAATGGTGTTGATATGTGAAGACAGAAAGAAGTAAACAAGAGCCAATCAAGCATTTAACTCAACTGAATATACTAATCCCTGATCAGTGCCATTATCCATTGGGCAGATTTCAAATATAGACATTGAAACATGAACCAACTACTATCAAAGGCTCATAGCCATAAACATAAACATTCTAGCCCATCCACTACTTATAGTATCCTTTTGTAGACAAATCAAAATGAATCTATGCCCTATCCAAAGTACATTTCACTTGATCCTAGATCAAGAACTAAAGACTAGAACATATACAAAGGTAACCCTATGCAATGGATCAGAAAATCTAGAATTCACAAGATTGACACCACGGAGAGACTTGAAAGCTTGAAATAATTATATTAAGTATGATGAGTCATGTACATGTTCAAAGAAGAAAAGAGAGAAAACCACTTCAATAACCTGCAAAAGACTACAAGGAAATTCTATTCAATCTACATACAATGTGATATAGCCTGCTACAACCCCCTAGAACCAACCAAAATCAGAACACTTACTCTATCAAAAAACACACCACTTATACCCCTAGTCACCCTGGAATCCTCAAAGAGGATGCATCAAGCTTTGAGTGACTAGGGTTAGGGTTTCAACTACCCAACCAACCAAAAATTACATTAAAATTTATTGCAAGGGAAGAGACACAAGAAACTCAGAGAAAATGAATCTCATACAAATCTGCCATCATCAAAATCTGCAAGAACAACACAGTAAACCAAGGAATTTCCATGAAAACCAGTCAAATCAGCCACCTGCAAACACACCTCGAGCAAAAAACCACACATCTCTTGGTACCAAAACATCATGCTACTGACCATAGAGACCCTCGAATCAGTCGACAACAACCAGTGCCACCAAACCAATCGAAATTGGATGCTAAAACCATAAATACCAGTCCTTCCTATTGTGGAAAACCCCCAAAAAATTCAAATTTGAATTACAATAGTTATCTAGACAAAGCTTAAAATGCGACTGTCGATTATTTTAATTCCTGGCAGATCAGGTGGCTTACATTTAATCTCAAAATAGTCATAAACCCTTTGAAAAGTCCACAGCCCCATCATCAGTCAGCAACCAATGAAAAATGAGCACCTCAGCATCGTATAACACCTTGGACCCACCCTGCCACTTAATCAACACAAAACATTAGTCGCACAATCACATAGCATGAAAAAGGCCTATGCAAACATGCAAAAACTGCTAGCATTCACCTCATCACTTGCCTTTAAGTTACGGTCCCACCTGGTACACCTACCAAGCACCCATTTGTTGAATACCACCCAGTCACTTCTGACACAGGCCCCACTGTCCTCAACCAATGATAAGCTACCACTTGTGAGAAATCTATCAGTGGTCCCACTTTGTTTCCGCATTAAGCTCCATTGTAAGATCAACGGCTAGTCATATGTTTGCATGGCTTGGAAAGATTCCTTGTGAACACACGACCATCGTTAGATCTTCAAGAACTTGAGAACTGTCAGGTCCCATTGATAACTTGTCAACTCACTGCCCCACAACCAATTAAGATAATGCCACCTCAAATACCATAAAAGGGCCCACCAAGACAGGTGGCACCTTGTCACGTGCTCGCATAGCCTAAAAAAGGCTCATGAGATCATGTGACAGCCACACATTTTTTAAAAGGTCTGATACTTGGAAAAATTAAAGCGGGGAACTTAGGCTTAGGGAAATATTAAAGGGGACCCCGTCATAAAACCTTAGTCGCATGATCACATAGCATGAAAAAGGCTCACATGATTATGCAACAAAGTGGTCAGTAATTAGCACATGCACTAAAAGACTTTTAAGTGGCCCAAAAAGGTAACATAAAATTAGAACGAGGCTAGGGCACACTTAGGGTTTTCTCTTCAATGGCTAGAAATATGAATTGAGACCTAGGGTTTAAGGTAGAGACTAGGAAAAATATTGCAGAGACCAGGGAAAAGGATAGACAGCCATGAAATTTTTTGTAGGTACTAACAGTGGCTCTATCTGGGGATGTGTGGCTCTTGTAGGCACATCAAGAATCTAGAATCATTGGGTGAAGCAGACCACCAACTGGACAAAAACCTGGGACCTCAAAAATTGGCAACCAACTAAAAGAGAAACAAGAAAGGAAAAACTACAGGAAAGGGAAAAAAACTATACAAGGATTTACAATATTTACAAAAGGCTCAAAGCCCCCAAAACTTTTGATCACTTTTTACCTCTATCAAACAAATAGTTTTCATCTTCCAAGACCATGAGACAAAAAATGTCAACAGACTCTAGTTGATGACTAGGATAGGAATCATACCAACCTTGAAGAGAATGTGGCATATGCATGTTGCACTCCTTAAATAGGAAAACATTGAAGGAACTACAACATGAATCATCTTCAAATTTGTCACTACATTCGGGAAGCTGATTGTCCAAATGAAAAGAAAAACACTTCAGCTCTTTCAAACTATCAGTGCAAATGCTATTGGATCCATTCATATCAGAAGTTTACACCTCTAGGGAGAATATATACTGATCTTCATGCAAACACTAAAGGGACTCATTATATGGGACATAATCATTAGACAAAGGAGCATCCTACATCTTGTCAATGCTTGATAAAACCAAAAATTGTTGGTAGGTGGGAAAGGAAACATCAACACATTCATCATGAGAAACTGAAGGGCCATCCTTCAATGGCTTAGCAAAAGATTCAGAATTAGAAAAGGATTCAAAGTCTATACAACTTTCCCAATCAGTACTCAACACCATATCAGGGATACCTGCATTACTTGAAACTGAGCACACATAGGTGACTTCATCATCTGATATATCATACTACACCTGGCTATCATCTAGCAGTGTTGGGGGAACAAAAGGATTAGAGGCACACATGTCAAAGTCAGACCTTCCTGACTCATTCTCTTGGTCAAAATCAATGTGTGTTGGATGTAAGAACTCAGAGTCACCCCTCCTTGAATATTTGAGAAATTCACAAGACAAGAGACCTGAAATTTGTTCACTATGAAGTGAACAACTATCCTCGAGTACACCCTCCTCTAATAGGCAATCATCAGCAGCATCTTCATTCATCCAATCTTTTTCTTCATCTGATTAACTACACAAATCCTCTGCCCCATATTGAGAAAGAGCATCACCCTCATGATTGTAAGAAAGAGTGTCAGCACTTGACACATCTCCTTCATAAGTTCCATCATTCTCAATAATAGTATTACTAGGCATAACCCCAAATGCATCTTCAAAATCAAGATCAACATCATTTAGTACCCAATCCCTGATATGCACATAATGCTCCTCCCATAAAGGGGCTGGCCAACTGGTTGATTCAGGGAAACAAAGCTCCAAAAATAAACCAATAAAAATAGATTCTGGAAACTCAATACCCCCTGGAAGCTTATCATATGCATCACAAAACTTCTGATAGAACAAAGGTATTGATAGTTCCCTTCTACTTCCCACCTTCAATCTTACCAATTTTATGCAATCCCTCTAGATGCCTTGATCCAATAATGCAAGCTCCTCCTCAATTTTACCCATCATAACTTAATGCAATACTTCCATAACATTTTACAAAAATACAACAGAAAACTTGAAGTATGCAAACCTCTACTCACACCTTATCCTTTTCTTAGTGCTTGATCACTTAATAAGGAAACATCTAGACCTTGAAAAATACCTGAGAGTTTTGTAGTAGAAGACTTTGTTGACTGGAAGGCAAAGTAGATCTAGAGCTCACCCTAAAGCTCCATCAGATTCTTTGTTGTGTAGAGTCACCACCTCCTTGGAGAGGAAAGTAATGTACTTATCTCTGTATCTTCTTCCAATCAACACAAAACTTCACCAGGATTTACACACTGTTTATCAGGAACTGCACTGATCAAACAAAGAACTCAGAGTCACCACTCAACACTTGGTGAGGAGATTTTACAAGTGTATTTTTTCTATTTGACTCTGTATTATGGCCACCAGATATTATGATTTCTTTAACAAGATTTGTTGTCCATTCCCTAGCAGAGTCTCCATCTTGTTGGTGTTTGAAAACACTTATGCCAACTAGGACTGCCAATATGCCTTGAGACTAATATTAGGAATGGTTAGTTCCAAGTATGAGAGCTCTACAAGACAACTAGACCAACTATAGGGACAAGACTGCCCTCTTCACTTCTGGCTCTACAAAACCAAGGCGAGTGTACCTAATCTAGTATCTTATGGCATTTTAGGACTTTAAACCGGATTGAACAAAGAAGATGATAACAAGAGACTACTAAATGTTAACCAGGCATTCATTGAATCTCCATTTCTATAAAGGGTATTACTACTATCAACCAAATAATAATTGAGACTTGAAATGGTGTTGATATGTGAAGACAGAAAGAAGTAAACAAGAGCCAATCAAGCATTGAACTCAATTGAATATACTAATCCCTGATCAGTGCCATTATCCATTGGGCAGATCTCAAATATAGACATTGAAACATGAACCAACTACTATCAAAGGCTCATAGCCATAAACATAAACATTCTAGCCCATCCACTCCTTATAGTATCCTTTTGTAGACAAATCAAAATGAATCTATGCCCTATCCAAAGTACATTTCAATTGATCCTAGATCAAGAACTAAAGACTAGAACATATACAAAGGTAACCCTATGCAATGGATCAAAAAATCTAGAATTCACAAGATTGACACCAAGGAGAGACTTGAAAGCTTGAAATAATTATATTAAGTATGATGAGGCATGTACATGTTCAAAGAAGAAAAGAGAGAAAACCACTTCAATAACCTGCAAAAGAATACAAGGAAATTCTATTCAATCTACATACAATGTGATATAGCCTGCTACAACCCCCTAGAACCAACCGAAATTAGAACCCTTACTCTATCAAAAAACACACTACTTATACCCCTAGTCACCCTGGAATCCTCAAAGAGGATGCATCAAGCTTTGGGTGACTAGGGTTAGGGTTTCAACTACCCAACCAACCAAAAATTACATCAAAATTTATTTCAGGGGAAGAGACATAAGAAACTTGGAGAAAATGAATCTCAGACAGATCTGCCATCATCAAAATCTGTGAGAACAACACAGTAAACCAAGGAATTGCCATGAAAACTAGTCAAATCGGCCACCTAAAAACACACCTTGAGCACAAAACCACACATCTCCTAGTACAAAAACATCATGATACTGACCACAAAGACCCTCAAATTAGTCGGCAACAACCAGCACCACCAAACCAATCGAAATTGGATGGTAAAATCATAAATACCAGTCCTTCCTATCGCGGAAAAACCCCAGAAAATTCAAATTTGAATTACAACGGTTATCCAAATAAAGCTTAAAAGGAGACCGTCAATTATTTTAATTCCTAGTAGATCAGGTGGCTTACATTTAATCTCACAACAATCTTAAACCCTTTGAAAAGTCCATGGCCCCGCCATTAGTCAGCAACCATGAAAAATGAGCACCTCAGCATCGTATAACACCTTGGACCGACCCTGCCGCTTAATCAACACAAAATGTTAGTCGCATGATTGCATAGCATGAAAAAGGCCTATGCAAACATGTGACAACTACTAGCATTCACCTCATCACCTACCTTTAATTTATGGTCCCACCTGGTACACCTGCCAAGCACCCATTCGTTGAATACTGCCCAATCACTTCTGACACAGGCTCCACTGTCCTCAACCAATGATAAGCTGCCACTTGTGAGAAATCTGTCAGTGGTCCCACTTTGTTTCCACATTAAGCTCCACTATAAGATCAATGGCTAGTCATATGTTTGCATGGCTTGGAAAGATTCCTTGTGAACACATGACCATCGTTAGATCTTCAAGAATTTGGGAACTGTCGAGTCCCGCTGACAACTTGTCGACTCACTGCCCCATGACCAATTAAGATAACACCACCTCAGATACCATAAATGGGCCCGTTGGGATAGGTGGCACCTTGTCGCATGATCACATAGCCTGAAAAAGGCTCATGAGATCATGCGACAACCACACATTTTTTAAAAGGTCTAATACTTGGAAAAATTAAAGCGGGGAACTTAGGCTGAGGGAAATATTAAAGGGGACTCCCTTATAAAACCTTAGTTGCATGATCGCATAGCATGAAAAAGGCTCACGTGATCATGTGACAAAGTGGTCAATAATTAGCACATGCACTAAAAGACTTTTAAGTGGCCCAAAAAGGTAACATAAAATTAGAACGAGGCTAGGGCACACTTAGGGTTTTCTCTTCAATGGCTAGAAATATGAATTGAGACCTAGGGTTTAAGGTAGAGACCAAGAAAAATATTACAGAGACCAGGGAAAAGGATAGACAGCCATGAAATTTTTTGCAGGTACTAACATGTCCTTCGGTAAGGGCTTAGTAAATATATCTGCAAGTTGTTCTTTAGACTTCATAAATTCCAGTTTCACTTGTTTTCTTATACTTGTTCCCTCAAATAGTGATACTTGAATGATATGTGCTTTTTCTTTTCATGCGTCACTGGATTCTTTGAAATATTTATGGCACTTGTGTTATCACAATATATAATTAAATGGATCAGTGATCTCCTCATTCATTCCTTTTAACAATTGTTTTATCCATGCAATATTTGAATAATTAGTAGCAGCAACAACATACTCTACTTTAGTAGTTGACTAAGAAATACATGCTTGTTTCTTACTTATCCATGTTACAAGTCTTTTTCCCAAAAAGAATGCTCCATTGGTAGTACTCTAGCAGTCATCAATATTTCCAGCCCGATCTGCATTAGTGTAAACCTATAGTTCAAATTTTCCTTCCTTTTTGTACCATAACCCATAATGCTCGGTGTTCTTTAGATATCTCAAAATTATTTTAACACGTCATATGTGATTCCTTAGGATTAGCACTACAATCCCAACCACATGTGCTATATCAAGCCTACTACATACAACATACATCAATTTTCTAAGCATTGATCTATACAATGTCTAATTTACCTCGGTTGATTCATCATCTTTTGCTAGTTTGCATCCGGTAACCATAGGTGTTCCAACTAGTTTTGAATCTTCCATTCCAAATGTCTTCAATACTTCCTTGATGTATTTTGATTGTGTGATGAATATGCCTTCATTTTGTTGTAGTATTTGCAATCCAAGAAAGAATTTAATCTCTTCAAAAATTGACATTTTAAATTCTTTTTTCATTTCAGCAGAAAATGAGTTGCAAAGATTATCATGTCCTCCAAATATTATATCATCAACAAAAATTTCAGCAAAAAGTATATTATCATCAGTTCCATCTTTCAAATATAAATATTTGTTGTCACTTGTTCTCACAAAGCCAATACTAATAAGATAAGCATGCAATCTTTCATACCATGCTCTCGGTGCTTGTTTTAGTCCATATAGTGCTTTGTGCAATTTACAAACCATGTTCTTCTTATTTTGATCAACAAAACCTTCAGGTTGTTCTATGTAAACTATTGGAAAATTTAATTGAAACAATTGTTGTATTATCATTGATGTCAAACCTTAATTGGTAAGACAGTTGCTATCTAAGAGAGTACCATATCTATCGATTCATGAAAAGGATTAGGGAAAGGGAGATAACAAGAGAACCTAAGGAAAGGTTGAGTTATTTGATACTTCAATGGGTACTTAATTATTTGGCACATTGATAAAATAATGTTTTGTTTATGTAAGTAAGAAGAAAGACTGAAGAAGTAGGCTTAACCGAGCAAAAGTGAAGAAATCTAGTTTAAGCCGAGTAATGTTAGTGTCGACTGAGCACCAATATATGCCGAGTAAATTTAGTGTTAACTGAACATCAATTTATGCTGAGCGATGGGAAATTACCGAGAAAGATAGTGTTAGCTAAGGAAGACCGAGTTACGCAGTGATGACTTAGGAGATGAACATGGTATTGACTGAGTGTCAGTAATTTACATTTGGAGAAAGAGTTGAGATTCCCAGCTAACATAATTGAATTCTTGGGATATGTAAATCATGTTGACTTTATTAATTGATTGTATGGATAATTTAATGCATGGTAAATCATTTTATTATGAATTTAATGATAAGTTTGAAGATGTATCTAGAAGGAACGAAGAAGAACTTAAATGATGGAAGGATTTGATTAATCTGACCTAAACCTAAGATCTACGGATGTGATTAAGCTATAAAAGATGGATCTACCTAATTGAAGAGGTATAAAGGAAAACCTAATTGTGAGGTTACAGAATGGGCTAAAGTTCTTGATGTTATTGATTGATAAGTCTAAGCGGAAGGTTGAAGGTGAAATTGTGAAGGAGTTGATCAAAATTATGATTGCTTGAAGAAATTCTGAGCAGATCGGTGATGGAGATGGAAATGGAGCTTAGTTAATAAATCAACATATATGTGCGAAGTGGATCTGTTATTTGCATAGTGAGTTGTATGTTTTTCAGATCAGAAACTACTATTACTTTCTAACCATTGTATCAGTCTAAATACTTTAATCAAGGTTGACCTAATAGTCATTTTTTTAATCCTTTAATCAAGGTGGCATTCTAATGGAATGTACTTAAATCCTTTAACCAAGTCACTTTTGACAGAGTGTTTAAATCCTTTAATAGGGTCACACCTAGCAGTGTGTTTGTAAACCTTTAACAGGGTTGGCTTTTCATAAAGCTCACTTCAGAAGAGTGAAAATATCAGTAACATGTTACAAAGTGGGTTTTCCCAAGTTGGGTTTCCACTATAAATCTTGGTGTTATACTTGTGTGAATGTTTCTATATTTTGTAAGTTAATTACTTGTGGACAGTGGACTGCATGTTATATGTTTCTCATATATACTTTAGAGACCGAGTTGTATTTGTGATTAGATCTTAGATTGTTGAAGTGTTTAAAAGTTAAACTTGTTACATCTGGACCTGAGAATAACTGATTCGCCCCCCTCTCTATTTTTCTAAATAATATTAAAAATTGGTATCAAAGCTATTGGTGCTTACAGAGAAATTTTTCAAGATGTATAAAAAGGAGGTACCGAAGTTGAACAAAGAGAACTTCCCTGCTTCCTATCTATGCTATCAAAATTTTTGCAATTCAAGAATCAAGATGTAACCCTGGTAATGTTCTAACTCTAGAAAGTCTTGTTGGTAAGCTTACTGCTTTTGAGCTATCTAACTATGATAACTACATTGTTCCTAATGTTGAATTTTAATTCAAGTCATAAATGGTTTTGCATAAGTCTAAGAGGGAAAAAGAAAAATGTGTGAAAAGTGAAAGTGATAGTGATAGTTCTGATGATGAACTAGATGACCTTGAAGCACTCATGGCTAGAAGATTAAAAAGAGGAAAAGGCAAATATAAAGGTAAAATTCCTATAATTATTTTTCATGTAACAAAGTTGGCCATATTGCAGTAAGATGTCCTGATAGAAATGACAAGGATGAGGAAAGAGAAAGAAAGTAAAAGGATAAGAGAGATAAAAAAAGATCACCGAAGTTATAGAGACTACAAGGACAAAGGTAAGAAATCATGTTATATTTTTGAAGAGGAAACTGATAGTGACACTGATAATTTTGATATTGAAGTAGTTTATGTTGATCTAAAAGATGATTCTGATGAAGATGAGAAAATTACACTTATTTCTTATGTGAGTAAAGGTGATAAATATATTATTGATAGTGGTTGTCACATCACATGACTAGTGATAAAAGTAAATTTGAAACCCTAGATCAATACAAAGGTAGAAGTGTTAAGTTTTGTAATGATGCACCATGTCTTGTGAGAGGTAAAGGATCAATTAAGCTAACTGATAAGATCACATGTGAAAATTCCTATTGGGTTGAAGGTCTTAACTACAATTTTTTGAGTGTTGAACAATTGAACAATACTGGTTACCGAGTGGAGTTTCATCACAAAAAGGCTAAAATATTTGATGCCACTGGTGAACTAATTGGAAGTGGAGAATAGACTAGAGGTAACTTGTTCTATCTAGATCTATCTGAAGAGACATGTTTGTTTGCACAATTTGATGATGTGTGGTTATGGCATAAGAGGTTGTGTCATGTAAACTTTGACAATTTGGTAAATATTAATAAAAATAACAAAGTTAGAGGTTTGTCGAGATTGATGAAACGTGATAATATGATGTGTAAATAGTGTCAGTTGGGAAAAATGACAAAGTCTAGTTTCAAGAGCAAGACATTTACTTTTGAAAATGTTTTGGATTTGTCTCATACTAACCTTTGTGGACCTATGGGTGTGCAAAGTTATTGTGGTGCTAAGTAATTTATTTTGTTTGTTCATGACTACACTAGGATGATGACTGTAATTTTTTTGAAAGAAAAATATGATGCATTTTAGTTGTTTAAGTGGTATTTGGAAAAATTTGAAAAATAAATAGGTAGAAGCATGAAATGTTTGAGATCTAACTGAGGTGGAGAGTTTATATCAAATGCATTCAATCTGTTCTACAATGATAGAGGAATCAAGAGACATATGTCTACACAAACAACACCTCCATATAATGGTATAGCTAAGAGGAGAAACATGTCAATTATGGATTGTGCAAGAACACTAATGATTGAGAAGAATTTTGCACAAAAATACTAGAGAAGTTGTAAGTACAATTGTTTATACTTTAAACTGAGTACAAATCAAGAAAGGTACAAATGCTACACCTTATGAATTATGGCATGGATATGCACCTAATGTGAAATATGTTAGAATCTTTGGGAGTAAATGCTATATACTAAAAGATAATAGGAATGGAAAATTTGATACAAAAAGTGATGAAGGCATATTCCTAGGTTATTCCACTAAGAGAAAAGCTTATAAGTGTTTGAATTCTAACACTAAAAAATTTGTGGAAACTGCAAATGTGAGAGTTGATGAATATGTAGAGAAGAATGAACTAGAAGGAAAACAAGAACTTGACACAAGGGAGGATATAAGGAGGGGCCAAAGGCACACCCTAACTAGATCCACCTTGCAAACAACACACAGAAGCAACAAACACAACAGTGAGAGAGAGAATGCAGCTACTTTCATACATTATCTTCAAATTGATTCATACATGCTAAGCTATGAGGCCTTCCCGATTTAGGCTAGATATTACAATCAAGTACAAAATTCCTCCAACATGTGAGGATCTTCCAGCAATCTCTAATTTTTTTCTATCTTCTATCTTCTATCAAATTGACTCCCTAAACTCTAGTCAAACAATTACATTTATACAAGAGGCTACCAAATCAAGTCAGCCTTTAGATCCACCATCAAAGGAAGGAATGACCAGATCTAGGTCCACATGCGTCTCAATGATAGATACCATCATTAAATCTATGACCGTAATTAAATGCACAAGTCGGCCTCAAGAAATCCAAAAATAAACAACTCAGTAAGTAAAAAAACCGAGTGCCAAACAAGCATCATCGAGGGCCAGGGAAATTCATCGAGTTCCAAAGAGATAACCAACCAACACTGGTAAATAAAGGAAACTGAGCAACATCGAACCAACTCAGTCAAAGAAGGAACCAAGCAACACAGAAAACTTCAAACATCTTTTTGGTGACACGGGATTGCCAAGGACCCAAGATGCTCTTGCATCAGACACCTGAGGTTATTTGAAAATGATTCTCCAAATCAAGAAGTAGGTATGATCTGAGCTGTATCCAACTCAGACTGTGAAATCCAAGAACTATCTTCAATCGGTCTATTATTCCACTTTACTAGATATTCCATACATTGTTTTCCTCTTGTACTTCTGCCAATTATTTGCTCCAAAATCTTTTCAATTTCTTCCTTTTGTTTCTTAGGATAATCCATCGGTACTGTCATGTCTTCATGAGATTCATGATACTCATATAAATTAGCAATGTTGAATATAGGTGATATATCCATGTCATCAGGTAACTCAATCTCATATGCATTTTCACTATCAAATTTCCTCTAAATCTTACAAGGGCCAAACTTCTTCATTTTTAGCTTCCCATATGTTCCAACAGGAAATCAACCTTTCTTCAAATGAACCATCACTCCATCACCGACTACAAAAGTCTTATGTCTTCTTGATCTATCAGCTTTGTCTTTGTATTTCTGATTACTTTTCTCCAACTTATATTTCACATCTTCATGCAATTTTTTCACGTCCTTAGAAAACTTTACTTCTTCAGCACTTATCTTTCTTTCATCAGCAATATCCCTCAAATTAGATATACCTCTCGGTTGTATGCCATTTACAATCTCAAAGGGTGTTTTTCCAATACTCCTATTCACTAAATTATTGTATGCAAACTCTACTTGTGCCAACATAGAATCCCAATTACTTGGTGTGTCTCCAACTAAACATCTCAAAAGATTTCCCAAACTTCTATTCACAACTTATGTCTATCTATTAGTTTGTGGGTGAAATGTAGAACTATATTTTAACTTGGTGCCAAACATTCTCCAAAGGGTCTTCCAAAAGTATCCAACAAATTTTGTCTCGATCGGAGATAATACTCCTTGGTAATCCATGCAATCTGACAATTTCCTTTAAAAAAAGATCTGCTACATGTACTGCATCTGATATCTTTCTATAAGGTATAAAATGTTCCATTTTAGAAAATATATCCACAACAAAAAATATATAATCATTACCTCTAACTGTCTTTGGTAAGCCAAGGACAAAATCCATACTGATGTCAATCCAAGGTTTCATAGGAACAGAAATTGGTGTATACAATCTAGTATTCTAACTTACTCCTTTTGCAACTTGACAAACTCCACAACTTCTCACAAATTTCTGAACATCTTTATACAGTTGTGCCCAAAAGTATTTCTCCTTAAGAAAATTCAATGTCTTATCTGTTAGAAATAGGGAATACTGAGAGGGGGGGATGAATCAATATTCTAAAAACTTTTACTTTTGCCCAATTAAGGATATAACAGATAATCTTAATGTGTACATAACATAGAAAGCTAAACAATGTGCATAGCAATAAAACAAAAGAACTCATTATATACACCTAAAAATGGTCATCTAGACTATTAGCCCCTTTTGCTAAATCAGTAATTGCTTATTCTTGATCAAATCCTAGTTCTATCATTTATTCAATTATTTTCTATGGGCTAACCATTTTATCCTAAGTCTTTATTTGATTAAAAGAAATATTCCCTCCTCTTTTAATAAATAAAAAGCCCCCACTTTTCCTCTTATCCTAAGTTGCACAAATAAAGCATTATTCTTATTTTATAAAAAAGGGAAAAACACTTTTTGTCTCATATGGACACAAAAGTCAACTCCCATTTTCTCATTGGAGGATATTTGTGCACATGGATTGCTCCTCTTTCAATCTCCACCCTTTATTAAATCTTTTTCCTCTTAATCTCCATGGTCCATTCCTTCTCATTTCCTTTAAAAGGAGAGCTCTCTTCTTCATTCTAGACCCCCAACTTTTTATGCTAACTTTATGCTACAGGATTTCTAGATCACTTTGGAGCTTTTGAAGATTTGGAGCATTCTTAGCATCTACATCTCATTCTTGCATTCTTAGCTTAGCTTCATATTTATCCTTTCTTAGATTAGCTTCATTTCTATGCTCTAGATTAGCTCACATAGATTAATTAGCTTGGGTTGTAACACTTGCATATTTCTTTTCATAGCTTAGCTTGCATTTCCATTTCTAGCATAGCATTGCATTGCATTTTCATTCTTGATTCTTGAGGATATTGGCATTCTTGCCCTTGTCTTCATTGAATCTCCCATTGCATGGTTTATTAGCAAGGTTATAGGCTAAATAGCTCTAGCTGAGAGCATTCTTAAAAACTGTTGCACTCCATGCCTAGGGAGCTATGGATCAATTTTTGAGGGCTCATTCTTGAGTTTCCTTGCATGTAATGATCCATAGAAGTGTGACACATTTATAGCACACACTCATAACAAATTATTTAATCTCGACGAAACCCTAGCCAAGGGAAAACCCCGGTGGGTATAGTACCCACAAAGATCCACTAATCAAAAGTATCATGTTAAGGATCTTGACCATATTAGGATTCTATTACATGCATATAGTGTCTCAGTCCTGATTAAGGGACTATAGGCCTTATTAGAAGCCTCAACCCTGTTAGGATCAGTTGGCAATACAAAATGTGATTACTAGATGAGCCCACTGCCCAAACAAGTACTGTATAATATTCACTAATTACAAAAGTAGGTCAAGGTACATAACCTTATACTACTTGCATTAATATCTCTTCGCTACTCTCTCACTATCGCTATTACATATACATCATATATCTTGTATCATATCACTTCTTTCTTCTTACAATTTACAATTACATTTATACAAGTTATTAAGGCTAATAACTTTTCAGTAAGCTATCATATTAAAAAATAACTTTACCCAAGGGTTAACATCTAGGATGTCATCCCTTTATATTTTTAAGTCATTATTTTGATAAACAAAATAATCCCTTAACTCTTTAACAATTTTGTCTTCATATTTTGTCCTGTCAGCTTGACACTGTCTTTAGAAAAACTATCATAACTTCTTTCATACATGATGTAATGACTTGCACTCTGAGATGAGTCTTCAATAGTCACCATAGAGTCTATTTTCAAGTGTGCAATCACCGAACTTACTCTAGTCAACATCACAAACCAAAAGTGTCTTCAGGTTCACTGGTAAAAACACATTGTCTCATACATAGACAATTTCGCATTGCGCTCTGACATACTAGCTCTCTGACTTGTGAAATCTTCATGTAGATCATATGTTTCCATAATGACAACATCTATGTAACCAAATTAGACAAATTGCCAACAATCTCCCCCTTTGTCATTGGTGGCAACATATGAGAAAATTGGCTAAGTCTTACAACTTCAAAATCTCAAAATTGTGGCCATAATACAAAACATATATATATTGTCCTTATGACTTTATTAACCCTTTCTATATACTGTACTCCCCCTAAGAATATGTATCCTTAACAATTTTATGCTATATATCTCTCCCCCTGTGACAACAATGAAAAAAAAGGTAAGGAGGGTAACAAAACTGTGTTCACAAAAAGTTATACCTTAATTCAATATTGCAAAGCTAGTAGGCTTGCAACACAATCTACAAAATTGATCTTCATAGCATCTAACTCTTTCTCTCATGATTTCTTAATTGAATCTACCACACTGAGTAGTGTGTATAATCCATAAGATGTTATCTCACATGCTTGGAGATTCTCAAACCTAAACTTTTTAAAAGATGGCTTTGCTGAAAGACATTCTTCCAATTGCCCTTCAATAGTGCTCAAGTTTATAGAAATGTGTTCTCTCAAAAGAGTGAATCTCTTCATTTTCTTGTCCTTTTCATCTTGCAAAATTTTGATCTCATCATAAATCTTACAAATTTTCTTCTCAACATCAGATACCTTCACATTGGGGATTGAAAGAAGGTTTGTTTCATTATGAATTTATGCTTCCTTCATCTTCATCTTCTAATCTTTCTCTGCTACCAAGGTCTCTGATTTTGTACACTGAATGTACAAGGATTTACCTCTTTCTAAATTCTTCCTCAAGTCCTTTAGACATATATCAAGGTTATTGATATCATTCTTGATATTTTGACTAATGTTCAAGAGTGTTTTGGCCTCATAAGCTACATGAGCTTTCACTTTTGCTATATCAGATAAGTTTGTAAACTCATTATCAAAAGTGTTCATTACTTCCTTTGCTCTTTCCAGAGGGTCATCTTTTGCAATCTGTGTAGTAATAATGCCTTGTAATTTTTCAGTAAGCTCCTTCAGGAATCCTTCAAGACTCTTTACTTTCTTATTCTTTCCAATGATCTTGTTCAAAGATGTGATCAGTTCCATCTGATCATCATCATCTACTTCCTTTCCCAAATTCACAATCATAGATCCAATCTGAGTTTTCTTGCCAGTCTCAGGTGTAAGACTGATTTCTTCTTGAGTGGGAACAGGTACTTTTTTTTCTGTCACTTTAGGGTCTACAACTGTGGTCTCTATTTTCTCTTCTCCTTTGGTAGTCTCCTGCTCTTCAAAAGCCAAATTATCAACAATGTTTTCAAGATTCTTAAATAAGTTATCATCACTATCCAAGGTGATCTTAGTTCCTTCTACATTCATGACTTTGTCCTTAATGTTTATGGCTAGTGGAGAGGGAATGTCCTCTTGTTCTGCTTCTTCTTCTACTTGATCTTTAGATTCTGCTGCAACTGATGATTCTCCAACATTCTCTGACATTACCTTAATGATTGCTTTCTTTGATACCACTTGTTACAAGTAGTGGTTTCTGTTGCACCAAAAGATCAACCTTTTATTAATTCAATCTCACTTAGATCTGACATCGCATTCAATTCTTTTGTCGCTTCTTTCCAAAAAGATGATTTTGTTAACCTGCAAAACTTAAAACTTCTTGCGATTTCGCAAAACATAATATTTTTCTTTGCTCTCTTAACCATAGCATTAGAACATCATATAATACCTTGCAATGACTGCGCAAGACTCAATTCATCATATATCTACTTCTACACTAATCTAAGTTCCTATTCTACTTCAATTTTCATGAATTAAGTACTTTGAGATGGGTCAGGTAAAGATTCATTCTTACCTTTTAATACTTCACCTTCTTGGTTACCTTCAATGTTGAATATGTCTCCTTGATCTGTGCTTTTGATAAACTTCACTTCATTTGAATTACTACAGCATCCTTTCTGACTGTTACTTGCATCTTCATTTCTTCTTGCATGATTTCTAGGGTTAGGGTTAGGATGAAAAACTCTATTGTTCATTCTGAAAAACCTTGACGTATGTCCAATCTTGTTGCATATCTGACAAACTATTCCATTGTTTCCATATCTTGGTCCAGGCTAATTGATCTATGATCTGCAATTTCTAGCAATGTGTCCAACCTTGTTGCATCTATAACATATTACTCAATTTCTCCTATTCATATCTTTAGTAGGTTTCTTATCTGCATGGTTAGTATTCCTAAACATTTTACTACTATTATTATTCTCAATAAATTTAGGTTTCCTGTATTCAATAGCTCTATGTCCAAAACCATGACAATTATAACAATAACCATTAAGAGGTTTGAATTGCTTACTTGTGCAATCTCTTTTCATATGACCAATAGTATTACAAGCAAAACATCTACCTTTGAATTCTCTTTGCATAACTTTGGGTGATTCCTCTTGCTTAGGTGGTTCTTCTTCCTTAGGTGTATCTTCAGATTTGTTAGTCTCATCAAACTTCTTCTCATCTATACTTTCAGATATTTTCAGATCTGGTTCCTTTCTTTCTTCATTTTCTCTAAAAATTTTGAATCCAAGACTAGTCTTATCATAGAATGATTTTTGATAAGATATTTGTTCATCAATCTTCTCACTAGTTGAATATAGTCTTTCAAGCTGCTGCTTAGATTGAGTTAGTTCTCCTTTCACTATTGCATTGTATTTCTCAAGTTCAACATACTACAAATTGACTTTCTCAAGTGTCGATGTTACTTTACCAAGTTTAGATTTTAACCCTTCATTCTCTAATTTCAGATTTGCTTCATTCTTGCCACTTCCATCTTTCAGACTTAGCTTCAGATTTGCTATCTTCAGTTCATGTTTAAGGATCTCATTTTCTTTTTCTAAGTTGTCATCACAATCTTCAATGTGAATTTTGGATTCTTTTTTAGATTTTAGATCTTCCAACTTGTTTTTGAATTTCTCAATGAGGTTCTTTGCATCATCATATTTTATTTTTAGAGTGTCTCTTTCATTAGTAAGCATATCAATCTGTTCAAGAGCTTCTTCAAGATTCTTCTGTAGTTGATCCATATCCATAGAGATCTTACTCAAGCTGCTAGGCTTTCCTTGAATGATTCTTTTTCGAGTAACTAAGCTCTGATACCAATTGTTATAAATAGGGAATACTGAGAGGGGGGGTGAATCAGTATTCTACAAACTTTTACTTTTGCCCAATTATGGATATAATAGATAATCTTAATACATGCATAACATAGAAAGCTAAACAATGTGCATAGCAATAAAACAAAAGAACTCATAACACATTATTTGTTCTTGAGGAAACCTTGGCCAAGGGAAAACCCCGATGGGGATGTTAACCACAAAGATCCACTAATCAAAAGTATCATGTTAAGGATGTTGACCCTGTTAGGAGTTGATTACATGCACATAGTGTCTCAGTCCTGATTAAGGGACTATAGGCCTTATTAGAAGCCTCAACCCTGTTAGGAGTTGGCAGGACAAAATGTGATTACCAGATGAGCCCACTGCCCAAACAAGTAATGTACTATATTCACTGATTAAAAAAGTAGGTCAAGGTACATAACCTTATACTTCTTGCATCAATATCTCTTCGCTACTCTTTCACTATCGCTATTACATATACATCATATATCTCGCATCATATCACTTCTTCTTAAAATTAACAATTACATTTATACAAGTTATTAAGGCTAATAACTTTTCAGTCAGCTATCATATTACAAAATAACTTTACCCAAGGGTTAATATTTAGGATGTCATCCCTTTATATTGTTAAGTCATTATTTTAATAAACAAAATAATCCCTTAACTCTTTATCAATTATGTCTTCATATTCTGTCTTATCGGCTTGACACTATCTTTAGAAAAAATTGTCATAACTTCTTTCGTACATGTCATACTAACTTGCGCTCTGAGACAAGTCTTTAATAGTCACCATAGAGTCTATGTTCAAGTGCGCAAGCACTGAACTTACTCCAATCAACATCACAAACCAAAACTATCTTCAAGTTCACTGGTAAAAACACACTGTCTCATACTTAGACAATTTCGCATTGCACTCTGACATACTAGCTCTCTAACCTGTACGATCTTCATGTAGATCATATGTTTCCATAATGACAACATCTATGTAACCAACTCAGCCAAATTGCCAACATTATCAATAGCAAAATGTCTAGCCAAACCACTACTATGTTTCTCCTTTATCAAATTAGTTCTCATTGCTCCTCTCAGTATACACAACTGAATACCTTTAAACAACATACCTCCTTGAATAAAATATTCTTCCCATTTAGTACTCAGTTGATCTTGAATAGGTGCTCTGCACTTTCTTCGTAGCTCAGAAAAATCAGGATCAAATTCATAAGAATCTCTCATGTCATGAAAGCCAAGAACTTCAATTTTGATCTCGGTCATCAAAGATCTCCTTCTACTCAATGCATCAACAACTCGATTAGTGACTCCACTCTTATGCTTTATCACAAATGTATAACTCTGCAAATACTCAACCTATTTCATATGTCTCTGATTTAACTTATTCCAACTACCCAAATACTGTAAAGCCTTATGATTGATATACAACACAAATTCACTCGGTATCAAATAATGTCTCCATTTCTTCAAGGCTTGAACAATAGCATAGAATTCTTGATCATACACATAGTATTTAATTTTTGCATCATTCAAATTTTTTGATGAAGGGTGCTCCCCTTAATACCACAAACACATAAAAGAAATAGAGAAACAACAACAATATGCAAGAACAGAAAATTGGCTTCTTATTATCTCCACAAATGTGGAATTACAAACTTTCAGAATTACAATATGCAAAGCCACATGGGCATTCCCTTTTAATATTCTTTAGGACAAAGCCTCGAACTATTACCCAGATCTACTACCCAGAACTATTCTGAACTGCCTAAGACAATGATACAGCCTTCCTTATATAGGCAATTTTCCACCGCCTGGGAAGGTTCCAGAATTTTAGCTAATAAGGCCGACCAAACTTAGAATTATTTTATTTTTCATTTTATTACATCATAGTCGGCTCAAGATAACTTTTGAAACCCGAACAGAAATTTTGAAGAAAATTATTTTCTGCCATTTCAGGTGGCCCAACTTCCGAAGACCATAAGTCATCACCAGTTGACCCGATCGGCTATTATAACCCCATTTCAGAAATGCCACGAAGCGCTCTATAGGCTTGACTTGCACAAGCGTCGGTCACCCAAATTTTCAACCTCATCCGGGGCCTCTAAAGCCTTCAAAACTGAGTTCAAAGTTTTTGTACCCTGTTGCCAATACCGAAAATCTTCAATATCTTCCAACATACACTTGATCTGGAAATGAAACTTTACTGGCAGACTTATATGACCAAAATGAACCTCCAAGAAAGAAATCAGATCATTCTGAGCACATACGAAAATTACCAAAAATAGTAACTTTCCATAAATAGTAGCTCTGCACAAAATAGCCCTTATTGAATATAAAAATAGAAATATTTTTGGGTGATGCAAGATTGCTCTTACACCCAGGATGCTCCTGCATCAAACACCTAGGGTAATTTGAGAAGTGACCCTGTCACGACTCAGGTGTGCAGAGAAAAACCAAGACGGTTAACCTCCTCCTTTGTTAGCCATGATGAATCTTCAACAGGTCATCCTTTCCACTTGACCAGATATTCTTCATATGTCCTGTTCCTTGTGCTTCTGCCAACACGACTGTCCAATATATCCTCAATCTCTTTGGTGTCTGAACTACTTGCTGGAATACTGCACTCTGCCGCTGTGATCTCATCTTCAACACCTCCTTCATGATACTCTATCAAATATGAAATGTTAAACACTGGTGAAATATTCAGCTCACTAGGCAATTCTACCTCATATGCATTTCCTGAATCATGCTTCTTCAGTATCTTACATGGCCCAAACTTCTTCATTTTCAGCTTGTTATATGTACCAACCGAAAACCGCTCCTTCCACAAATGAACCATGACTTCATCGCCAACCTGAAATTCCTTATGCCTCCTTTTCTCATCTGCCTTAGCCTTATACTGTGCATTCATCTTGTTAATATGCTTCCTCACCTCCTCATGGATGTTCTTCAAGTGTTCTACAAAATCTTCAGCTTCAGCACTACTTATTTCTCCTTTATCTATCTTTCTCAATTCAGATGCATTTCTTGGACTACTTCCATATACAATTTAGAATGGTGATTTACCAGTGCTCCTATTGACAGAATTATTGTATGCAAATTCTGCCTGTGGTAAAATCAAATCCCATCCTGTTGGCTTATCTCCAACCAAACATCTCAGCAAATTTCCCAAATTTCTATTCACCACCTCTGTCTGTCCATCAGTCTGTGGATGATGTGATGAACTGAATTTCAAATTTGTCTTCAACTTCTTCCATAATGTACGCCAGAAATATCCAACAAACTTAGTGTCCTGATCTGAAACTATGGTCTTTGGCAAACCATGAAGTCTCACTACTTTTCTGAAAAACAATTCGGCTACATGAATAGCATCATTAGTCTTCTTGCAGGGAATGAAATGTGCCATCTTTGAAAATCTGTCAACCACTACAAAAATTTAATCATGTCCCCATTGAGTCCTCGGTAAACCCATAACAAAGTCCATGCTGATATCCTCCCAAGGCTTCTCTGGTACAGGTAATGGCTGATACAACCCTATATTCTGCTTCACTCCTTTTGCCATCTGACATACTCTGCAACTCTGTACAAACTTCTTCACATCTTGCTGCAACTGTGGCCAATAGTAATTCTCACTAACCAAAGAAAGGGTTTTGTCACGACCAAAATGTCCAGCCAATCCTCCGCTATGCTTCTCCTTGATGAGATTCTCCCTCATAGAACTTTGTGGAATGCACAACTGACTCCTTCTGAATAGCATATCATCTTGGATGATAAAATTCAGCCATTTCGTCCTATCTAGAGTAACAGGTTCTGTACAAGCTTTCCAAGCTTCACCAAAATTAGGATCCTCTGGATACAAATTCTTGAGTTCCTTGAACCCAACCACTTCAATCTGCATTTCTGTCAGCAATAGTTGCCTTCTGCTAAGAGCATCTGCAACCCTATTAGACTTTCCACTCCTGTGTTTCAAAACAAATGTATAACTCTCAGTAGCACTCCTTGGCGTAGGCCATTCAAGGATAGCCTATACCTTCTCTGGGTCCATTTTTAGACCTTCTCCTGAAACTACAAACCCCAAATACACCAACTCTTTCTTCACAAAATTGCACTTCTTCAAATTAATTAGCAATTTTTCTTCTCTCAACTTCTCAAATACCATATGAATATGCATCATATGCTCATCCAATGTCTTACTAAAGATCAAAATATCATCTAGGTAAACAATGACAAACTTACCCAAAAATTCTTTCAGAACCTCGTTCATGAGCCGCATGAAAGTGCTCGGTGCATTGGTTAGCCCAAAAGGCATGACTAACCACTCATATAGTCCTTCCTTTGTCTTGAAGGCAGTCTTCCATTCATCTCCTTCTCTGATCCGAATTTGATGATATCCACTTTTCAGATCTATCTTTGAGAAATACACAACTCCACTCAAACAGTCCATAATATCATCCATTAGTGGCAATGGAAACCTGTACTTGATTGTGATCTTGTTTATTGCCCTAGAATCTGTACACATCCTCCATTCTCCATTCTTCTTTGGTGCTAATACCGCTGGTACAGCACAGGGACTCAGACTCTCACAGATCAATCCTTTCTGTAATAGTTCATGTACTTGTCTGTTCAACTCCTCACTTTCTGTAGGTGTCATTCTGTGTGCTGCCTTATTCAGCAAACTCGCTCCTGGGATCAAGTCCATCTGATGACTGATCTTTCTAACTGGTGGTAATCCATCAGGCACGTTATCGGATACAATATCTTGAAACTCATTCAACAAATCTATAACTTCTACAGGAACATCTTCTACTTCCTCTTTACCAACTTTTGGAATTAAAGCAAAACATACATGCTCATGCCTCATACCATCTAGGAAATTTCTTCCATCAACAAAAGTTATCCTTGCATTACCACATACTTTTTCTTCGGTCTCCTTCAATGGCTTTAGCTTATGCCGCACTCCATCCTTTGTCAGGGAATAGGTATTCGCATGACCATCATGTACAGCATATTTGTCAAACTGCCATGGTCTACCCAACAACATATGACATGCATCCATAGATATGATATCACACAATACCTCATCTTGGTATCCGCCAATCTTGAACTTCACCAGGCATTGTTCATTGACCATGACCCTGTGGTCATCCTGTACCCAGGCAATCCGATATGGATGTGGGTGTTTCTGTCTCTTGAGCTTCAACTTTGTCACCATCTCTTCTGACACCAAATTGTCAGTGCTTCCACTATCAATAATCACATCACAACATTTACCTTCACACTTGCACCTGGTGCGAAACAGGCTCCTCCTTTGCTCAGGTTCATTCTCACCACTCAACAGGACTCTTCTGTTAATCAACATTTCTCCTCTTTCAGCATCTTCAAAATTTGATGATCTGGCATCTTCATCTACATGTGCAACTCTGGTCTGGCCTTCATTCCTCCTGTCTGTTCTGCCTTGGCACTAAGGACATTCAAATGCCCTATGACCTTCTTCTCCACAGTGAAAACATGTTCCACGGAAGCCACCTCTTCCAGATCCTTGTCCTCTTCCTCTTCCTCTCTGATCACTATTATTTTGATCCTGGAAGTGATTGGAATTATTTCCTCACTGATTCTGACTGCTACTGGCCTCATCCTTCTTTTTCAGATCTTCATTTCGGCCACCATATGATCATCCACCAGATCGTCCACCGCGACCTCTTCCGTTTTGTCTGCTCTCAAACTTCTTGTTCAGCTTTTCCTCTACTTTTAGGGAAAACTGGTATGCCTCTTCAATACTGTTCATTCGAACCAGATTCAGCTCCTCCTAGATGCTTGGCCTTAACCCATTAAGGTATCGGGCAACTTTCTCCTTATCAGCTTCTGCATGGCCTGTTCTGATGAGAAGTTGATAGAACTCCTCTGTATACTCCTGAACAGATCTTCCTACTTGCTTCAAACTCTACATTTTCTTTAGTAGGTCAAGCTCATAATCAACAGGAATGAACTGTCGCTTCAATTTATCCACCATCCGATCCCATCTTGTGATTTTATCTTTCCCTCTTCTATTTCGCTCCAATTGAATTTCTTGCCACCAGATCTTCGCATGACCTTTCAATCTGGCCTTCGCAAATTTGACCCTATCAGGATCTTCAACATCTTCATACTCAAAATATTCCTCACATTCATTGATCCAGTCGATCAATTCCTCTGGGTTAAGATTTCCAGAAAATGTAGGAACCTCAATCTTAGGTCTTTTCCCAATCTTGGAAATCGCCCGAAAAAGTCTTTCTTCCTCCTGGTTCACAATTTCAACTTCTCCTTCTTGATATTCTTCTTCGGCTTCATCCTCACTTTCGTCTCTGACATTAAGATTCATTCCTCTACGAATCTCTTGTTGCAATGCTCACACTTGTCTCTGCAACTCTCTAACCTCAGGTGTCACAACACCAGGTCTTCCGCCACGTTCTCTTCGTGGAGGCATTTCGCGATGCGCGCTGAAACCCTAACCACGGTCCTGGTGCAAACTGCCTCACAGTCGGCGATCTATTTACACACTCAAGAACCCCTGGCTCTGATACCACTTGATGAAGGGTGCTCCCCTTAATACCACAAACACATAACAGAAATAGAGAAACAACAACAATATGCAAGAACAGAAAATTGGCTTCTTATTATCTCCACAAATGTGGAATTACAAACTTTCAGAATTACAATATGCAAAGCCACATGGGCATTCCCTTACAATATTCTTTAGGACAAAGCCTCGAACTATTACCCAGATCTACTACCCAGAACTATTCTGAACTGCCTAAGACAATAATACAGCCTTCCTTATATAGGCAATTTTCCACCGCTTGGGAAGGTTCCAGAATTTCAGCCAATAAGGCCGACCAAACTTAGAATTATTTTATTTTTCATTTTATTACATCATAGCCAGCTCAAGATAACTTTTGAAACCCGAACAAAAATTTTGAAGAAAATTATTTTTTGCCATTTCAGGTGGCCCAACTTCCGAAGACCATAAGTCATCACCAGTTGACCCGATCGGCTATTATAACCCCATTTCGGAAATGCCACGAAGCGCTCTACAGGCTTGACCAGCGCAAGCGCTTGTCACCCAAATTTTTGACCTCATCTAGGGCCTCTAAAGCCTTCAAAACTGAGTTCAAAGTTTCTGTACCCTACTGCCAATACCGAAAATCTTCAATATCTTCCAACATACACTTGATCTGGAAATGAAACTTTACTGGCAGACTTATATGACCAAAATGAACCTCCAAGAAAGAAATCAGATCATTCTGAGCACATACAAAAATTACCAAAAATAGTAACTTTCCATAAATAGCAGCTCTGCACAAAATAGCCCTTATTGAATATAAAAATAGAAATATTTTTGGGTGATGCAAGATTGCTCTTACACCCAGGATGCTCCTGCATCATTTTCACTAAAGAAAGCAACAGGTTTACCTTCTTGACTCAATATAGCTCCTATTGCACTTTCACTTGCATAACATTCCACTTGAAATACCTTATTGAAATTAGGCAATGCCAATACAGGCAATTCAGCAACCTTCTGCTTCAGAGTCTTAAAAAATTTATCAGCTCCATGTGTCCACTTGAATTCTCTTCTATCTCCTCTCATAGTCTCAGTCATAGCATTACAAATTGAACTGAAATTCCTAATGAACTTTCGGTAAAAACTTGCCAAACCATGAAATGATCTTACCTCACTAGCATTCTTAGGTGTAGGCCAATTCAAAATAGCTTCAACCTTTTCAGGATCCATTTTCAAACCATCAGCTAAAATCACAAATCCCAAATACACAATCTCCTCTTTCATGAATGAACACTTTTTTAGATTTGTCAGCAAATTTTCTTCTTTCAATCTCTGCAATCCTTGTTTAACATGTAACAAATGTTCTTCTCTGGTCTTACTAAATATCAAAATATCATCAAGATATACAATCACACACTTACCCAAGAATTTATTCAAAACTTCATTCATCAACCTCGTAAAAGTACTCGATGCATTAGTTAAACCAAAGGGCATAACCAACCACTTATACAAACCTTATTTTTTCTTGAAAGCAGTCTTCCACTCATCACCTTCTCTAATTTTGATATGATGATACCCACTTTTCAAATCAATTTTGGTAAAATACTTTGCTCCAGTCAAGCTATCCATCATGTCATCCATTCTCGGTATAGGAAACCTATATTTCACTATTATCTTGTTGATTGCTCTGGAATTAGTACACATTCTCCATTCTCCATTCTTCTTAGGTGCCAATATAGCAGGTACTGCACAAGAACTCAAACTTTCTCTGATCAAACCTTTCTCAAATAATTCTTGAATCTGTCGGTTCAATTCCTGATTCTCGGTAGGTGTCAATCGATGTGGTGCCTTATTTGGTAAATTAGCTCCAGGGATTAGATCCATGCAATGATCAATGCTTCTCTTCAGTGGAAAACCATCAGGTACATTATCATAAATGATTTCACTGTACTTGGTGAGTAATTTATCAATCTCCTCAGGTATATCATCCTTTGTTTTCTTACTCAATTTGTTAAGAATCACAGCAAAACATTTATCATTCTTCTTCAAATCCTTAACAAACTTTCTTCCTTCCATCAAGAAAACTTTCACAAATGTGCAAACATTACTAACAGGTTCTTCCATCAAAGGTAACAAGATTTTTCTTCTTCCATCAGCCCAAATAGTATATTTATGCAATCTCCCATCATATATAGCATGTTTATCATATTGCCAAGGTCTACCCAAAAAAATATGACAACAATCCATAGGCATGATATCACATAACACCTTATCATAGTACTTTCCAATTTTTAAATTCACATAACATTGTTCACTTACCAAGAGTGTATGCTCATCTTTGATCCATGAAATCTAATAGGGCTTTAGATGTTCCAACCTTTTCAACTGCAACTTTGTGACCATTTCCTCAGATGCCATATTTTCTAAGCTACCACTGTCAATGATTACCTTCCAAACTTTTTCAGAAACTCTACACCTGGTCTTGAACAAAATTTTCTTTACCAGATCTTCATTATTACTTTCACTTTAAAGTTCTCTCCTTACCATCAAGTTGTTTTCCTTCTTAGGTTCATTCGGTGACTCTTCTTACACCAAAGCATTTCTACTATTACCAACCTTCTTACTTGCATGTGTATACTCAAATGATCTATGTCCTTCTTCTCCACAATTATAACAAGTTCCTCAGAAACCACCTCTATTATAACCACCTTGGTAGTTACTACCTCTACCTCTAAATGAATTTTCACCTTTCCACTCGGTCTTGCCTTTATCTAGAGTTGTCTTTTCAAGTTCAAATCTACTTTTTTCACCATAAGATCTACCTCTTCCTCTAGGGAATCTACCACCTCTACCTCTTTGTCTTTTCTCATGTTTCTTGTTCAATTTATCCTCAGTTTTCAATGAAAATTGATAAGCCTCTTCAATGTTCCCCAATTTGACCGAACTGATTTCCTCTTGGATGGAAACTCTCAAAACATTCAGGTATCTAGAAATTATTTCCACATCATCTTCATCATGTCCAGATCTAATATCTAATATATAGAATTCCTCAGTATATTCTTTTACTGAGCTATCTTTCTGCCTCAAACTTTGCATTCACCTAACTAGGTTAATATGATAATCACAAGGTAAGAACTTTCCTTTCAATTTATTCACCATTTTATTCCATACCTTGATTTTGTATTTGCCTTTCATCTTTCTGTCCAATTATATATGTTCCCACCTTAAGGATGCATGACTTTTCAACTTTGTGCTTGCAATTTTCACCTTCTTTTCCTCAGGTACATTTTCATATTCAAAGTACTTTTCCATCTCAGTGATCCAATCCACCAATTCATTAGAATCCAATTTTCCACTATACTCAGGAGGATTGAAGTGTGGTGTAGACTTCAAATTTGTCAAAGCTTTCAAGAATCTTTCTTCAACTTGATCCATCATAGGTGTAGGTTCTGCATTAACTTTTTCTTCCTCAACTTCATCAGCACTAACATCTTCAAGATGTCTTCCTCTTCTCTGGGCTATTTCAACAACTTATAATCTAGCAGCAAGTTGTCTCAACATGTCTGCCAATCCTGGATCCACATCTCCCCTCCTACGAACCATCTTGAAACACTTTGCAATTGCAGGTCAAATCACAATCTACTACCCCACTACAATTCAACTAGGGTTTGACAAGAAGGAACCCTCAAACATAGATTTTCAAACCTAGATCCAGATCTCAACTGAGCTCTGATACCACCTGATGCAAGGGAGGATATAGGGAGGGGCCAAAGGCACACCCTAACTAGGTCCACCTTGCAGAATAATACATGGAAGAAACAAACAAAATAGTGAGAGAGAGAATGTAGATACTTTCATATATTATCTTCAAATTGATTCATACATACTAGGCTGTAAGGCCTTCCTAGTTTAGGCCAGCTATTACAATCAATTAGAGAAGTCCTCCAACATGTGAGGATATGCTAGTAATCTCTAATTTTTTATCTTCTATCTTCTATCAAACTGACTCCCTAAACTCTAACCAAACAAATGCATTTATACAAGAGGCTACCAAATCAAGTCGGCCTTCAGATCCACCATCAATGGAAGGAATGACCAGATCTAGGTCTACATGCTTCCCAATGATAGATACCATCATTAAATCCATGACCGTAATTAAATGCACAAGTCAACCTCAAGAAATCCAAAAATAAACAACTCGGTAAGCAAGGAAATTGAGCGCTAGATAAGCATTACTGAGTGCCAAAGAGATAAGGGACCAACACCGGTAAACAAAGGGAATCGAGCAACATCAAACCAACTCGATCAAAGAAGGAACTGAGCAACACAAAAAACTTCAAACATCTTTTTGGTGACACAGGATTGCCAAGGACCCAAGATGCTCATGCATCTGAACTTGAAGAATATAGATCTTTTGTGTACATGGAAGAAGGAGACACAAGTAACACACTTATACTAGATGTATAGTCATGAATAAGTAATGTCGAGCATCAGGAGGATGTTGTCGAGCATCAGGAGGATGTTGTCAAGCATCAGGAGGATGTTGCTAAGCAATCAAAAGTAGAAACTGAAAATTTGCATGATGAACCTGAAGATCAAGAAGAAAAGAAATCTGAACCTACACTAGCATAGTATGTGAGAAGACATCACAAGCCTGAGAAAATCATTGGAGATAAGGAATCTGGAGTCTTGCCAGAAGTAAGTTGAAAGACCCTACATGTTTATTATGTGATTTTGAGCCTAAGATAGTAAAAGATGCTTTAGAGAATGAAGACTAGATTCAAGCTATGAATGAAGAAATTGATCATATAGAAAAGAATGATACATGGAATCTAGTGAGATCAGAAGACAAGAATGTTATTGGAACAAAATGGGTATTCAGAAACAAGATTAATGAACATGGACAAGTCACAAGGAACAAGGCAAGATTGGTATGCAAGGGTTATGCACAACAAGAAGGAATAGACTATGGAGAAACATTTTCCCCTATAGCAAGATTAGAAGCAATGAGAACTCTACTTGCATATGTTGCATACAAAGATTTTAAAGTATATCCGATGGATGTCAAATCTGCATTTTTGAATGGTATATTAGAAGAAGTATACATTAAACAACTTGAAGGATTTTTTACCCAAGAAAGAAAAATATGGTTTGAAAATTGAACAAGGCATTGTATGGATTGAAGCAAGCCCCTAGAGCATGGTATGAGAGGTTGCACAATTATTTGATAAAGATTGGATTTACAAGGACAAATGAAAACAAAAATCTATATATGAAAGCTGAAGAAGGTAAAGGGATTTTTTAGCTGAAATTTTTGTGGATGATATCATATTTGGAAGACAAGATTCCCTATGTCAGAAATTTTCAAATGAGATGCAAACTGAGTTTGAGATGTCTATGTTTGGTAAGATAAAATTCTTTATTGGATTGCAAGTCTATCAGATGGAGAAAGGTATCTTTATCACACAATCTAAATATGTCAAAGAGATACTGAAAACTTTTGGTATGAAGGATTCCAGACTAGTAAGTACTCCTATGACTACTAGACATAAACTATCTAAAAATGATGACACTACTCAAGTGAATCAAACCCTATATAGATCCATGATTGGAAAGTTATAATATGTTGTCCACAAAAAACCAGATATAGCCCTAGAAGTTGGGATTGTGGAAAGCTTCTCTGCAAATCCTAAGGAAAATCATATGATGGCAGTGAAGAGAATATTGAGATATCTGAAAGGGACAGAAGATTATAGATTGTACTACAAGAAGAATGAGAAATTTAAACTGAGAGTTTACACTAATGCAGATTGGGCAGGAAATGTTGATGATAGGAAAAGTACAAGTGGTGGAGCATTCTTTCTCAGAAAGAGATTAGTCTCCTGGACAAGCAAGAAACAGAACTACATTTCCCAATCTACAACAAGAGCTGAGTATGTAGCAGCTGCAGTGAATTGTTCAAATTTGGTATGGATCAAGCAATTGTTGAAAGGAATGAAAGATAAAATCACTAAGCCGGTTGTTATTTTATGTGATAACACAAGTGCTATCAACATATCAAAGAATCTAGTAATGCATACAAAGACTAAACATATTTCTATCAAGTATCATTACTTGAGAGAATTGGTACAAGATAAAGAAGTAAGAATGGAATATGTGAATACAAAGGAACAACTAGTAGGCATATTCACAAAATCTTTACCTAAGCATGCTCATGAATATCTTAGATGTAAACTAGAGGTGCTTCCCCTAACTGAGGCTGCCTAGTCAACTAGGAGCACTACATCAAATGTGCTACACATAATATCTGACAAATTGATGTAGGAAAGGTCACACTTTAGGAGCTTCCTAGAGTTGTGAAAAGTATATAAAAGCTAATAATCAGTCATAAGAAAGATGACAGAGATAAATACTAATACTGAACTGACAAGATGACATTTACATGTGAAAGATGTAAGTGCTAGATACTGATTTGGAATTATTGTCAAAGAGGGAGAGATGAAAACACAAGAATAGAAAACACTGAGGTATATGATCCAAGATTCATATAAATCAGAGGGAGAGATTCAGAGAGATACAAAAAAGATTCAGAGGGACTAACTGTGTGAACGATCAAGCAAGGCTAAGTTGTTGTCAATCAAAATGAAGCTAAGGATATTATAAATCTTTCTGATGCATAGACAAAAAAAATTTATTGGTTGGTAAGTCATGTGTTATTCATGTGTTTCCATTAATGCCAAAGAGGGAGATTGTTGAAAACTGCAATTGAAACAATTGTTGTATTGTCATTGATGTCAAACCTTAATTGGTAAGATAGTTGCTATCTAAGAGAGTACCATATCTATTGATTGATGAAAATGATTAGGGAAAGGGAGATAACAAGAGAACCTAAGGAAAGGTTGAATTATTTGATACTTCAATGGGTACTTAGTTATTTGGCACATTGATAAGATAATGTATTGTTTATCTAAATAAGAAGAAAGACTGGAGAAGTAGGCTTAACCGAGAAAAAGTGAAGAAATCTAGTTTAAACCGAGTGATGTTAGTGTCGACCGAGCACTAGTATATGCCAAGTAAATTTAGTGTTGACCAAACATCAGTTTATGTCGAGCGACAGGAAATTACCGAGCAAGACAGTGTTAGCTGAGGAAGACAGTTTATAGAGATGACCAAGTTACACAGTGATGACCGAGGAGATGAACACAGTATTGACTAAGTGTCATTAATTTACATTTGGAGAAAGAATTGAGATTCCCAACTAACATAATTGAATTCTTGGGATATGTAAATCATGTTGACTTTATTAATTGATTGTATGGAGAATTTAACGCATGGTAAATTATTTTATTATGAATTCAATGAGAAGTTTGAAGATGTATCTAGAAGGAAGGATGAAGAACTTAAATGATGGAAGGATTCGATGAATCTAACCTAAACCTAAGATCTATGGAGGAGATTAAGTAGCAAAAGATGGATCTACCTATTTGAAGAGGTATAAAGGTAAACCTAATTGTGAGGCTACAAAATGGGCTGAAGTTGTTGATGTTATTCACTAATAATTCTAAACTGAAGCCTAAAGGTGAAATTGTGAAAGAGTTGATCAGAGTTATGATTGCTTGAAGAAAATTCTGAGCAGATCAGTGATGGAGATGGAAATGGAGCTTAGTCAGTAAATCAACATATATGTGCGAAGTGGATATGTTATTTGCAAAGTGAGTTGTATGTTTTTGAGATCAAAAACTACTGTTACTTTCTAACCATTGTATCAGTCTAAATCATTTAATCAAGGTTGACCTAATAGTCATTGTTTAAATATTTTAATCAAGGTGGCATTCTAATGGAATGCACTTAAATCCTTTAACCAGGTTAGTTTTGACATAGTGTTTAAATCCTTTAACAGGGTCACACCTAGCAGTGTGTTTGTAAACCTTTAACAAGGTTGGCTTTTCACATAGCTCACTTCAAAAGAGTGAAAATATCAATAACATGTTACAAAGTGGCTTTTCCCAAGTTGGGTTTCCACTATAAATCCTGGTGTTATACTTGTGTGAAATTTTTGATGTGAATGTTGCTATATTCTGCAAGTTGATTACTTTTGGACAGTAGAATGCATGTTATATGTTTCTGATATATACTTTAGAGACCGAGTTGTGTGGATGATTAGATTTGAGATTTTTGAAGTGTTTAAAAGTTTAATTGGTACATCTGTACCTGAGAACAATTGATTCACCCCCCCTGTTGTTCTAAATAATATTAACAGTAAACCTCTTCCTCAAGTATCCCATTTAGAAATGTTGATTTAACATCCATTTGATAAACCTTAAATCCTTTATAAGAAACATATGCACGTAATATTCTGACTCCTTCAAGTCTTGCTATTGGTGCAAAAGTTTCACCATAGTCAATTCCTTCTTCTTGTGCATATCCCTTACATACAAGTCTTTCTTTGTTTCTAGTCACTTCACCATTCTCATTCAACTTGTTTCTAAATATCCACTTCATACCAATTACATTTTTATCACTCGGTCTCAGGACCAATGTCCATGTTCTATTTTTCTCTATTTTCTCAATTTCTTCATTCATGGCCTTAATCCATTCTTCATTCTCAAGTGCATCTTTAAAAATTTTATGCTCAAATTCACAAACTAAACATGTGTTATGTCTTAACTTACTTTGTGTCATCATGTCATCTTTTTTATCTCCAATAATCCGGTTCTATGGATGGTGTCTTCTCATCTCTTCTTTGTTCATCAGTCGGTGTAGGCTCAATTTCATCCTCGGTAACATCTTCCTAATTCTTGGTTTGCATTTGTTGACCCTCGGTAGTATTTTCTTGTCGCTCAGTAGACTTAGCCTACGACTTGGGTAGATAGTCACTGATACCAATTGTGATGATCAGGCATGTCAAGAAAGGTAAAGATCTAGTAGCTACCCCCGAGATATTTGTGGTAGATCATATATTTGATATGCATGCACAAATTGGTTTGGAGAAAATTGCCTTAGAAATTTTGAAAGAGGAATATGACAACATCTTCGCCAACTTACATAAAACCCATCCAAATTTTTTTGATAAACTATAAGTATATAAATTTTTTGGCATTATTCAGAAAAAGGGGGAAAAGATATGTATAGATATGTATACTTACAAAGAACACGAGGAGAAAGGAAATATATAAATAGCTTTTATACTTACTGAGGCACATACAAAGGGGTAGTTTACAGTTTTGAGTATACAATTTTGAATTTTTTCTTAAGGTATACATATGTGTTATTGTCACTAATGACAAAGGGGGAGAATGCTAGTTATATTTTTTCATTAGTGTCACACATATAGTCAATAAAAGAAGCAAATAGGCTAGGTAGTCAACACACCAAGAATAGATACTGAGTAGAGCATAATGCATAATACCATACTAACCAAATACATCCTTGACCAACCACTCATACCGAGCTAGATGATTACTGAGTACTGAGCATAGTTTAATTGAGCATTCATATATACTGAGCATCAATAAATTACCGAGTGATGAATGCAGTATATATTGAGTAAACCAGGAAACACCATAGAAGTTTGTAATGGCATAAACTACAAGGTAAACAGTTTACACCGATCCAGAAAATGGTTTACCAAGATTGAGGTGAAGATTAAATATGAATGTAATCACTTAATGATTCATGATCCCTATGTAATGATGTTTAGGTTATTCTTTAGGATCGTTGATCTTAGGTTTTCTAAGATGTTGTCATAACCCTAATTAGGTCAAAATTCTTTATCATAAGAATTGTAAAGATATCATTTTGAAAAAGTATCACACATGAAGTAGTCACACATACAAAAATTTGAAGATCAGATAGGGTTGTGAAGTTGAAGCATTTACAAAGCATTCAAGGACTGAATCAGAAATTAGATCAGAAGGCTACCGAGCATAATTTAGAGAAGAGATCCATCACAACAAGGTGATAACAGCTAAGTACATATCAGATCTTAAATCAGGCAAAGTTAGTTGCTATATATAGATCAATTTCACTTTTTCATTCTAACCATTGTAGCAGACTTTAAATCTCTTAATAGAGTAGACTTAACAGTCTTTTTGTAAATCTCTTAATTGAGTGCACACTTGAAGAGTGCTGCTAAAATCCTTTAACTAGGTAGATCCTCATAGATATTTTTGTTACTCCTAATAAGGTAAGATCATTAGAAGTGATCAATCTTTGTATCCTTAACCAATAAATTTATTACTGCAGTTAGTGAAGCTTTGTGGGTGTCATCCCCACCGCAATTTTTACCTTCTAACAAGGGTTTTTGTGATACCAAAATACAAGTGTTATGTGTATGAAGTTTCATGATTTCTTATTTGATTAGATTATAAGTATTTACATTTCAATTATGTTAATGAATGTATGGAGACAATAAATAATACACTCAATTAATGAATTACATTGTTACAAGGATTGAGTTAAAAAAAATTAGGGTTACTGATTCACCCCTCCCCTCTTAGTAACTCATATTTTCATAATCCCAACAAGTATTCCAGATTGGACAAATATCTTCTCAAACTTGGATTCAAAAAAGGTACTACAGATAGTAAGTTTTACTTTAAGATTGATAATATAAATATTCTTACTGTAGAGGTCTTTGTTGATGATATTATGTTTAGAGGAGATTCTTGGTTGAGTAAAGAGTTTGCATTAGAAATGCAAAAAGAATTTTATAAGTTCATGATAGGGGAAATTAAGTTTTTCTTAGGTTTGCAAGTCACACAATTAGATAGAGGAATTTTGTATGTATTGTGCATTCTAGATTGAAAATTTCTAAAGTAATCATCCATAACTAGATTGAAATTATCACCCATTCCTTGAATAAATTCACTAATCTAATAAACAATGGGTTTATCTGATTTCCATGTAACTTCACCGACTATAGGAAATGAATTTTGGAAGTAAAAGAAAATACATACCAATAGTGGTCTGAACTTCAATGTGTTTGTCTTTGCTTTCCTTATGGTGTTCATGTTGTCATCTAACTATTTCAACAGTATCTCACACAAATCAGTCTTCATGTCCTTTTTGACAATTTTGTAGGCAATGTCTACTGCTCCATAGGGTACACTATCTACTTGAGATGATTGGAAAATCCTGTAGGATATAATGTTTGATGCGAACTTCAATTCAGGATCCTCAACTATAAGTATCTTTTGTCCTTTTCATCCCATTTAGATTTGGTAAGCTCACACAACTTATTCTTATATGTTTTCTTGTAAGCCCTCGGTCTATCACCGACTGGAAATTCTATTATTATATGCAAAACATCCTTTGTAATTCTCACTGGCCCATCAAGCCACATAAACCGATCATGTACTTGGCTTAAGACAATTCTCATCCATTCATGCTTAAAGACTGCTAGTACATGCATTTCATGTACCAAACCCTTAGTTTATAAATGTGTGTGGTCACTCTTCAAGTTTCCATTTACACATAAGCTCATGTAAGATGTCGCTCTTCAGGTTTCCATTTACACATAAGCTCATATAAGATCTATCAATCTCTCCTTGACATATGTCTTCTATCTTACAGTGGATAAAGGTGTGAACATCTTTAATCAATATGACTCTTGGCGGGATCGAGGATAGGGCTCCGATTTTTTCAATTTCAACAGTAATGGCGGGAGGAAGCTTATATTTTGGATTTATGAGGTCAATCTTCTCTACTACAACTGGTTTATGCATCTTGGGTGTCATCTTGATCTTGAAATAGTTCAAAAAATACTAGGTTCCAACTGAATAGTAAATAGAATCTGTAAATTCATCTTGGTAAACTCTTGAAATACCTCTAACGATCTTTGTAGATTCTCGAAATACTCAACTGAATGCTCAGAATCACTCAGTGATCTCATTTCTATCAATTCTTCAAATTGCTTGCAAAAGTATAAGGTAGAAATGAAATAACAAAACCTTTATTTATAGTTTTTCTTTTAGGTTAGGGCTTCCAATGGCTATAATATGCATTTAATTCTCTTTACCTTACTTTATTTTAACGTTTAACCGAACTACACTTGGCTTCACCGAATGCAACAAAATAGCTTAAAGACTTTACTAATCATCATATGAAATAATAACTTCACAACTTATATCCAAATGCATCTTAATATGTTGATATGGATCTTTGCACTAAGTCTAGGAACCGATTTAACTTAAACTTTAGGTTATCAGCTCCTACACATACCTTTAACCGATTAAGTGATTATAGGTGCACTCGATCCAGAGGATGTGGTGCCATCAGATGTTCCCAATTCTGTTCCATCATTTTGAGACTTCCTTCTCCAAGTCTTATTCATGTGCTCTCTAATCTCATCAATGTTTTCTTGAGTCTTTTCATTGTTCCTCGGTTGAATCCTTATTTTGGTACCTGCAACCCTTGGCTAGGTGATCGACTATGTGGTAATGGAAATGAGTCATTCCAGATCTTCTCCATGACTTCCCATTTTTCATACCATGCATCCTGAAGCAATTTGCAGCAATGTGACCAAATCTTCCACATGCATTACAAGTGATCCTTGTATTATAATCCCATGGTATAGTAGGTCCTTGTCAGTTGTTGTCAACATTCTATCAGTTAGGGACCCATTTCCCATTTTTCCTTAGTGACCTAAATTCTCTGTATTTATGACCACATCTCTTTCAGTTGTTACAGTAACCTTCAAATACTAACTTCCTTGGATTTTTATTAACTCTTGATCTACATTCAAATGCCTTATGTCCATACTTATTGCAATTGTAACAATAGCCTCTACACTTAGGAGTATTCAATGAATTACCTCTCTTTCTTCTGCATAAATTTTATGTGTGTCTTGGTTTGCCACAATGATAACATTTAGGCTTATTTGACTTCAGTGCTTTGGTAGCATTATCATGGTTGGCTGCATGTTTGGAGGACTCACCCTTCTCAATGGTACTATTTGCATTATAACTAAGTCTAGAAGTGTCAATTGGTTGCCTTTGATTTCTCAATTGTTCATCTAGAATCTTTAGTACTTCTTCATTTCTTTTAATGAATTCATTAGCATCTCTCTCAGATTTCATATCATTCTTCAAGTGTTCATTCTCAGATCCCAGATCAGCAATTTCTCTAACTTTCCTTGCAACATCCTGATTTGCAATAACAAGTTGGTCTGTCAAGTTGTAGTGAGTTTGTATCAACCTCATTATTTCCCTATCTTTCTCATCTAGTCTTGTATTCATTTTACTTCTCTCTTCTTCAGAAATCATTTTGTCATCTTCATATTTTCTTTTTTCTTCCATGATTTCACACATCCTTACTGATTGTGCTTCTTGTTCTCTTTTCAAAATTTTCACCTAATCAACTAGGTTCTTATTCTTTTTAGACAGTTCTAATATGATAGCATTAGATTCATCAGACATGCTTTCCTCTGATTGTTCTTCAAGTTCCTCCACTTGATCTTGAGTATCTTTCAACCGATGTGCAAGTTATTTCCTCGAGTTGATTGAATGTTTCAATTTCCTGCTCAATTCTTCAATTTGCTTGTTAGACATTTTGAGTTCTATTTCCATGTTCTCAATCACCCTTTCATACTTGTAGATTTCCATCTTTCCAGATATTTCCTCTCAAGTGATTAAAATTCTCAATAAGAGACTGGGCTCTATTACCAATTATTGGAATAGGTCTGGAAAGGTAAGTACTAAGAGGGGAGGGGTGAATAAGTACTGTAAAACACTTTTAAACTTATTTGAACTTTCTTCACAATTATTTATTGATTCCTTAACATTTGCATGCATCTCATGAAATATATAAAACATGTAATAATCAACACATAACACAAATATTTTGGTATCGTAGAAATCCTTGTCATAGGATAAAAACTGGGGTGGGGATGACACCCACAAGACTTCACTACTACAGAATAAAATTTGTCGGTTAGAGATACAATTTTTAGCTATTTCTGATAGCTTACCCTGTTAAGAGTATTAACCCGATTAAGAGTCTTCAGACTACTAAGTCTACCTTATAAAATGATTTTATAATTCTAATATAAGAGTTGTACCTAGTTAAAGGATTTACAAATAAGATCTATTGGGATCTGCTTGGTTAAGAGACTTTACAACTCTAATTAATCTTTAATCAGCAACACTAAATTTTTCTATCAAAATTGCATCTAATATAAGCTATTCAGACTCTATGTGCTCATTGACTCATTACCTCATACTGTATGTCTTTCACACTATCAATTCAGTACTCGGTAGATCTCAATCTTTATTTGTTCTTCACTACTCTCTTACTCAGTGGCTTCACTGCTCATCACCTTCTCAATAATCTTCTCGATACATGCAATCTCCTCTTACATTCATATCACCATTCGTGCATGCATATGGATCTTCACACTCCGATCAACTTATATACAATTCTTGAAGCAGTGCTAGATGTTCTAGAATCTTCTCCTCAACCGATACTAGCATTGGTTACTCTTCCAATGTATATTTCATCCTTAATTCTCATTGCCTAATCTTACCTTGTAATTATGTATAATCATCATGTTGTAATCTCCAATGTTCTGTTATACTATCTCCTCGAGATTAGTAAACCATTTTTTGTTCGGTGGCCAAGTTCAGTATACTTAAATATTCTTCTAATGTCAGCATGTTTATATGCTTGGTACATGTTTTCCTTAACTCGGTAACTATATTCTCTTCTCGGTTTGGTGCTTGATACAACTTGGTTCTCGGTGCTTGGTTCTGCCTCGCTCAGTGCATGTGCTTGCTTCTTCTTTACTGAAATTCCCTGCCTTCTTATTTCCTTTACCAAATGAATTTCTTTGCTTTACCGACTTGTCTTTTTTGCATTACCAAATGACTTTGAAAATCATTATGAATTCCTCATAACTAATGACAAAAAAATCAACTCTTAGGAGTATCATGCACAAGGTGGGAAAAGGCCAATACTTTGCATCGGGATCAGGGTCCAATCAAAATTTACCCCCTCGGGTATAGGTTGAGGTCAACTTTTACCGAGTACAAGTTGAATTCGACCTATATTGGGGGGTATAAAACTCTAAACAAATGTCCCAAATCTAAAGAATTATTGAGGGGATCAGAGGAAATATGGTGAAATGTGTAGGAAAATCAATTGTAAATGCATTTAAATCTTGAATAGGGTCTAAGAGGAAAATGAATTTTATGATTGGAGGGGAAAATAGAAAATGGAGCATATAAATTAGAGTCAACCTAGAGTTTTGTGCAAGATTGGAAGAGGAAAAAGGACCTTGATTTAAATTGTGTATATAATTAAATCCAATAGGAGGTCCTAATGATAAAAACACACTAAGGAGGGCTAAAGTAGTCCCAAAAAGTGTATAAAAGTAAGTGCTTACTTTTTAGGATGATACAATCCTAAAGGCCAAATTATGTGTGTTTGTAACATGATTCCTAATAAAAATCTAAGGATCTTGCACTAGTCCCAAGAGGTCGTGCCTTATTTTGTGCATATGGATCCTAGTAAGTATCTATTGATCTAGATAACTAGTCTTATATGTCATACAATGTGTTGTGTATGCGCCATGTATGTTTTTAATGTTAAACAAAAAATTTCTCACTTCATGCTCAACATTTTTTCTTGATATTGTAGATTGATAAGACCCTAAGTCTTGGGGGGTATTGCCTTGCTATGCTTGGAGTGGTCTTTTATCTTTAGAGTTTTGACAAAAGAACCTTTGGCTTCTTTGTTCTTTATCTCTAGTATGAGCATAAGTTCATACTCCCACTAGAGTGGGGGATAAATGCAGTGTCATAAATTGTAGACCTTAATAATTTTACACTAGATTTGTGATACATTTTGGTGGATGTGCATAATTTATTCATGATTATTCCTAGTTTCCAAACCATTTTTGTAAACTTGGCTTATTACCTTATTCCTGGTATTTTTGTGGCTCATTTTGTTAGGACTAGGATGTCCAGTGCCCTTGTCCAGGAAAAAAGATCTTAACTTTTGAAGATGAAACTCTTCCTTGCAAGTAGTGTGAATTTACCTTTCTTTGTCAACCTTCCTTGAAAATTCATTTAAAAAAGGTGTAAGTTGCATACAAATATGACCCTCTTTCTCATTTAAAAATCTAGCTAATTATTTCAATCAAACATATTAACACTCTAGAAAATCATTTTAAATGCAATCAAACACATTTGTGGAGCATTCAAGCATTTAGTTCCTCTAGATCAGTTGTGATCAATTACATTGTGTTTCTTCATGTTGGAAGAATGTACTATCACATTGCAAGAATCTACTTCATCACATCAAGCCTTGTGTGAGATTCCATGAAAAAGTTTCATACTTGAGGTAATATTTTGTCAATTTAGCATTTCAATACTTGTTTAGCCTCTATCTCTATAAGGACACACATTTCAATATCATAATTAGCCTTTATGAAAGTCGAATACTAGCACAGGGTTTGACCCAGACAAGCCCCTAAATAACACAACATTTTTTTTATATCATTTTTCATGTGTTCAAGTATAAATCAAACATTAGGAATGTTACAAAATTAGAGTGGATAATAACATATTGCATCAAGCTTTGAATAGACAAAAACCCTTTGACTACAATATCAAATGCCTAGGTTTTATTCAATTCTAAGTTGGATTTTCAAGAAATGGTGGTATAGAATGTCCTAATTGCATTTTTTAATCATCTTCAGAATCTCAAACACCTTTGAGCTAGAGCACCTAGCACCCCTCTCTTGCATATTCTATTGTGAATTTTAGATCCAAGTTTATCTTTATGTCTTTGTTTTAGACTTACTTTACTATGTTAGTTTTTCATTTGTAACTATTCTTTGTTATTAAATTAATAATACTTTCATCGCTAAACTAGATCAAAGATACACATTTCACTATCTCATTTCTTTTACAAAAAAGAAACAAGAACCGAACTGCCTAGCTCTCCTTTGAGGGTTATAGTTAGGCCTATTTGTGTTCCAATCTTATAATAGGGGATTGAGATCTTTATTTTGCATTGATTGGCCTAGAATACCTTCCCCAAAAATTTCACATCAATGAGCCTAGCATTAGAAATTAGTATATCATAAACAATTTGTAATAGTATGGATATGCAAATATTACCATTACATTTTCCCTCACTTTATATTCTACCTTGGTTTGATGAATTTCTTAGAGCCTAAACTATCGTAAAGAAATTATGCAAATGAATCTTCAACATTACAATTGTGGGAGGATTTCCCCTGATAAGTTCGATCTTTACTCTTATGAGCTTAATCTTAAGAACATGATTGATTTTAGCCATGCGTAATGGATATGAAAGAAAGTTTGCTTGAGGACTTGTGCATATTCACCTCCTACATATCTAAATCTATCAATGTGGTGTCATCTAAAGACATCATTGAAAAGATTATTGACTCAATAGACAAATGAATTTAATTAGGTCAAACCCTTTGTTGGAGTACTGAATTTACAATGAGGAGAAAGATTGAATATAACATTCATATCTAGCTTATATTACAATGATACAATTTTTATTCCTTTAAATTGCTTTTAGAGATGAAGTGCACTCTACTAATGCATTATGTGAAATTAAGGGCACTAAATGATGTATGTTTGAATTTGATGCCTTGGTGATTTTACTGATGATTCATATGTTTTTGGAATGAACCAAGATCAAATCCCATGTCCTAAAAAACGTGATATGTGGGGATAAGGTGGTGATCTTGCAAAGAGAAGAAACGCTAATAGTCCCCACTAGAGTATATGTGCTGTTGTAAAGATCTTGTCATTAAAAGAACTATTAGTAGTTTATTGAGATACTCTCATACATTGAATGAATGAGATAAATTTGGAGGTCCCAGTTGCAGATACACTTGTCTGCCCTAATATTGAAAGGAAGTAGATAAGAAGGGAGTTCATGAATAGTGTAATGAATGGCAACTACCCCGTGAGGGGACCAAATGCGCTCTCAATCATCTTCTGCAACAGCTTTGTGTGTGTGTCCCAAAGTAAGTAAACCAACATGTGAAAAGCCTAACGCTAAAGCCTGACATAAACACCCACACTCCACTCAACTCACTATTATTGTTCTCCTCTTCTGTCTGTCTGTCTGACTCTGCCACAATTCATTCAGCAGCGCCATTATTGAGTATTGAGATTTGTCATTAACTCGTTTAAACTCTGGCACAATTCAATAGGCGGAAGCTCACGGCTATGTCAGTCATGTCAATCATGAATGATTGATTGTTAAAGAACGTACATGTTTGGTACACCGGTTTATTCCTTCATAGTGCAATTCTGAAAGGACCCGAGGGCTAGCGGTATAAAGTGTATGTGGAGAAGGGAGGAGACCATTTTAGAGTCAGCATATGAGTAGTAGTTATAGTTAATTTTGAGCACTTGTCTATCTTAAATAGTACATCAGATTTTGATGATTTTTGGAGGTTGTTTTTGTATGTGACTTAACTGCTTATAGTTATTGGTCACTTTTGGGTAGTAACAGCCCCATTGTGGGGCACATCATGCATGTAAGGATCAAAAGTGGTAATTTCAAAGTGTCATTTGATACCTATTTAAAGATGTCTCAATAATCATGTATTACAACCACCTCAAAAATTAACTACTTATGCCCAAATGCCCTAGTAGTCATGTGTTTTGGGTACTAATAAAGTTGCACAACTGAGCTATTAGAATACAAGTCAATGACTATTGATACATGTGAAATTTATTAATAGATTTTTAGTTATTATTTTTAAGTTTATTTAAAGTTAGTAAAGGGTTGGATGAGTAAGGAGTGAATGGTAATTGAAACATAAGTAGTAACTCATACTCTTTCCCTGTAAAATTTGCTCCATTAAAAATAAGAAGATAATTATCTTTAAGAAACCTTATATTTATCAAAATTCAACACATGAATATCTCACTTCTTTTAAAAAGGTACTACTATATTCATAGTCTATGTTTAGGAGGAGTTTGTATCTCTTTAGTATGTTGTCTATGAAACATGGAGATTCTAGTTTGCATTGGTGGATGAGTTATTGGGTGAATCTTATGTAAGTATTTGAAGCATGTATTAGAGATATTCACCTTAAATATTCTAGTTTGTATGCTGGATGAGTTATTAGTTTGTATGCTGGATGAGTTATTAGGTGAATGTTATGTAAGTATTTCAAGCATGTCTTATAGATTTTTACCAAAATTTTGGTGTATTTTTCAAAGGTAAGTTTGAATATAATAGTCTTGAAGAGAATATTTTTTCAATTGACTTGGTAGCATATCGGATTTCACATATGTTCATTAATCAAAATTCATTATTGAAACATTAAAGTTCAAGAAACCTATTATTGTGCTTGTATTTCAATTATAAAATATATTATATTAACATAGAGTTATTTTGAATGAAATAATACATAAAGTTATTAATTCAAATAGGTCAAAAGAAAAAGAAAAAAATGAGAGATGTGTATTATAAAATTTGATGACACTTGGAATTATAGCTCAATGCGGGAAAATAAAATGATTTAGATTGAAATCTTGTTTTAATTCAAGCCTACTTAAATCAATATGTGTGAGAGAGAGAAGAGCTAATAAAAATTAGATTTAATGATGAAATTGTGATTAGAACATATAGATAGAATAATAGTTTCTTAGACCCTATGCTTGGAATTATTATTGGCTTGAATAGTTGTTTGAACCTTATGCACCTTTAGACACACACACACACACACACATATATGATTAGGCAAGTTCTTAAGGAAAAAAAATGGTTATCCTAACTTTTATTGATAATGAGCCGAGCCCCTAAGTTGATGTAAAAACTTTAAGACACAAAGTGTGTGTGATGTACAAGCTTGTAATGTGTGTATTAATAGAATTATAATTTAAACTTAATCCATTTGATACTTATAAAACTAAATGATATTGCAATTGAAGTGCTAGAAGATGCCTACATATACAAATGCTTAATTACTCATCTCAAGGTTTTTGGTTCATGTGTTGACCTAGTAATTGTTACTTTCTAGAAAATGTTACACCTACAACATAGTCCTTTGCATGAAAATTGATATAAAAAAGAATTTATTTATACCATTGAAAATTTATAGAATGAGATTTAGTTGTTAGTTTTAAAATTAGTGTCAAATAAATTGATCAAATAAAAAACTATTAACATATGTCTACAATGTTTCCACAGATGTCAAAGCTACGTGCTCTTCCTACATCTAGGCACTCTTAGGTCTTAGGGAAGTCATTTCAGGGCTTTTCAAGGATGACATTTGCATGGAGCAGTGTCAGGGTCTCTCAAGGTGTTGCAGAAGGATTTTGGCAATGGAAGATCAAATCGGAGGGTGCATTTTGTATACAAGGATGAAGGGTGGAAACCATCTCATGAGAAATGCGGTTAAAGAAAGGAGACAAAGTTCTAGAGCTTTCTAATAAAAATGGGAAATAGGGAACCCTTATCACAAAATATGGGAGCTTGGAATGATAGGCAAGAAATCTTAGAGCTAGATGGGTGATTTTGAGAGATGTTAGGGAAATGTTTTAAGGGATATGTAAGGCACAGTAATAGCCATAACAATTTGAATGGGGAGAAAAATACCATCAAATCAATTACGATCAATCTAGAGGAGGAGATAAAAATTGAATTGGTTGAAAATGGGTAGCATTTTTTTTGTAGAACTGGGTTTAATAGAGAGAATCAAAGGGTTTTGGTCAAGACTCAATGAACTTCACAAGTGGACCTTAGAAATTTAGACCCCATTCTGAAAGGGGATGTACACATCTATTCCAGGGATCGTGGGTTTTTTGTTGGTGTTTTGTAATGTGTAGGAGGGGCACGAGATACTTTGTGAGTACCAATGGAGCTGGGAGGATATGCACTTTCTAATGCTAAAACATTGGTACTTGGCTTTCAATCCTACTATTAAATCCTTTTATAAGATTCTGATTTGGGTAAGATTCCCAAAACTTCCTATGCAATATTAGTTTGAATCTTTCTTTGATGTTGTACATAATTCATTTGGTATATTTTTGGTTGTAGATGAGATTTCTTTCAACTTTCTACACACTAACCATGCTCACATATTGGTACAGATGGATATTACAAAATATTTCTTGAAGGAGGTTTTGTTGAACACTACAAAGCATTGTTGGGAGAAACCATTGGATTATGAAATAATTCCTTTTAGATGCCAAAGATGTTTCCAAAGAGGACATATTGCAGTTTACTATGCAAAGCACAAAGCAAACAAACTAACAACTTGGTGCAAAGAGGTCTCTCCCCTTCATTAATCGGTGGAGGATTTGAAGACTAGCAAGTGTGAGTTGTCTAGAAACACTCTAAAATTTCTAAATTTTGTTTATTCTTGAAATCCTCAATGTATGTAACTATTTTTAAGATTTTTTGTTGCATAAATGTACAAATAAATGTTTCAATAAAGATATGTTCCATATTTCCATTATAGATAGCGGATTTGATGACAAGTTAAGGGTACAAGATTGAGAAGCTTGATAAGAACCCCCAATCTTGTTTGCATCATAGTTAGAACTGATTTTATCATTGAAAAATTAAAATTAAATCTTCCAATAAAGACTAGATCAAGCTTCAATACCACATGTAGGAAAAATGGAACTTAATAAAGTTTTATAAAAGTAGAATACATACATATTGAAATGAAAAATAGACATTTACATTGTCTTTTCACCTAAAAGTACCATTGTGGATAGTGAATATATCATAATAATAGAAATTAATATTATAAAAACTTAATTGCTCTCCTATAAAATAATAATATCTTTTAGCTTACCCTTAAACATGTGAAAATATAAATAAGCACAACAAAAAAATTCACTATTAATCTCATCTAAACTATTAAACATGCAAAGTATATGACACAATATCCAACACCATTAGCCATCCTCATATTGTACGATCAAATAAAGTAAGTATTTGTTGGAAACTGCAATTGAAACAATTGTTGTATTGTCATTGATGTCAAACCTTAACTGGTAAGACTGTTGCTACTTAGGAAAGTACTATATCTATTTGAGTGTTGCTAAAGGGCTAGGCAAGGTTGGTAACAATAGCACCTAAGGAAAGGTTGAGTTATCTTGATACTAAAAAGTGTACTTGACTATGTTGCACAATGATGAGACAATGTATTGTTTATCTTAGTAAGATTGAAGACTAAACTGGTAGGCTTGACAGAGCAAAGAATGGAAAAATCATGTTTAAGCCGAGTAATGTTAGTGTCGGCCGAGTTGGTATATGCCAAGCAAAATTATAGTGTCGACCGAACAATAATTAATTGCCAAGGAAGACAATGTAAGCCGAGGAAATAGTTTTAGTAATGACCGAGCTTTCTACATGAAGACCGAGTAGATGATCACAATATTGACCTAGCATCAGCAATTTTATATTTGAAGAGAATTTAATTTTGGAGCCGACATTGTAGAATTCTTGGATTATGCAAAACGTGTTGACTTTATTTATTGATTGTTTGGAAGCATTAAATGCACTGTAAAATGTTTTATTGTAAATCTTTAAGAGATTTGAGATGATTCTAGAAAAGGAGCCGAAGAACATAAAGCGGGTAAATTCAATGAATCTGACCTAACCCTAAGATCTACGAATGAGATTGAGCAGCAAAAGATGAGCTAACCTCATTGAGGAAAGTATAAAGGGAACCTGAGCATTTGGATATGTATGTGCATGGGTGAACAGAGAATGCTGGAAGAGTAAAGTTTTATTGACTGAACAAGCAGAAAAGGCTAAAGGAGAATTGTGGTAGTTGCTTGAAGAAAAGTTATGAGCAGATCAGAGATGGAGATGGCAAAGTTTCAAAGTTAGTAAACCAGCATTAGTGTACAGAATCCGATATGATATTTGCAAAGTGAGCTGTATATTTTTTAGATAAATATTGCTGCTACTTTCTAACCATTGTAACAGTCAAAATCCTTTTAACAGAGGTTGACCTAATAGTCATATGTTAAATCCTTTGAACAAGGTTGCAATCTAATGGAGTGTATGTAAGTCCTATGACTAGGCTCACTTTTAACAGGGTGATTGAAATCCTTTAACCGGGTCACACCTGACAGTGTGTATTGTAACCTTTGACAGGGTTGGCCTTTTACCGAGCTCACTTTAGAAGAGTGAAAATAATAGTAGCATGTTACAAAGTGGTTTTTCCCAAATTGGGTTTCCACTATAAATCCTGGTGTTGATACTTGTGTGAATGTTTTAGTTTGAACATTTCTATGTTTTACAAGTTAAGTTACAGCTAGGTAGTGAACTGCATTGTTGTATGTTTCTATTATTGAATCAGTGATGACCGAGTTTGTTTTGGTTATTGGATCTGATTTAAGGAAAAAATTTTAAGATTGTTTTATACATCAGGACCTGAGAACAACTGATTCACCCCCCCCTCTCTATTGTTCTAAATCATATTAACAATTGGTATCAAAGCTTTGTTGCTTATTATTAGTGTTGACAAAAATCAATTTTAAAGGGGCTTGAAGCAAATGATCAGGATGTATAAGAAGGAGGTACCGAAGCTGAACAAGGAAAACTTCCCTACATGGCAAAGCTTGATGAAGCTGCATCTAGCCGGCATTGGTGACTCTACAAAGTACTACATTAAGAACAACTATGTCTCACCTATTGCACAGGTTTGACTGCCAAAGAAATGAGAGCTAAGCAAGAACATAATTAGGCAATGTTGGAAATTGCATCTGCCCTAAGCTATCCTGAATTTGAGGACATTAAGGACTGCACAACTGCTAAGGATATGTGGGACACTCTTGCAAGCATCTATGGTGGTGACTTAAATGTGCTGAAAGCAAAGGCCGGGAGTCTTAGAGGTAAGTTTGACTAAATGAGAATGCAAGAAGGTGAAAACATTGCACAATATTGTGGTAGGATAAAAGAAGTTGTGAATGCTATTAGAGGAGCAAATGGGGTTATTGATGATGAAACTATAATTGGGAAATTACTAAGAACACTGTGTCCTATATATGCTATTAAGATCTCAGCTATTCAAGAATCTAGATGCAACTTTGCTAATGTGCTTACAAATCAAGAAAGGTACAAATCTAACACCCTATGAATTATGGCATGGGCATGCACCGAGTGTTAAATACTTTAGAATCTTTGGAAGTAAGTGCTATTTATTAAAAGACACTAGGAATGGAAAGTTTGATGCTAAGAGTGATGAAGGCATATTCCTAGGGTACTCCACAAAAAGTAAAGCTTATAAGTGTTTGAACTCTAACACTAACAAAATTGTGGAAAGTGTGAATGTCAAAATTGATGAGTATGCAGAAAGAAATGAAGCTGACAACAAAAGAGAACCAGAAGATTATAGATCTTTTGTGTACATAGAAGAAGAGGCAAGTAACAGACTTGCACCTGATGCCGAGTCTTGGGTAAGCAATGCTGAGCGACAGACAGAAGTTTTTGAGTATTAGGAAAACAGTGCCAAGAGAGAAAAAGAACATGTCGAGCTACAAAAAAATGATGTTGAATATCAAGAAGAGGTTGCCGAGCATTCAGAAGTTGAATCTGACAATCTTGTTGAGGAACATGATGAAATAGAGGAGAGAGGAGCTGAACCTATTTTGGAAAAATATGTAAGAAGACATCACAAGCTTGAACAGATAATTGGAGACAAAAATACTGGAATTCAGACCAGAAGTAACACTAAGGATCCAACATGCCTACTGTGTGAATTTGAACCGAAATCAACTAGAGAGGCATTAGAGAATGATGACTGGATACAAGCAATGAATGAAGAAATTGACCAGATTGAGAAGAATGATACTTGGACTCTGGTGTCGAGACTTGAAAATAAAAATTTTATAGGAACAAAGTGGGAATTTTGGAATAAGATGAATGAAAATGGTGAAATCACTAGGAACAAAGCTAGGCTGGTATGCAAAGGCTATGCACAAGAAGAAGGAATAGATTATGGGGAGACATTTTCCCCTGTAGCTAGATTGGAAGGAGTAAGAACTATGCTTGCATATGTTGCTTATAAAGATTTCAAGGTATATCAAATGGATGTCAAGTCTGCATTTTTTAATGGTATACTAGAAGAAGAAGTTTACATAAAACAACCAAAAGGTTTTATTGATCCAAACAGAAGACACATGGTGTGCAAACTGAACAAAGCATTATATGGATTGAAGCAAGCTCCCAGAGCATGGTATGAGAGGTTGCACAACTACTTGATACATATTGGATTTTCAAGAACAAATGACACAAGCAATCTGTACATGAAGGATGAAGAAGGTAAACGTATCTTGTTGGCAAAAAAATTTGTGGATGACATTATTTTTGGTGGACAAGATGCATTATGTAAAAGATTTTCAAATGAAATGAAAACTAAATTTGAAATGAGCATGTTTGGTGAAATCAAATTATTTGTTGGTTTACAAGTATATCAGAGGCAGAATGGAATTTTCATTACACAATCTAAGTATGTTAATGAAATACTGAAAACTTTTGGGATGGAAGATGCTAAACCAGTAGGAACTCCTATGGTTATTGGACAAAAGTTATCTAAGAATGATGATGCTACAGAAGTGAACCAGACTCTGTACAGATCCATGGTTGGAAAATTATAGTATGTTGTACATAGTAGACTAGATATTGCATTAGCTTTTGGGATTGTGGCAAGATTCTCTGTCAATCCTAAGGAAACACACATGATGGTCATGAAAAGAATTATGAGATACTTGAAAGGAACTGCTGACTATGGTCTATATTATAAGAAGGATGACAAATTTGAACTTTGAGTTTATACAGATGTTGATTGGGTAGGAAATGTAGATGACAGAAAGAGTACTAGTGGTGGAGTTTTCTTTCTTGGACAGAGATTAGTCTCCTAGACAAGCAAGAAATAAATTTGCATTTTCCAATCTACTGTCGAGGCCAAGTATTTTGCTACTGCAGTAAACTGTTCAAATTTGGTATGGATAAAATAATTGTTGATAGGCATGAAAGAAGAAATCACTGAACCTGTTGTTATTTTATGTGACACACAAGTGCTATCAATATTTCTAAGAATCTAGTGATGCACACTAAGACCGAGCACATTGCAATCAAATATCACTACTTGAGAGAATTAGTACAAGACAAAGAAGTCTGAATGGAATATGTGAATACAAAAGAACAATTAGAAGACATATTCACTAAAGCTTTATCCAAAGAAGCTTATGAGTATTTGAGAAGTCAATTAGGGGTCCTTTCCCTAACTGAGGCTACCTAGACAAGTTAGGAGCACTGCATCAAATGTGCTACAGCAGAGTATTTGACAAATTGATGTAGAAGATTGTCATACTTTAGGGCTGGCTTAGAGTTGTGAAAAGAAGCAAAGACAAGGAATCACTCATAAGCAAGATGACAGAGGGGGAAACACTGAGCTGCACAAATATTATCTACATCTGATGGATGTATGTTTTAGTTGCTTCTTTAGCATTTTTGTCAAAGAGGGAGATTAACTGATATGATAACACATGATACTGAAAGGTAAGAGGGAGATGAACTGATGAAACTGAAGATAAGGATGATGAGCTAAAATGAAGGATCAAGATAGAGGGAGATCTGAATACTTCTGACGGTCATAGAAGTGAGGCTTATAGGATTTTGAATCAGAATGAAGCTAAGGATATTATAAATAATTCTCTAATGAACAAATAAGTTTTTGGATTGGTTGGTAATCCATGTGTTATTCAGGTGATATCATATGGTGTTGCCATCAATGCCAAAGAGGGAGATTGTTGGAAACTGCAATTGAAACAATTGTTGTATTGTCATTGATGTCAAACCTTAACTGGTAAGATTGTTGCTACTTAGGAAAGTACTATATCTATTTGAGTGTTGCTAAGGGGCTAGGCAAGGTTGGTAACTGTATGCACCCTAAAATGGTCGCCTAGACTTTGGGCCCCCATTCAACAATTTATCAAATCCCTGAATCAATATTTTCAAAAATCAACATTTTCAACTCAATATCAATTTTCTTGATCAAATCCTATTCTATCATTTTTTATTATTTGCCTTGGGCTAACCATTTTATCTTAAGTCTTTATTTATTTAAAAGGAATATTTCCTCCTCTTTTAATAAATAAAAAGCCCCCACCTTTTTCTCTTATCCTAAGTTGCACAAATAAAGCATTATTCCTATTTTATAAAAAGGGAAAAAGTATTTTTTGTCTCATATGGACACAAAAGTCAACTCTTATTTTCCCATTGGAGGATATTTGTGCACATGGATTACTCTTCTTTGATGCTCCACCATTGATTAAGTCTTTTGCCTCTTAATCTCTATGGTCCATTCCTTTTCATTTCCTATAAAAGGAGAGCTCTCTTCCTCATTTGGAGATATCATTCATGTTTTATGCTAATGTTGTGCTACAGGATTTCTAGGTCATTTGGAGCTCTTTGAAGACATCCTTGCATCCAAGCTTTGAAGACATTGTTGTTGCATTTCATTTAGTTTTCTTTCATAGTTGCATAATCATGACATTCTTAGTATAGATTTCCTTTATGCACTAGATTAGTCTCACATAGCTTAATTAGGAGGGATTGTAAGACTTGTACTTTCCTTTCATAGTCTAGTTTGCACTTTCCTTTCATAGATTAGATTTCCTTTCAAGCATTGCATTGTTATCATTTAGCTTAGCTTGCATCTTCATTCTTAGCTTACTTGCATTGTATTGCATTTCATATTGATTTCATTGGAGATATTGGCACTCTTGCCCTTGTCTTCAATTTTGGAATCTCTCATTGTGTGGTTGACTAGTAAGGTCATTAGCTTAATAGCTCTAGCTGAGAGAAATTTTACAATCTTGCAACTCCATATATAGAGAGCTATGGATTGATTTTTGAGACCTCATTCTTGAGTGTTCTTGATTGTAAGGATTCATAGAGTGCACAATCTTGCAACTCCATACATAGAGAGCTATGGATCAATTTTTGAGACCTCATTCTTGAGTGTTCTTGATTGTAAGGATTTATAGAAGTGTGCTACTTTTGTGTGTACATTTATGGTGCCCACTATGGGGCAGAACATTAGCATTTTGTCCTTTATTTTCTGTATTTTTGTCAAATTTTTCATCAATTTTGGGCTTTATTTTTAGTCTCTGGTTTTCTGTCTCAGAGTGTCATGCGACACTTTTCACTAGTGTCATGCAACAATTTCCTATATAGCAGTGTGACACTTTACCAGTTAAAAGTGTCACCCTGTTTGACAGAAAGTGTCACTCTATTTTATGCATTTTGTCGCCTGCAGGTAAGGAGAACTGTCACCCCAGGACAAACTATCACCCCCGTATGCAAATAAGTGTCGCACGACATTTCTGGTGACTGTACTGTCACCTGTACCTGACAGTGAGTTTTTTTAGACCTTTTTGGCCGAGTTTAGATTAATCCATTTACTAGTTTGATTTACTTTAGTTAGATAGATTTCATTTGTAGATTTCATTTAGATTTTGGATCTAAAAAAAACCTCTCATGTGTTTGGCTTGAATGTTTACTTGCTTTCATAGGCACATTTCTTTTATGCTCTTAATGGTGAATGAAAGAACATAGATCTATTTTTTACAAGTTAGTGTAAGTGAATGCTTCTTGGTTTCCAATATCAAATATCTCATTGAGTGATTGGGGGCATGGATTCATTCCTTGTTTACAAAGGGAGTTAAATACACCACTTTTTGGACTCACTCTATGTTTTCTTGGAAAGTTAAATATTCCATTGATTCAACCCTTCTTCATTTGTGAGTAGTATTGATAAGCAACTTTAGAGTACTTTTGATTGATCTTGTTAGCTAAATTGGGTTGTTGGACTCACTTATTTCTAATCACCCCTCATTTCTGCCCTTTGGATGCAAGGTCAGCATTCATATATAGGGGAGGGGTCTACTTGAAAAGAGCATTAAGTGTTCCACAAAGTTTCCCCCTTTTTATGCTTTCTTGATCTCATTAGTTTTCTAAGGTGTGGACTCATCTTGAGTTTGTGTGAGGAGTTAAATGTTCCACTTTTTTGGACTCACTTCACACTCACTTGAGGAGTACTTTTGATTAATCTTGTTGGCTAAATTGGGTGTTGGACTCATTTATTTCTAATCACCTCTCATTTCCGCCCTTTGGATGCAAGGTCAACATTCATACATAGGGGAGGGGTCTACTTGAAAAGAGCGTTAAGTGTTCCACAAAGTTCTCCCTTTTATGTTTTCTTGATCTCATTATTTTTATAAGGTGTTGACTTGCTTTGAGTTTGTGTGAAGAGTTAAATGTTCCACTTTTTGACCTCACTTCACATTTACTTGGTGAGTTAAGTGTTCCACCTTTAGTGCTTTAAATACTTTTGATAGTGGATTGCTTAGAGCTAATTGGATTGTTCTAACCTTGTTGGGCTAACAAGTTGTGCTTGTAGGTTCTCTCATTACTTGAAATATTTTGCGAAAAGAATGCATGTCAAAGCTTCAAATGCACAACGGCTACTAATGGTTTTTGTAGGGCTACCCAAAGCATAAAAACTCAATCAAGTGCTTGCTTAATTGTTTTCTATATTGAGTGCGGCATATACTAGTTGTTTCATTTCATAGGCACTTAATATCTTGTTGTAGGAATTCTTGGGTGGTAGGAGAAGTATGCTCTTCATCCTTGTGGTGAACCAAAAAATCTTGACCCATCTTTGGATTTTGAAAGAAAAAGGGTAATTGAACCTTTGCTTGGTGTGTTTGGGAAAAAGGCTTTGAGATAAGGGGAGTATGCTCTTCACCCTTATGGTGAGACAAAATCTTTGAATCTCATAAGTTGATCCATTTTTATTTAGATTGTTAGAATCCTTTAGCGGGCCTGCTCTTGAGCAATCAAGAGGAACGACCCAAGTGGGGACAAGCTTATTGTCGGCTATTCTAACCCACTATAAACTCAAGGCTATCAAAGACACAAAACCTTGGTAGATGTAGTGCTTATCTTCGCTTGATGTGAGTACTTGTGGGATTGTGACCATGAGGAAAGTATTGAGAAAGAATGCTTAAGGTACTCTTGAGGCCGCGAGGTCCCAGTCCTTTATGAGGAGCAAGAGGGGTACTACGAACGGAAGCCTTTATTAAGAACCATATTTAGAGGCCACCCTATTTTGCTGCTTAGCTTCTTGGTGCAAGGATTGATCCAAGTGGAATAACCTAGATCACCCCAAGATTACTCACCATATGTGTTCCTTTGGTTGTGTCTTTGGCACTTCCATGACAAAGCCAATATCTATTGTGGGCAACCACTTTGTGTGAGGCAAGGGAGCATCAAGTGTGGGCCAAGTTGTTAATTATTGAGCCTTGACTTTCTAGGATAGAAATTGCTTGAAGTGTCTTCAATTGTGTAATACCAGTGTTAACATTCTTGAACATTCGAACAATCGGTAGTATTCATAGGGTGTTTTTCTATTTTGATATCACAAGTGTTTGTCTTGGCAAGGTTTCTTTTGCCCTTGTTTCAAGTGCTTGAAGACACATTTGATCCCATACTATTTGCAAACCTGTCAATTTACTACTGTCATTGTGATTGGAATCGAAAAATCAACCCACAAACTGAAAATATTGAACAAACAGGCCTTAAAACTAAGATTTTGACATTCACTGGTCAAAGAGTCGTATGACACTGAAACATTGTCGCACCCTATTCTGAGAATTATCGTACGACAGTTCATCCCTACACAACTATCACCTCGCTTGCTTGGAAAGTGGTGCACTGTTAGCTTGGAAAGTGTCGCCCTGTATTGCGCGAATTGTCATCTGGCCTTAAAGTGTTGCCTGGTTAGCCTGGAAAGTGTCACCTGAGAATTTTCTATTGTATACCTAGTTTCAGTCATTTCGTAGTTGCTTTTAGTTGGCTGGGTCTTTAGGAAGGTAACTTATCTTGCCGCTAGAAGCCTATCTTTACTCTAAATTTCTGTTTTAGCCCTCTAGGGGTAGTGTCATTCGATTTACAAAGTCACTTTGGGAAAAAATTTCAAGTTAGAAGATTATTCCTATTGAGAAAGTATATCTCTAGAGTTGTTAGTAACATTCTTGGAGAATTCTAGTACTCTTTTTGTCCAAATCATTTCCACTCAAATTCAATTTCAATTATACAATTTGGGCTAAGTCCATCCTCTTGATTCAAATGTGCAAGGATATTGATCCTTTGGTTTTAGCACCTCTTTGACAGTGTTGGTAACACCATTTGCAATTTCTATCTTTCCATCTCTTTTGGGACATTAGAGAACTTTAATTATCCTAGTTTGGTGATTGACACTTTGAGAGGTCACCTTATCATCAAGACTCATTTTCTTTCATGTCAGTTACAACAAGGTACCAAGTGAATCAAGGAAAATGACCCCCAGTTGTCTTTAATTAGTTACCCTTAGTCAAGACTCGTCAATAGCAAAAGGGAAAGGAACCCATTTTCGATCGATCCCCTAAGAGTGAGTCTGAGGTTAGTTTTGACCCAAAGAGTAATCCTAATGGATTGAGTACCTCTTTAGCACCTAGTTCCTCAAATATGGATATGAGTTACACCTTCACTAGACAACAAAGAGAAGCAATGAATCAAACTCTTAATGACATGTTCCAACAACATAGGGGTGATGCGATATCTATTGGGTCTTCTTCTGATAGTCCACCTAGATCACCTCCTATCAATGCAAGGTATCTATATGATCATCAACGAGCTGAAAGGCATCATAGGAAAGCTCCCTCAGATGCAAAGTCACAACATGAAGATCAAAATAATGAGTCTGGTGATGCTCATATCAATGCAGCTAATGTATCCAGACATTCAAGACAACCTTCTCCACTTAGAGACACCTCACGATACACAAGTGACAGGTTGAAGCGCATTGAGAGGGAGAAACAAGCCTTCTTGGATGAACAATTTGCTAAGGAAGAAAGGTTCAAACAATTGGAGGATGAGGAATGAGCTTTGCGAGACATAAGGAGAAGAGCCACACAAGAAGAACAAGATAGGCTCCTAGCGCAACAACTCCATGATCAATTCAACAATAGGGGTACCAATAGTGGAACCAACTCTCCACCATCTACTCCCTCACCAAGTCCAAGAAGAAGGTCAAGGACCCCATCAAGATCACCTAGTCCTAGAGGAAGAAGGACTTCTCGATATAACCATCGTAGGAGACAATCACCTCCTAGATATTTAAGACAACCCTCCCAATGAGCTCATCATGGCTCTCAACATGGAGGAAGTAATGCCAACTTTGACACTATTGATTTCATGACAATGCAACAAGAACCATCCTTCCAACAATATGTGGAGAAGTATGTGGAGCAAAATAAGGATCAGCTCTTAGAAAGCCTAATCAATAAGGGTGCAAAAGTCCCATACAACTTTGATGTGGACCAAAAGATTAAGAAGCAAAACCCTTCAACTAATGAGATGATTAAGCAGATGCAAAAGACTATGGAAAAAATGATGGCTCCTAAGAATACTTTCAACTTGGACTCCATATGTCCCAATCCCATTGACAAAAGTGTGGTTATGATAGATTTTCCTAGGAAAGTTGAAATCCCCACATATGACAAATATGATGGTAGTGGTGACCCCCATGACCATGTACGACAGTTCTATATCATGAGCTTTGAATTTCATCATGAGGACTCCTACCTTATGAGATTATTCCCAATGAGCCTTAAAGGCCAAGCTATGGAGTGGTTTACTAACATTACCCCTCCTATTAAAACATTCAAAGAACTTGTCCAAAGGTTTGTGCAGCATTTTGCATATAATTTATCAAGGTCAGTCACCATGCTTGATTTGTGTAAATTAAAATAGAATCAAGGGGAACCCTTTGTGACATTTTTACAAAGGTGGAGACGCTTATGCTCCAAGTATTCTAGGACCATCCTTGAGGAAGAAAGGATTGATATAATTGTGAGAAATCTAGTGCCAGAATTAAGATATGAAGTTAGAAAAATGGTCTTTAATTCTTTTGACACTATGGTAGAAACTGCATGTCGCATCGAGGATGTTTTAAAAGAACAAGGTATTTTGGCCAAAAAAAGTAACAACAACAATGGCCAAAACAATAACAACAATAATAAGGATAAAAAGAACTCATATCGGAACAAAAATAAGCACGTAGTCAATGACGGAGTTGTTGATTCTCCACAACCTAAGGAACAAGGAGTTCTCAATTTATCTAATGCAGTTCAAGCTATGAAGCTGCAGACATCCTTAGATCAACAAGAGCACAAACCCAAGCATCAAGATAAATCTACGTCAGGAAAGAGGCAATTCACTAAACTTGGGGACTCTTATGCAGATATTTTTAAGACCTTTATTGCTCATAATTTGGTACAACCTCATGATCCTTCAAAGTTTCGCATACCAGATCCTAAACCTTATTGGTGGAATGAGAAGGCTTACTATGTATACCACAATGGGATTGGACATGGCATTGAAGGTTGTTTTAAACTCAAACATCTTGTTCAAGACCTTATTGAGAATGGAAAATTACAAGTTGATGGATTGACCACAAATGCAGACCACAAAGCTTTTAAGGAGCCCTTGCCTAAGTATGAGAAGGGGGAGACCTCTCAAAACAAGAATGGCAAGGCCATAATCAATTATACCTATACAGCTATGGAAAATGTCATTAATATGCTTGAGGTTGTGAACAATGATGTCAACATGATGAGAGGGAATGATCCCTATGACTATGATGTAAGCTCACCTCCAATATTTGATGAAGGACCCGTTGTTGTGCTTAGAGGTCATCAATCTTGAAGATCATCTCAGCCTCTCAATGTTGTTACTAGGGGTCAGTCCCAAGGTCCTATTATCATTAGAGGTCTTAATTCTAGCAAATCTAAGCAACCAGTGTCCAAAAGTGTTCCTCCCAAGTCTGCAGTTGGTCCTGATATGAGTTACAACCTTGTTGATCAGTTATAGCGAATGCCAGCGTAGATTTCCATTTTTGAGCTCTTAGAATTGTCTCCTAGACACAAGCGTGTCCTTGAGGACACTTTGCGTGTAGCAAATGTCCCTAATAATATAGATGTCAACCAATTCCAGAACATGGTCAACCACCTTGCTAGCCCACATTACCTTACATTTTTTGAAGAAGACGACAAAGCCTTGAGCCATCCGCACAATCTTTCTCTTCACATTGAGGTCATGATCCATAAAACCTGTGTTAGGTGTGTGTTGATAGATGGGGGTGCTGGGCTCAATATTTGTTCTCTGAGTCTTTTAAAAAACCTAGGTTACTCAGAGCATGCCATTGATACTGGGAAGAAAATTACTATCAAAGCCTATGATGAGGCTGAGAGAATTTCTAAGGGGTTAGCTATTCTTCCAATTAGAATTGGTCTTGTTGAAAAGGACATTTTGTTTCAAATCATTGATGCTGGTCTTCTAGCATACAAAATCCTACTAGGTAGACCATGGATTCACAACATGCAAGCAGTACCATCTACCTATCACCAATGTGTCAAGTTTCCATACAATGGTGTAGAAGTCTGCATACCAGGTGATAGTACCTTATCTGTTAATGTCATTTCAGCAGGGGCCCATGTTCCCTTAAATAGAGAAGTAGACAATTTTGGGACAACTCTTGAGCAATGTAAGGATAAATTCAAGTCCATAGACCTTGGTATGGGAGGATATCAAATTGACTCCTTTACAAAATTGCCAATTTCACCTAGGTCCTATGGTAAACTGTCAGAAGAGATGTGTCCCTCGTCTTCAACCATGACTTTGTTTGATACTTTTGTAGAATCTTCAGTACCTATTTAGGGTGAGAAAGAAGAGGTGGCTGTTAGAGATTGGATATACAGAGAAGAAAAGTACCTACATAATGAAAATTTTTCTCCATCTCCTAAGACTTATGGGAGAGGATACACGTTGGTCACCAACATGGGCTACCCAGGTCATGGCCCTCTCAGTCACAGGTTAGATGCCAAGGCTGAACCACTCAACCATTCTCTTTTTGGTCGTAGGACTAAGTCAACGGTTGGCCTGGGGTTTGATAATGGAAAGAAAAAAAGTGTTCCTATCCTAGCTATAATGGATAGTGATAGTAACTCAGATTATACCCCTAATCTCCAAAACCAACAAGACATGATTGATGATTGGGTGCCTTCTACAAATCTCCTTTGGAGGGATTCAGATGACTTAACAATTGTAAACACAAACACAAATGCTAGAGAAGGTGATACCCTTCACAATCTCAAAGCTTCTACATCAAGGCATCCCAAGCCTTCTTGGTGTAAACATCCCAGTAGAGATTCAGAAATAGATTCACATGAGTTCGAGTGGGACTCTCTTTCAGATGGAACAGTTGATTTAGACATGGATATTGTCCATACCTATAGTACTCAACCTGATGTGACCAACGAACCTAGTGTAGGACTAGAGGATTGGATTGCCTTAGTGGATGATGCTTTGTTTGGTAGGACGAGTCATAATTGATGCAGGAGCATCCTGGGTGTAAGAGCAATCTTGCATCACCCAAAAATATTTATGTTTTTATATTCAATAAGGGTTATTTTGTGCAGAGCTGCTATTTATGGAAAGTTACTATTTTTTTGGTAATTTTCGTATGTGCTCAGAATGATCTGATTTCTTTCTTGGAGGTTCATTTTGGTCATATAAGTCTGCCAGTAAAGTTTCATTGCCAGATCAAGTGTATATTGGAAGATATTGAAGATTTTCGGTACTGGCAGCAGGGTACAGAAACTTTGAACTCAGTTTTGAAGGCTTTAGAGGCCTCGGATGAGGTTGAAAATTTGGGTGATGGGTGCTTGCGCAGGTCAAGCCTGTAGAACACTTCGTGGCATTTCTGAAATGGGGTTATAATAGCCGATCGGGTCAACTGGTGATGACTTATGGTCTTCGGAAGTTGGGCCACCTGAAATGGCGAAAAATAATTTTCTTCAAAATTTCTGTTCGGGTTTCAAAGGTTATCTTGAGCCGACTATGATGTAATGAAATGTAAAATAAAATAATTCTAAGTTTGGTCGGCCTTATTGGCTAAAATTCTGGAACCTTCCCAGGCGGTAGAAAATTGCCTATATAAGGAAGGTTGTATTATTGTCTTAGGTAGTTCAGAATAGTTCTGGGTAGTAGATCTGGGTAATAGTTCAAGGCTTTGTCCTACAGAATATTGTAAGGAATGCCCATGTGGCTTTGCATATTGTAATTCTAAAAGTTTGTAATTCCACATTTGTGGAGATAATAAGAAGCCAATTTTCTGTTCTTGCATATTGTTGTGGTTTCTCTATTTCTGTTATGTGTTTGTGGTATTAAGGGGAGCACCCTTCATCAAGTGGTATCAGAGCAGGTTTTCTTGAGTGTGTAAACAGATCACCAACTGTGAGGCAGTTTGCACCAGGACCGTGGTTAGGGTTTCAGCACGCATCGCGAAAATGCCTCCACGAAGAGAACGTGGTGGAAGAGCTGGTGCTGTGACACCTGAGGTTAGAGAGCTGCAGAGACAAGTGCGAGCATTGCAAGAAGAGATTCACAGAGGAATGAATCTTAATGTCAGAGACGAAAGCAAGGATGAAGCCGAAGAAGAATATCAAGAAGGAGAAGTTGAAATTGTGAACCAAGAGGAAGAAAGACTTTTTCGGGCGATTTCCAAGATTGGGAAAAGACCTAAGATTGAGGTTCCTACATTTTCTGAAAATCTTAACCCAGAGGAATTGATCAACTAGATCAATGAATGTGAAGAATATTTTGAGTATGAAGATGTCAAGGATCCTGATAGGGTAAAATTTGCGAAGACCAGACTGAAAGGTCATGCGAAGATATGGTGGCAAAAGATTCAGTTGGAGCGAAATAGAAGGGGAAAGGAGAAAATCACGAGATGGGATCGGATGGTGGATAAATTGAAGTGACAGTTCATTCTTGTTGATTATGAGCTTGACCTACTGAAGAAAATGCAGAGTTTGAAGCAAGCAGGAAGATCTGTTCAGGAGTATACAGAGGAGTTCTATCGACTTCTCATCAAAACAGGCCATGCAGAAGCTGATAAGGAGAAAGTTGCCCAATACCTTAATGGGTTAAGGCCAAGCATTCAAGAGGAGCTGAATCTGGTTTGAATGAACAGTATTGAAGAGGCATACCAGTTTGCCCTAAAAGTAGAGGAAAAGCTGAACAAGAAGTTTGAGAGCAGACAAAACGGAAGAGGTCGCGCTGGACAATCTGGTGGATGGTCATATGGTGGCCAAAATGAAGATCCAAAAAAGAAGGATGAGGCCAGTAGTAGTCAGAATCAGTGAGGAAATAATTTCAATCATTTCCAGGATCAGAATAATAGAGATCAGAGAGGAAGAGGAAGAGGACAAAGATCTGGAAGAGGTGGCTTCCGTGGAACATGTTTTCACTGTGGAGAAGAAGGTCATAGGGCATTTGAATGTCCTCAGCACCAAGGAAGAATAGACAGGAGAAATGAAGGCCAGGCCAGAGTTGCACATGTAGATGAAGATGCCAGATCATCAAATTCTAAAGATGCTGAAAGAGGAGAAACGTTGATTAACAGAAGAGTCCTGTTGAGTGGTGAGAATGAACCTGAGCAAAGAAGGAGCCTGTTTCACACTAGATGCAAGTGTGAGGGTAAATGCTGTGATGTGATTATCGATAGTGGAAGCACTGACAATTTGGTGTCAGAAGAGATGGTGACAAAGTTGAAGCTCAAGAGACAGAAACACCCACATCCATATCGGATTTCCTGGGTGCAGGATGACCACAAGGTCATGGTCAGTGAACAGTGCCTGGTAAAGTTCAAGATCGGCGGATACCAAGATGAGGTATTGTGTGATATCATATCTATGGATGCATATCATATGTTGTTGGGTAGACCATGGCAGTTTGACAGATGTGCTGTACATGATGGTCGTGCAAATACCTATTCCCTGACAAAGGATGGAGTGTGACATAAGCTAAAACCATTGAAAGAGACTGAAGAAAAAGTATGTGGTAATGCAAGGATAACTTTTGTTGATGGAAGAAATTTCCTAGATGGTATGAGGCATGAGCATGTATGTTTTGCTTTAATTCCAAAAGCTGGTAAAGAGGAAGTAGAAGATGTTCCTGTAGAAGTTGCAGATTTGTTGAATGAGTTTCAGGATATTGTATCCGATAACGTACCTGATGGATTACCACCAGTCAGGAAGATCAACCATCAGATGGACTTGATCCCAGGAGCAAGTTTTCCGAACAAGGTAGAACCCAAAATGACACCTACAGAAAGTGAGGAGTTGAACAGACAAGTACATGAGTTGTTACAGAAAGGATTGATCCATGAGAGTCTGAGTCCCTATGTTGTACCAGTAGTATTAGCACCAAAGAAGAATGGAGAATGGAGGATGTGTACAGATTCTAGGGCAATAAACAAAATCACAATCAAGTACAGGTTTCCATTGCCACGAATGGATGATATTATAGACTGTTTGAGTGGAGCTCTGTATTTTTCAAAGATAGATCTAAAATGTGGATATCATCAGATTCGGATCAGAGAAGGAGATGAATGGAAGACTGCCTTCAAGACAAAGGAAGGACTGTATGAGTGGTTAGTCATGCCTTTTGGGCTAACCAATGCACCGAGCACTTTCATGTGGCTCATGAACGAGGTTCTGAAAGAATTTCTGGGTAAGTTTGTCATTATTTACCTAGATGATATTTTGATCTTTAGTAAGACATTGGAGGAGCATATGATGCATATTCGTATGGTATTTGAGAAGCTGAGAGAAGAGAAATTATTGATTAATTTGAAGAAGTGTAGTTTTGTGAAGAAAGAGTTAGTGTATTTGAGATTTGTAGTTTCAGCAGAAGGTCTAAAAATGGACCCAGAGAAGGTACAGGCTATCCTTGAATGGCCTACTCCAAGGAGTGCTACTGAGGTAAGATCTTTTCATGGTTTGGCTAGCTTTTACAGAAAGTTTATCTGAAATTTTAGCAATATTTGTGGACCCTTGACTGAAACAATGAGAGGGGATAGAAAAGAGTTTAAGTGGACTAATGGGGCAGAAAAGAGTTTTCAATTATTGAAAAAAAAAGTTACAGAATAACCTGTTTTAGCACTTCCAGATTTTAATAAGGTGTTTCAAGTAGATTATGATGCTAGTGGTACTGCAATAGGAGCTGTTATGAGCCAAGAAGGTAAACCTGTTGCGTATTTCAGTGAGAAGTTAAATGATGCCAAGAGGAAGTATTCTATTTATGATCAAGAATTTTATGCTATAGTTCAGGCATTAAAGAAGTGGAGACATTATCTGCTTCCCAAGGAGTTTTTTTTGTATACTGATCATCAAGCTTTGCAATATTTGAATAGTCAAGGAAAGTTGAATCAGAGGCATTTGAAATGGGTTGAGTTTTTGCAGAGTTATACATTTGTTTTGAAACACAAGAGTGGAAAGTCTAATAGGGTTGCAGATGCTCTTAGCAGAAGGCAACTATTGCTGACAGAAATACAGATTGAAGTGGTTGGGTTCAAGGAACTCAAGAATTTGTATCCAGAGGATCCTGATTTTGGTGAAGCTTGGAAAGCTTGTACAGAACCTGTTACTCTAGACAGGATGAAATGGTTGGATTTCATCATCCAGGATGATATGCTATTCAGAGGGAGTCAGTTATGCATTCCACAAAGTTCTATGAGGGAGAATCTCATCAAGGAGAATCATAGTGGAGGATTGGCTGGATATTTTGGTCGTGATAAAACCGTTGGTTTGGTTAGTGAGAATTATTATTGGCCGCAGTTGCAGAAAGATATGAAGAAGTTTGTACAAAGTTGCAGAGTATGTCAGATGGCGAAAGGAGTGAAGCAGAATACAAGATTGTATCAGCCATTACCTGTACCAGAGAAGCCTTGGGAGGATATCAGCATGGACTTTGTTCTTGGTTTACCGAGGACTCAGCGGGGGCATGATTCAATTTTTGTGGTGGTTGACAGATTTTCAAAGATGGCACATTTCATTCCCTGAAAGTAGACTAATGATGTTGTTCATGTAGTAGAATTTTTTTTCAGAGTAGTGAGATTTCATGGTTTGCCAAAGACCATAGTTTCAGATCGGGACACTAAATTTGTTGGATATTTCTGGCGTACATTGTGGAAGAAGTTGAAGATAGATTTGAAGTTCAGTTCATCACATCATCCACAGACTAATGGATAGACAGAGGTGGTGAATAGGAGTTTGGAAAATTTGCTGAGATGTTTGGTTGGAGATAAGCCAATGGGATGGGATTTGATTTTACCACAGGCAGAATTTGCATACAATAATTTTGTCAACAGGAGCACTGTTAAATCACCATTCCAGATTGTATATGGAAGTAGTCCAAGAAATGCATCTGAATTGAGGAAGATAGATAAAGGAGAAATAAGTAGTGCTGAAGCTGAGGATTTTACAGAACACTTGAAGAACATCCATGGGGAGGTGAGGAAGCATATTACCAAGATGAACGCACAGTATAAGGCTAAGGCAGATGAGAAAAGGAGGTATAAGAAATTTCAGGTTGGTGATGAAGTCATGGTTCATTTGCGGAAGGAGCGGTTTCCAGTTGGTACATATAATAAGCTGAAAATGAAGAAGTTTGGACCATGCAGGATATTGAAGAAACATGATTCAAGAAACGCATATGAGGTAGAATTTCCTACTGAGCTAAATATTTCACTAGTGTTTAACATTTCAGATCTGACAGAGTATCATGAGGGAGGTGTTGAAGATGAGATCACAGCAGCACAGTGGAGTATTCCAGCAACTAGTTCAGACACTAAGGAGATTGAAGATATACTGGATAGTCATGTTGGCAGAAGCATAAAGAACAGGACATATGAAGAATATTTGGTCAAGTGGAAAGGATGACCTGTTGAAGATTCATCATGGCTAACAAAGGAGGAGGTTAACCGTCTTGGTTTTCCTCTGCACACCTGAGTCGTGACAGGGTCACTTCTCAAATTACCCCGGGTGTCTGATGCAGGAGCATCCTGGGTGTAAGAGCAATCTTGCATCACCCAAAAATATTTATGTTTTTATATTCAATAAGGGTTATTTTGTGCAGAGCTGCTATTTATGGAAAGTTACTATTTTTTTGGTAAATTTTGTATGTGCTCAGAATGATCTGATTTCTTTCTTGGAGGTTCATTTTGGTCATATAAGTCTGCCAGTAAAGTTTCATTGCCAGATCAAGTGTATATTGGAAGATATTGAAGATTTTCGGTACTGGCAGCAGGGTACAGAAACTTTGAACTCAGTTTTGAAGGCTTTAGAGGCCCCGGATGAGGTCAAAAATTTGGGTGACGGGCGCTTGCGTGGGGCAAGCCTGTAGAGAGCTTCGTGGCATTTCCAAAATGGGGTTATAATAGCCGACCGGGTCAACTGGTGATGACTTATGGTCTTCGGAAGTTAGGCCACCTGAAATGGCGAAAAATAATTTTCTTCAAAATTTATGTTCGGGTTTCAAAGGTTATCTTGAGCTGACTATGATGTAATGAAATGTAAAATAAAATAATTCTAAGTTTGGTCGGCCTTATTGGCTAAAATTCTAGAACCTTCCCAGGCGGTGGAAAATTGCCTATATAAGGAAGGCTGTATTATTGTCTTAGGTAGTTCAGAATAGTTCTGGGTAGTAGATCTGGGTAATAGTTCAAGGCTTTGTCCTACAGAATATTGTAAGGAATGCCCATGTGGCTTTGCATATTGTAATTCTAAAAGTTTGTAATTCCACATTTGTGGAGATAATAAGAAGCCAATTTTCTATTCTTGCATATTGTTGTGGTTTCTCTATTTCTGTTATGTGTTTGTGGTATTAAGGGGAGCACCCTTCATCACTAATTCAGGTATCTTAGAGTGAAACTTGACAAATCCTAACTATGCGATCACCAGAGATAATGCCTTTCGTATCAACAATGTTGAACCAGTCATTGACCTACCCCTTGTAAACCATCATTTGATTGATTGGTCACAACTTTGTCAAGAGCCTCAGCTCCTCACTTTTCACAATGACTACGAGATAGCCTACTACTTGAATGCTCTTGAACCTATAGTCTCTTCCACCAGTGAACCTACAACAAGTATGACAGAGCTGGATATTAAGTACCTCAGTCACAAAATAAAATAAAAGAAAAAAAAAAGAGAAATAGTTCTGATGGCAAAAACCACTATGTGGCAGTGTCAGAACCCAAAAAAGTAAAAAGAAAGGACGTATCCGAAGGTGAAAACCTCTTTGAGGCACCTAAGGATGGGGTACTTAATAACCTGCCAAGTTATTTTCAAGATAGGTCATCAGTCCTTATTGAGCCTACACAACTAGTAAATTTGAATATAGAAGAGGCTCCACAGGTGATTCATCTAGCTCAGTCCCTGTCAGTACAAGAAAAAGAGGCATACACAAAGTTCTTACAAAAGAAGAAAATCAATTTTGCTTGGACATATTTAGACATGCCAGGGCTGGACACTAATCTTATTATGCATCACTTATCTATAGCTCTAGGAATTAAACTAGTAAAATAGAAGTTGAGGAAAATGCATCCTCACATAGCTCTCCTTGTTAAGGCTGAATTAGAAAAGCTCTTAGGAGCAAGATTTATTGGAGCTATCGACTATGCCGAGTGGATCTCAAATATTGTTCCAGTTTCAAAGCATGATGGGTCCATTCATGTATGCACAGACTTTAGAGATCTTAACAAAGCTTGCCCAAAGGATGACTTTCCACTCCCTAACATAGACATGATAGTGGATATGACTACGGGCTATGAGATATACTCTTTAATGGATGGTTTTTTCAGTTATAACCAAATAAAAATAGCTCCTCAGGATCAAGAAAAGATAGCATTCACATGTGCATGGGGAACCTATTGTTGGAACGTCATGCCATTTGGATTAAAAAATGCAGGAGCCACATACCAAAGAGCTATGACCACAATATTTCATGATATGATGCATAAAAACATGGATTTGGAGTTACCTTAGGTAAACTTCTAGGATTCATAATTTCAGCCCAAGGAATAGAGGTGGATCCCGAAAAGGTTCAAGCAATATTAGATATGCCACCTCCTAAGAATATTAGTCAAACAAGAAGTCTTCAAGGATGACTCCAATCCATATAGAGGTTTATTTCATAGCTTACAGATAGAGTACAACCATTCAACAAGACACTGCATAAGGGAGCCACATGTGCTTGGAACAAGGATTGCCAACAGAGCCTAGATCAAATAAAACAATACTTGGCTAATCGTCCAATTTTGATGCCTCCTATCCCAAGAAAACCATTGATTTTGTACATCTCAGTGATAGAATCTTCCTTGGGGGCATTGTTGGCTCAAATTGATGATACGGGGAAGGAAAGAGCCATCTACTACATCAGCTGAATGCTTGTTTCCTATGAGGTCAATTATACTAGTATTGAGAAGTCTTGCCTTGCGGTGGTGTTTGCTTCCCAAAAGTTGTGTCAATTCATGCTTGCCCATACTATACATCTCATTGCCAAAATTGATCCTCTAAAATACTTGCTTGGTAAGGCCGCCCTCACGAGTAGACTTGCTAAATGGATGATGATTCTTTCAGAATTTGACATAGAGTATGTTGAGCGTAAGGCTATAAAAGGACAAGCCATTGTAGACCAATTGGCTGATTTTCCAATCCGAGACAAAGCACCAATGAAGGTTGAGTTTCTAGATGAACACGTAATGTACATGACTACAAGAACATGGAAGATGTTCTTTGATGGTTCAAATATGAAAAATAGATCAGGAGCTAGAGTGTTGTTTGTTTCCCCTCATGGGTGTACTATTCCAAAGTCCTATAAATTATTTTTCCCATGCACAAACAACATTGCTGAATATGAGGCCTTGACCAATGGATTGAAAATGGCCATAGAATGGGGAATTACAGAGTTGCATGTCTTTAGGGATTCGCAATTGATAATCAACCAAGTAAATGAAGAATACCAAACTAAAGATGATAAGCTGATACCTTACAAAAAGATGGTTGATTCATTGCGATGCTATTTCACATTTGTAACATTTCAATAGATCCCTAGAGCATAAAACAAGGCTGCAGATGCTATGGCTACATTAGCTTCACTCCTTTAGTTGGAACAACATGAATCAAGATTTGAATTCCTGGTGGAAGAGCTACATCATCCCATCTTTGACTCCTCTAAAAGCCATGTCATTTGTACCTTGGTCACCTATGAGTCTTCCCATTATGGTGCTATCATTTAACTGATCTGAATGAAGAAACCTTTTCTGTAATGCCTCTCGCCATACCCTTATCTCTGGTGATCTGTATAGGAGGGGTTTAGATGGGACACTTCTTAGGTGCTTGGAAAATGATGAGTCCGACCGAGCATTAGTTGACATCCATGAGGGCATTTGTGGAGGACATTCCAATGGTCTTGCCATGGCTCGACGGTTGCTTAGGGTGGGGTATTATTGGCCCACAGTGCAGATGGATGCTATAGCTTTTGCCAAGTCTTGTGAAAAGTGTCAAAAATATGGAAACATGATTCATGCTCCAGGTAGGGAGCTTATTCCTTCTATTTCTCATTGGCCATTTTAGTGTTGGGCCTTTGACCTTGTTGGGAAGATTCATCCCAACTCATTAGGTGGACATAATGATGAAGGGTGCTCCCCTTAATACCACAAACACATAACAGAAATAGAGAAACAACAACAATATGCAAGAACAGAAAATTGGCTTCTTATTATCTCCACAAATGTGGAATTACAAACTTTCAGAATTATAATATGCAAAGCCACATGGGCATTCCCTTACAATATTCTGTAGGACAAAGCCTCGAACTGTTATGCAGATCTACTACCCAGAACTATTCTAAACTGCCTAAGACAATAATACAGCCTTCCTTATATAGGCAATTTCCACCGCCTGGGAAGGTTCCAGAATTTTAGCCAATAAGGCCGACCAAACTTATAATTATTTTATTTTACATTTTATTACATCATAGTCAGCTCAAGATAACCTTTGAAACTCGAACAGAAATTTTGAAGAAAATTATTTTTCGCCATTTCAGGTGGTCCAACTTCCGAAGACCATAAGTCATCACCAGTTGACCCGATCGGCTATTATAACCCCATTTCGGAAATGCCACAAAGCGCTCTACAGGCTTGACCTGTGAAAGTGCCCATCACATAAATTTTTGACCTCATCCAGGGCCTCTAAAGCCTTCAAAACTGAGTTCAAAGTTTCTGTACCCTGCTGCCAATACCGAAAATCTTCAATATCTTCCAATATACATTTGATCTGGCAATGAAACTTTACTGGTAGACTTATATGACCAAAATGAACCTCCAAGAAAGAAATCAGATCATTCTGAGCACATACAAAAATTACCAAAAAAAATAGTAACTTTCCATAAATAGCAGCTCTGCACAAAATAACCCTTACTAAAAATAAAAATAGAAATATTTTTTTGGGTGATGCAAGATTGCTCTTACACCCAGGATGCTCCTGCATCAGACACCCAGGGTAATTTGAGAAGTGACCCTGTCACGTCTTAGGTGTACAGAGGAAAACCAAGATGACTAACCTCCTCCTTTGTCAGCCATGATGAATCTTCAACAGGTCATCCTTTCCACTTGACTAGATATTCTTCATATGTCCTGTTCCTTGTGCTTCTGCCAACATGACCATCCAGTATATCTTCGATCTCCTTAGTGTCTGAACTAGTTGCTGGAATACTCCACTGTGCTGCTGTGATCTCATCTTCAACACCTCCTTCATGATACTCTGTCAGATCTGAAATGTTAAACACTAGTGAAATATTTAGCTCAGTAGGCAATTCTACCTTATATGCATTTCTTGAATCATGTTTCTTCAGTATCCTACATGGTCCGAACTTCTTCATTTTCAGCTTGTTATATGTACCAACTGGAAACCGCTCCTTCTGCAAATGAACCATGACTTCATCACCAACCTGAAATTCCTTATACCTCTTTTTCTCATCTACCTTAGCCTTATACTGTGCGTTCATCTTGGTAATATACTTCCTCACCTCCCCATGGATGTTCTTCAAGTGTTCTGCAAAATCCTCAGCTTCAGCACTACTTATTTCTCTTTTATCTATCTTCCTCAATTCAGATGTATTTCTTGGACTACTTCCATATACAATCTGGAATGGTGATTTACCAGTGCTCCTGTTGACAGAATTATTGTATGCAAATTTTATTTGTGGTAAAATCAAATCCCATCCTGTTGGCTTATCTCCAACCAAACATCTCAGCAGATTTCCCAAACTTCTATTCACCACCTCTATCTGTCCATCAGTCTGTGGATGATGTGATGAACTGAACTTCAAATCTATCTTCAACTTCTTCCACAATGTCCGCCAAAAATATCCAACAAACTTAGTATCTCGATCTGAAACTATGGTCTTTGGCAAATCATGTAGTCTCACCACTTCTCTGAAAAACAATTCTGCTACATGAACAGCATCATTAGTCTTCTTGCAGGGAATGAAATGTGCCATCTTTGAAAATCTGTCAACCACCACAAAAATTGAATCATGTCCCCACTGTGTCCTTGGTAAACCAAGAACAAAGTCCATACTGATATCCTCCCAAGGCTTCTCTGGTATAGGTAATGGCTGATACAACCCTGTATTCTGCTTCACTCCTTTCGCCATCTCACATACTCTGCAACTTTGTACAAACTTCTTCACATCTTGCTGCAATTGTGGCCAATAATAATTCTCACCAACCAAAGCAAGGGTCTTATCATGACCAAAATGTCTAGCCAATCCTCCGCTATGCTTCTCCTTGATGAGATTCTCCCTCATAGGACTTCATGGAATGCACAACTGACTCCCTCTGAATAGCATATCATCCTAGATGATGAAATCCAACCATTTCATCCTGTCTAGAGTAACAGGTTCTATACAAGCTTTCCAAGTTTCACCAAAATCAAGATCCTCTAGATACAAATTTTTGAGTTCCTTGAACCCAACCACTTCAATCTGCATTTCTATCAGCAATAGTTGCCTTCTGCTAAGAGCATCTGCAACCCTATTAGACTTTCCACTCCTGTGTTTCAAAACAAATGTATAACTCTGCAAAAACTCAACCCATTTCAAATGCCTTTGATTCAATTTTCCTTGACTATTCAAATATTGCAAAGCTTGATGATCAGTATACAAAACAAACTCCTTAGGAAGTAGATAATGTCTCCACTTCTTTAATGCTTGAACTATAGCATAAAATTCTTGATCATAAACAGAATATTTCCTCTTGGCATCATTTAACTTCTCACTGAAATAAGTAACAGGTTTACCTTCTTAGCTCATAACAGCTCCTATTGCAGTACCACTAGCATCACAATCTACTTGAAACACCTTATTAAAATCTGGAAGTGCTAAAATAGGTTGTTCTGTAACTTTTTGTTTCAACAATTGAAAACTCTTTTCTGCCCCATTAGTCCACTTAAACTCTTTTCTATCCCCTCTCATTGTTTCAGTCAAGGGTCCACAAATACTGCTAAAATTTTTGATAAACTTTTTGTAAAAGCTAGCTACACCATGAAAAGATCTTACCTTAGTAGCACTCCTTGGGGTAGGCCATTCAAGGATAGCCTGTACCTTCTCTGGGTCCATTTTTAGACCTTCTGCTGAAACTACAAATCCCAAATACACTAACTCTTTCTTCACAAAACTGCACTTTTTCAAATTAATCAACAATTTTTCTTCTCTCAACTTCTCAAATACCATACGAATATGCATCATATGCTCATCCAATGTCTTACTAAAGATCAAAATATCATCTAGGTAAACAATGACAAACTTACCCAGAAATTCTTTCAGAACCTCGTTCATGAGCCGCATGAAAGTGCTCGGTGCATTGGTTAGCCCAAAAGGCATGACTAACCACTCATATAGTCCTTCCTTTGTCTTAAAGGCAGTCTTCCATTCATCTCCTTTTTTGATCCGAATCTGGTGATATCCGCTCTTCAGATCTATCTTCAAGAAATACACAGCTCCACTCAAACAATCCATAATATCATCCATTCGTGGCAATGAAAACCTATACTTGATTGTGATCTTATTTATTTCTCTCAAATCTATATACATCCTCCACTCCTCATTCTTCTTTGGTGCTAATACTGCTGGTACAGCACAGAGACTCAAACTCTCTCGAATCAACCCCTTTTGCAATAACTCATGTACTTGTCTGTTCAACTCTTCACTTTCTGCTGGTGTCATTCTATGTGCTGCCTTGTTTGGCAAACTGGCTCCTGAAATCAAATCCATCTGATGACTGATCTTCCTTACCAGTGGTAATCTATCAGGTACATTATCAGATACAATATCCTAAAACTCATTCAACAAATCTACAACCTCTACAGGTACATCCTCTACTTCTTCTTTACCAACTTTTAGAATTAAAGAAAAACACACATGCTCATGCCTCATACCATCTAGAAATTTTCTTCCATCAACAAATGTTATTCTTGCATTACCACATACCTTTTCTTCAGTCTCCTTCAATGGCTTTAGCTTATGTCACACTCCATCCTTTGTCAGGGAATAGGTATTCGCACGACCATCGTGTACAGCACATCTTTCAAACTGCCACGGTCTACCTAATAACATATGACATGCATCCATAGAGATGATATCACATAGTACCTCATCTTGGTACCTGCCGATCTTGAACTTTACTAGGCACTGTTCACTGACCATGACCTTGTGGTCATCCTGCACCCAGGCAATCCGATATGGATGTGGGTGTTTCTGTCTCTTGAGCTTCAACTTTGTCACCATCTCTTCTGACACCAAATTGTCAGTGCTTCCACTATTGATAATCACATCACAGCATTTACCCTCACACTTGCATCGAGTGTGAAATAGGCTCCTCATTTGTTCAGGTTCGTTCTCACCACTCAACAAGATTCTTCTGTTAATTAGCATTTCTCCTCTTTCAGCATCTTTAGAATTTGATGATCTAGCATCTTCATCTACATGTACAATTCTGGCCTGGCCTTCATTTCTCCTGTCTGTTTTGCCTTGGTGCTGAGGACATTCAAATGCCCTATGACTTTCTTCTCCACAGTGAAAACATGTTCCACGGAAGCCTCCTCTTCCAGATCCTTGTCCTCTTCCTCTTCCTCTCTGATCTCTATTACTCTGATCCTGGAAATGATTGGAATTATTTTCTCTCTGATTCTGACTGCTACTGGCCTCATCCTTCTTTTTCGGATCTTCATTTCAGCCACCATATGACCGTCCGCAGATCTTCCACCACAACCTCTTCCATTTTGTCTGCTCTCAAACTTCTTGTTCAGATTTTCCTCTACTTTTAGGGCAAACTGGTATGCCTCCTTAATACTGTTCATTCAAACCAGATTCAACTCCTCCTGAATGCTTGGCCTTAACCCATTAAGGTATCGGGCAACTTTCTCCTTATCAGCTTCTGCATGGCCTATTCTAATGAGGAGTCGATAGAACTCCTCTGTATACTCTTGAACAGATCTTCCTGCTTGCTTCAAACTTTTCATTTTCTTTAGTAGGTCAAGCTCATAATCAACAAGAATGAACTGTCGCTTCAATTTATCCACCATCCGATCCCATCTTGTGATTTTATCTTTCCCTCTTCTATTTCACTCCAATTGAATTTCTTGCCACCAGATCTTCGCATGACCTTTTAGTCTAGCCTTCACAAATTCGACCCTATTAGGATCCTCAACATCTTCATACTCAAAATATTCCTCACATTCATTGATCCAGTCGATCAATTCCTCTGGGTTAAGATTTCCAGAAAATGTAGGAACCTCAATCTTAGGTCTTTTTCCAATCTTGAAAATTGCCCAAAAAAGTATTTCTTCCTCCTGGTTCACAATTTCAGCTTCTCCTTCTTGATATTCTTCTTCGGCTTCATCCTCGCTTTCATCTCTGACATTAAGATTCATTCCTCTGCGAATCTCTTCTTGCAATGCTCGCACTTTTCTCTACAGCTCTCTAACCTCAGGTGTCACAGCACCATCTCTTCCGCCACATTCTCTTCATGGAGGCATTTTCGCGATGCGCACTGAAACCCTAACCACGGTCCTGGTGCAAACTGCCTCACAGTCGGTGATCTGTTTACACACTCAGGAGAACCTGGCTCTGATACCACTTGATGAAGGGTGCTCCCCTTAATACCACAAACACATAACAGAAATAGAGAAACAACAACAATATGCAAGAACAGAAAATTGGCTTCTTATTATCTCCACAAATGTGGAATTATAAACTTTCAGAATTACAATATGCAAAGCCACATGGGCATTCCCTTACAATATTATGTAGGACAAAGCCTCGAACTGTTATGCAGATCTACTACCCAGAACTATTCTAAACTGCCTAAGACAATAATACAGCCTTCCTTATATATAGGTAATTTCCACCGCCTGGGAAGGTTCCAGAATTTTAGCCAATAAGGCCGACCAAACTTAGAATTATTTTATTTTACATTTTATTACATCATAGTCAGCTCAAGATAACCTTTGAAACTCGAACAGAAATTTTGAAGAAAATTATTTTATGCCATTTCAGGTGGTCCAACTTCCGAAGACCATAAGTCATCACCAATTGACCCGATCGGCTATTATAACCCCATTTTGGAAATGCCACGAAGCGCTCTACAGGCTTGACCCGCGCAAGCACCTGTCACCCAAATTTTTGACCTCATCTGGGGCCTCTAAAGCCTTCAAAACTGACTTCAAAATTTTTGTACCCTGCTGCCAATACTGAAAATCTTCAATATCTTCCAATATACACTTGATTTGGCAATGAAACTTTATTGGCAGACTTATATGACCAAAATGAACCTCCAAGAAAGAAATCAGATCATTCTGAGCACATACGAAAATTACCAAAAAAAATAGTAACTTTCCATAAATAGCAACTCTGCACAAAATAGCCCTTACTGAAAATAAAAAATAGAAATATTTTTTTGGGTGATGCAAGATTGCTCTTACACCCAGGAGGCTCCTGCATCACATAAATTCATAATTACTGCTACTGACTACTTTACCAAATGGGTAGAAGCCGTTCCACTCTCTGTTGCTTCAGGAAAGATAATTTCTTTGTTCATATTGAATCACATCATTTGTCAATTTGGGATACCTTCTGAGATAATCACTGATAATGGAGGTAAGTTCAAAAATAAGGACCTTACACACCTCTGCAAGAAATTAAAGATAAAGCAACATTGGTCCTCCATTTACTTTCCACAAGGAAATGGACAACCAAAGGCCTCTAATAAAACCATTATTAAGATTCTCCATAGAACAGTTCACAAGAATGGTAGAGACTGGCACTTACAAATCAATTCAGCCTTATGGGCTTACAGAATGAGTATTCATACTCCCACAGGGGCTACTCCTTTTGCCCTCACTTATGGTGCTGAAGCAATATTACCTTTGGAAGTTGAGATTCCCTCACTTAGAGTCTCTCTCACAGGTTTGATTACAGATGAAGATTATCGTGCCATGAGATTGCAAGAATTGGAACTTCTTAATGAGAAATGAAGAGCATCTTTTGATCACATGAGAGTCTACCAAAAGCGTATGTCCAAAGCATTCAACAAGAAGGTTCGCCCTAGAGAATTTCAAGTAGGAGATCTTGTCCTGTGTGAAAATCCTAAGAACCAACAACATCATGAACAAAAGGGTAAATTTGAACCTAATTGGCTTGGACCATACATTATTACCGCTGCTTTTGGGACATGTGCTTACCTGCTATCTGATGAACAGGGGGAATAGCTCCCTGATCCTATTAATATTTTTCACCTCAAGAAGTTCTATCCATGATGCCTATTCTGTCTGGGGGTATCCTTTGTACATATTTATGGGTCTTGAAAAAATTCTAAAAAATTCATATATGATGCAAAAAAAAATCCTAAAAAGCATATAAAGTCCTGAAAAAATATAAAAAAATAAAAAAATGCAAAAAATTTAAAAATATAGAAAAAGTGCCTTGGTGAAAACCTGGAAGCAGGCGCCTTGGTAGCAAAAATACAAAAAATCTCTAAGTGGTGAAAACCTAGAAACAGGCACTACTTGAGGCCTTTGCACCCTTGTCTTTTAGCATGCATCCTCAACACTTAGCCATTCTCCATCATGCCTTGACCTTGTTGCCTTGGTTTGGAATTGGTCTTTGTCTTTGTCTAGGGGGCATACCTATTAGCATAGGTCCTTTAGGTGTGTTTGTCTCTTGGGGCATTTCACAAACAGGTGTTTTTCAACACCACCCCAAACAATGTTTTTCAACACTACCCTAGCGTCAAGTGTTTCTCAACACTTATCAAATATCTTACCCACTAGTCTAAGTATGATGTGATATCGCCCATTAGCAAATTTGATGCTCAAAGTTTGACTCTATGACCAACACACACGCACTTAAACAATCAACTCAATTGAGATATGTTGACTTTATTTTTCTTTGTGTGCTGTCTATGAGGATTTCTTTGATGAGCAGTCTCTCCCTGAGACATCTTCGATGATGCTGTAGACTAGGATTTGAGAGTGCACCTAAACCTGTTTTGGAGGCCAAAGACAAACAAATGTCATAGCATATTATCAAATCAAATTTAATGGTTAGCAAACTAAAATCAAAGCCACCTCAATTTAAGCTTAAAACGGATGCGCCCATGCACCGTTTGATATGCTTAGATATAGAGGGATGTGGGTGTGCAAACTCAAGCACTTGGAGCATGCAAGATGGATGATTTGAGGATCAAGAAGACCCAAAATGACACAAAATAGGTATGAGGAACCTATTTTGCCTCAAAGGCCTCAAGAACACACAAATATGCAAAGCTAAATGATTGAACTAAGATTGAAACAAGAAATGAATCTATGTTAATCCATTTAAGCTAATTTAGATGTGATTTAAGACTGAAAATGATCTAAAAAAGATGAGTTTATGCTTATGCTAGAATGAAAATGGCATTATGACTTTGCTATTGAGCTTGAAAGTTGAAGGATGATTTGCCTTAGGAAGTGAGGGTATTTATAGGATTTCTAAAGGCTTGGGGTAGGAGGAATGAATGGCCAGGATTGAAATCCTTAAGAGAGGCCAAGATTCACTCAAAAGGAAGCACATGGATTGTGCTAGTTCTCAGCCAATCAGGAGGTGACACATGTCACAAGGTGAGTGGATGAAGGGAAGGGAAAAGAGGAGTCAACAAAGGGGGCTCCATGCTCATAACTCTCCAAATAAATACTTGTAAGAGCAATGAATGGGCTTTAAGAGGCTTTGAAGACTTTGGGGAAGCAATAAATGCTTTGTGGTTGAGATATTTGGAAGGAAAGACTTTGCTTTGGTTTAGGAAAGTCTTAAGCTTGGTTAGGATTGCACAAAGGTTTAAGGGTAGGATTAGGATTAGATTAGGACAAAAAAAAGGATTAGGATGGGTGAAGAGGGTGGATTTGAGAAGATTCTAGAAGAGTCTAGATTTCTCCTTAGTTTCATGGAATAAAAGTTATTCATTCCAAAAGCTTAAGTTTTAGGAATATTTATTAAAATATTTTCAATAAATATGAAAATTAAATATTTAACCTTAATTAAATATTTAACCTTGGGATTAGGGTTAGAAAAGATGGGATTAGCCTTTTAATCGAAATTAAGAAGGGATTAGAAGATTTTGGAAGAGGTTAGTGGTCTAGAGGAAATTGGCCAAGTTTGGGATAAAAAATAAATTAAAAATAAATTAATTTATTTTTGAGGTTTTTGGTCAATTTATTAATTAAATAATTAATAAATTAGGGATAATGTCCAAATGACATTTTTAGGCTAGATTCCTTAATTAAAGATTTTTAATTAAGAGAGAGGGATTTAATGCCATAAAAATAAATTAATTAATTAAATAAATAATTAATTAATAAATGATGATGTCATCAAAGATTTTCAGAAAACAAAAATAATTTATTTTCTGAAGGATTTTTCGGTGTCTACAGATGCATAGCTAGAAGACTGAGGGTATGAAAACATGTTTTATTTCTTTATCTGCTTGTGGGTATATTTCATTGATCCTAATTGTCATTAGCATTTATGCTTGATCCACTTGACACCTAGGATCTACAAGGTATTATCCTTGACTATTTTGCGAGTGCATGCTTATAGCCATCTTGACTTTCTTGTGTCTTGATGCAAGCATAATCTCGCTATACTAAACTTAGGTAATCTCACTACGCTAGCCATCTTGACCTACATGTCTTTGGTGCCTAGGTGCGATTTCCACATTTTTATCTGATATAGATCATATTCATATACCCATAGTCATACTAGTGTGTATTGTATGATCTTATGATGCTACCAATAATGCTCGATGATGATAATTAGATGTCTATAAGCATTTTGACCTTCCAAGTCAACCACTTTTCATAATAGCTTGCATTTTTTAGGGTCATGTTAGATTAGTTTGCATTTTGCATATGGAGAGAGCTCTCCTTTTCATCTCACATGGACCTGTTGGTCAACTGCGCTCATCTTCCCTTTTCTCGATCATGTCTTTCACTCTTTGTCTTTCATCTCAAACCTATTCCTATCATCACAAGGGGTTAATCTTATAATCATATCTATATCTCAAAAATGTCATTTTCAGAAACATGAGTCTATATCATACACATGAGAATTAAACATACATCTATGAGCGAGAATATACATGAGCATATAAACATACATTTTGAGCAAAATGACAAGACAATGCATAAACTGATACATCCATCACAAGTGAGACGTACACACATGATATATCAAACATCTAGTAATCTCATATATATAAGTAATGATACATAGTACAAAGTGAGATCCCAAAATCTGGATCAAAAGTCTTAGGATATGTCTGAAACATCTAAACCTAAGCCCTAAACCTAGGCCTGACTCTCCCCATCACATGGTGGTGGTGGAGGTGGTGCTGCTACCCTATCTAGCACCATATCTAACCTACCTACCCTTTGAGAGTAAGATGGCACTCTTTGTCCCTTGGGTACAGCCTGTAGGTAGAGTCCATGGTAATAAGCAGCTCATGCTATCTCTCTCCGGATCTCTGCTACATCAGTCAGTGTTGCCTGCTCCCAATGTGCTATCTTTGCCCTAAGATCAGTGATCTGTTGATCTCTCTCTGCCCTCAGGTCGGCTAGCTACTGGTCTCTCACTACTATGGTGATCCTCAGCTATTGCATCTCTATCTCTAGAGCCTATATCTTGGCTCTCAGGTCCTCCCCTCCTGCAGGCTGCTCTTGCTATCCCTCTGCTTGTCAGTGAGCTGGTCTCACCTCATCCTCAGGTGTCACTAATCTCTATCTCTGTGACCATTTTTGGCCACCTGATCTTGATCCCTCACCCCTCTCCATCACCCTCCCTCTCCCTCTCCCTCCATCCCCTCCATCTCCTCCATCCCCTCCATCATCTCCCCCATCATCCCCCTAAGCAACTGGCTATGCATCTAGTATGGTAAATCTAGGGAATGGAGCCCTACGCCTCTCTACTCTATAAGCTACGTCTGTGCCCACATCCACCATGTTCGACAGGTACTCCCATGGCTCCTGACGTATGGCAGCTATTTCCTATACTACCTAGTGGTAATCCAGCATCGGCAGCCAACCATGCCCCTCCTCATCATGAAACTTAGCATGTGTAGTGGTCTCTGTAGACACCCTCTGCTGGCATCCGGACTATCTCCAGACCTAAGTGATAATGAATCTCTCCATAATGTCTGCATGACGACCTACTAATGGCTGACTACAAAGCATATAATCTAGCTCCCGCCTATCACCCCACTGCTCAGATGTCCTGTAAGGTCTCTAGGTGAATGAGGTGAGCTCATCCAACACCCTGCGATAGTAAGTAACATCTTCGGTATGTGCGTGGGAGATGAAACTGGTATATCTATACATGTAGGGATATCTGCGCTCCCTAGGCTACACTCGTGGCTGCACTATAGCAATGTGCTCCAACACCCATATCTGAGCGAGTATAGCCCCGCACGCCCAAGTCCTACCATCTCAATAGATGATCTCATGTAGCTCATAGTACATCTCTGCTAGTATGGTAGGACCCCATGCCATATGATGAGGTTTGCCTACCAAATCCACAAGTAGTCTACCCCATCCAAGAGGGAATCACTTCTGACTGTGGTCAGTCATCAGGGCCTATGATATGATGGATGCAACAATACATGGCACTAGAAAATCTTGACCAAAGTCGGCCATCAACCAATCCCAGTTGACATGTCGGTCTAGGATGGTGACATCCTAGAACATACCCTGGATCACCTATCTCCCCTCTATCGGATCCTGACCATAGTATACCTATATCCTGACACGGAACCCATAGGATCTGATAGACATCCTCCAATGTGATGGATGCCTCTCCAGTAGGTAGATGAAAGGTGTTGTGCTCACTATGCCATCTCTTAGCAAGAGCAATCAACAACCCATGGTCAGCTCAGATATGGGGCATCTACAGTAAATACCAAAAGCTCATTGTCCTCAAATCGGCCTTGCCTGGATCATCCAGATCTCGGACAAACTGCAATCCAGTCACCTAGGGTCCTCTGATCTGGAGCGCAGGGAAGATCTCCTGCAAAGTCATTTCAATCATTCCATATGTCAGTACATATCATGAAGGATGTATAATATCAGTACAATGCATTTTAAAATGAAACATTGTCTAGACCCATGTCATTTTGCTCAAAAACTTTAAAACATGTCAAAATTTTATACTAAGCAACACTATTTTTTGATTAAGTGTCGTGAAAAACTTTGTCTTATAGTAGTGCGATGATTTCTTCTTGGGCGACACTTCACATAGTGTCACGTGACATTTCATCCCGTGTCATGCGACACTAGATTCAATGCTTGTGCGACACTATTTTGACCCACGAAGTGTCGCACGACATTCATCCTCAAAGGGTGTGACACTTCTAAAGTGTCACACGACTTTTCACCTAAACTAAAAATTTGAAAGTTGAAAAATAATTTTAAAAATGTTTTAATATATTAAATGCTCATTAATGACTCAAAAAAGTGAAGTTTTTCTGAAAACTCACCGGGGCAGCATAGTGTGGAGGCTGGTTGTGCAACCGACCGCCCTCAAACCGATGCCTATGGATGGGAATCACTTCTTGCTAGGCCATTTTCGCTCTCTCAGCTCTCACAATTCTCAAATCAATAAAAGTCAAATGATTTTGAAAATGACACTTTTTGCCCCTTATATAGCATTTTGACTTTTTTACCTAATTTTTAAAATACCTCAGAATTAAGCAAAAATTGCACCCTTAGCTAATTTCGACGTCCTAGATCCATTTTAAGACTCAAAATCAAAATCCAAGTTAATCTTGATAGTTAAAATTGTATTTCAAAATTTCACTCTATTCTGCGCAGTTGGCTAACCATTTGAGGCCCGATCCTTTGATCTTTCTTGGGGCATCTTAATTTTTTCACCCCCATCTCTTTCAAACTCCTAGTCTCTCATTCATTATCACTCACTTCTTTTTTTCTAAGGTTTGACTTAATTTTTATCCTATATCTTTCCCAGTCAAACCTAGTCAACCTAGGGCATGTCCTCACCGCTTGATGGTTATCCTACTGTCCTTTATCTTTGATTATGATTTCTAGTGCTTTGATCAAGTTTATCAATTTCCTATTCTCCTCTACCTTATTTCAATTTCAATTCCGAGGGGGTAGTACCTATCAACTTTAATCTTTGATTCAGTTTTATCATTCAGCTCAGCTTGAGATTCTTATTTGGAGACTTGATTATCACCTAGCAGCGACGATGGTGATTTTGTCTTTTGATTTTTATCTCCTATTTTCAGACTTGATTATTGCCTAGCAGCGACAGTGATATTTTTTTCTAGGGCTTGATTTGCACCTAGCAGCGACGGTGTTGGTCTTGTCTTTCAGCTTTTGCTTATTTTTGTCCTGATGTGCTCCCAAAATGAACACACATCTAGGTTGTTTTGTGATCCCAAATCGATCTCACATTTCAATTTATTTTTTGACTGCATGTGTTCTTGAAATGATCACACATTAGTCAAAGAGGGGCAAATGTATGCATCCTAAAATGGTCGCTTAGACTTTGGGCCCCCATTCAGCAATTTATCAAATCCCTGAATCAATATTTTCAAAAATTAACATTTTCAGCTCAATATCAATTTTCTTGATCAAATCTTATTTTATCATTTTCGATTATTTGCCTTGGGCTAACCATTTTATCTTAAGTCTTTATTTATTTAAATGGAATATTTCTTCCCCTTTTAATAAATAAAAAGCCCCCACCTTTTTCTCTTATCCTAAGTTGCACAAATAAAGCATTATTCCTATTTTATAAAAAGGAAAAAAAAATATTTTTTGTCTCATATGGACACAAAAGTCAACTCTTATTTTTCCATTGGAGGATATTTGTGTACATAGATTGCTCTTCTTTGATGCTCCACCATTGATTAAGTCTTTTGCCTCTTAATCTCTATGGTCCATTCCTTTTCATTTCCTATAAAAGGAGAGCTCTCTTCCTCATTTGGAGATATCATTAATGTTTTATGCTAATGTTATGCTACAGGTTTTCTAGGTCATTTGGAGCTCTTTGAAGACATCCTTTCATCCAAGCTTTGAAGACATTGTTGTTGCATTTCATTTAGTTTTCTTTCATAGTTGCATAATCATGACATTCTTATTATATATTTTCTTTATGCACTAGATTAGTCTCACATAGCTTAATTAGGAGGGATTGTAAGACTTGTACTTTCCTTTCATAGTCTAGTTTGCACTTTCCTTTCATAGATTAGATTTCCTTTCAAGCATTGCATTGTTATCATTTAGCTTAGCTTGCATCTTCATTCTTAGCTTACTTGCATTGTATTGCATTTCATATTGATTTCATTGGAGATATTGGCACTCTTGCCCTTGTCTTCAATTTTGGAATCTCTCATTGTGTGGTTGATTAGCAAGGTCATTAGCTTAATAGCTCTAGCTAAGAGCAATTTTACAATCTTGCAACTCCATACATAGAGAGCTATGGATCAATTTTTGAGACCTCATTCTTGAGTGTTCTTGATTGTAAGGATTCATAGAAGTGCACTACTTTTGTGTGTACAGTAACAATAGCACCTAAGGAAAGGTTGAGTTATCTTGATACTAAAAAGTGTACTTGACTATGTTGCATAATGATGAGATGATGTATTGTTTATTTTAGTAAGACTAAAGACTAAACTGGTAGGCTTAACCGAGCAAAGAATGGAAAAATTATGTTTAAGCCAAGTAATGTTAGTGTCGACCGAGTTGGTATATGCCGAGAAAAATTATAATGTCAACCGAACAATAGTTAATTGCCGAGGAAGACAGTGTAAGCCAAGGAAACAGTTTTAGTAATGACCGAGCTTTCTACATGAAGACCAAGTAAATGATCACAGTATTGACCGAGCATCAACAATTTTATATTTGAAGAGAATTTAATTTTGGAGCCGACATTGTTGAATTCTTGGATTATGTAAAACGTGTTGACTTTATTTATTAATTGTTTGGAAGCATTAAATGCACTATAAAATGTTTTATTGTAAATCTTTAAGAGATTTGAGATGATTCTAGAAAAGGAGCCAAAGAACATAAAGCGGGTAGATTCAATGAATCTGACCTAACCCTAAGATCTACGAATGAGATTGAGCGGAAAAAGATGAGTTAACTTAATTGAGGAAAGTATAAAGGGAACCTGAGCATTTGGATATGTATTTGCATGGGTGAACAGAGAATGCTGGAAGAGTAAAGTTTTATTGATTGAACAAGTAGAAAAGGCTGAAGGAGAATTGTGGTGGTTGCTTGAAGAAAAGTTTCGAGTAGATCAAAGATGGAGATGGAAAAGTTTCAAAGTTAGTAAACTAGCATTAGTGTATGGAATCGAATCTGATATTTGCAAAGTGAGTTGTATATTTTTCAGATAAATATTGTTGCTACTTTCTAACCATTGTAATAGTCAAAATCCTTTTAACAGAAGTTGACCTAACAGTCATATGTTAAATCCTTTGAACAAGGTTGCATTCTAATGGAGTGTATGTAAGTCCTATGACTAGGCTCACTTTTAACAGGGTGGTTGAAATCTTTTAACTGGGTCACACCTAATAGTGTGTATTGTAACCTTTGACAGGGTTGGCTTTTTACCGAGCTCACTTCAGAAGAGTGAAAATAATAGTAGCATGTTACAAAGTGGTTTTTCCCAAATTGGGTTTCCACTATAAATCCTGGTGTTGATACTTGTGTGAATGTTTTAGTTTGAACATTTTTATGTTTTACAAGTTAAGTTATAGCTGGGTAGTGAGCTGCATTATTGTATGTTTCTATTACTGAATTAGTGATGATCGAGTTTGTTTTGGTTATTGGATCTGAATTAAGAAAAACTTTTTAAGATTTTTTTATACATCAGGACATGAGAACAACTGATTCACCCCCCCCTTTGTTGTTCTAAATCATATTAATAGTATTTATGTTAACCTATTATTATCATTTTCTATACATTATTTATTAACCATCTCTTTTATAAAAGATTTTATATTCTCTTATTTTTTATCTACATAACTTTTTACATTTTGATAAAGCTTCAATTGATTAATCTCCTATTGAATTGCTACTATATCCTTAATATCTAATGTAGAATCATGATTGTCATTACTAAATTATCCTAGGAGTCACATTAAGGACAAAAGTAAAACGCTTAACTTCACAATCCACTTTAGTATCAATAGAAAATGATTAACTTACCACAATATTGAAGTTGTTCACATGCTTATCCATAAAGTTAATATTATTCATTCTTAGTGGATAGCAATGTTTCTAAAGAGGAATCTTATTTGCTATAGACTTTCCTTGATACAAAGTGCCTAATTTATCTCCTAGTTCCTTTGTTGTGGCTTCAATTGAGACATTCAACAAAATTAAATCTGACATGCAAAATTAAATTGAGCTCCTTGTCTTCCTATCAAGAATTAGTTAATATTCATCCTTTATGGTAAATGGTTTTGTTGATGATACAAAAATCCATTTGTTTCTATCAACAACTTGATCTTCCATTTTCAACTTCACATCTCAAAATATTTTCCATTAATTGTTTATCTTTATCCATGTGCTTCTTATCACTTCTCCAATGCCTTGACACCTTTTGTTAGGCTTCTGGGTTTGTGATTTAATGGCATTAAACCTAGTGTTACAAACAGTCTTTCTTTACTGCCCCTCCCTAGATTCTCCAGTATGGGTGGAAGTGGATTCAACATGGGAGATTTTCAGATTCTCGAGAATCCCTTTTTCTTTCTAGGGTTATTTTTTTGACCTCTAAAATATGGTCTTAGCCCAAATAGAGAAAAACATTGCTTACTAGATCACCAAACCTTTTTCTTTGGCAGGTTAATTCCAAACCTATCTAAAAGTGTTGGCTACTACTCATGTGTATTACTCTTCATGTTGGGATCCCTCAAAAGCCTCTTGCAATAGATTAGAAAAACTTATATGTGATTTCTTATGGGCTTCTAAATCTAGCCATCATGGATTTTATGGTCGTTTAGGAATATTGTTGTCTCCCCAAGGAGTCTGGAGACCTTTTCATTTTATCTACCCAGAAACAAGGTCTGGCTTTGTGTGTCAAATGGGTTATTTGTGTCATTTATGGCAATGAAGCCTAGAAAATTCTTCTCAAACATTGCATTTATTTAGGCTACCCATTTCATAGACTTGCCTAAAAAGAGATTGGCTTTCAAGCCCTTCTTATTATGAAATATGTAGTCTAGATTCATAGCACTTTTATTTCCAAAAGTATTTGGTATGCTTGGGAAGCCATCAAACCTTGGCTTTGCTAAGATGGGGACAATTTTCATGATGGTCTTTCTTTCAACCAGCACAATATTTTGTGGTCTCCATTAACCCAATCCTAGGGACTCCCTTTAGCCAGAGTTCCTATAATTCATACTCTACATTTTCACAAAGACAACATTTGAACTCCTTGAGATCTTTTTTCTCATGTTACTGTAAGCCTTTACACTTGGGAAGATATGCAAGCCTAGTTCTTCCTAACTCACCCAAATCGATAGAATTTTAACCTGGTAGTCTTAGTACTACCTCTGAATATGCTACACAAGCTTGGCATCCATTCTACAAGCCATGGTGGAAGGACTAGTGATGGTTTCCATTTACTTCATTTTGCAACTACAAGCTCAGGTCGAGCTACCATTGGTTGGTTCCTCACTTGCCAATGGTTCCCACTTTGAACCAACGTAGGCACTTAAAATTTTCTCAGTCCACCTAATGATGTATATTTCTCACTATCTGATTTGTCATTGCTAAACCTAAAGTGGCTCATTGTGCCTGGTTTATTTTTTTCCAAGGCTTGACTTTGGGCTCTCACCTTTGGAATTTGGTTTGTCATATCCTCAATGTCCCTTTTGTGGACAACTAGAGACTTTCAATCATATTTTCTAGTACTACAAAAGAGCCCAACAATTGTGGGTTTGGATTCATGACTTTTTTAGCCTTTTAGGCCTAAACCTTTCTAATGGAATATGATCTTGTTGGGAGATTCATCTAGACTTTGGTTCAAATTCTTGTAGATATGGCATCCTTTCAGGATGGAAATCCTCTTTAGTCTATGGAAAATTAGAAATCTAGCATTATTTACTCACAACTTTCTTGAGATTAATGTTTCTCTATATGCTAAAGCATGTATATAATGTCATAATGTAGATCCAAGTACAAGATAATAATGTGGCCCACTTGCAAGAATTACATTGGCATTGGGACAATGCCCCTTGTATGGTTTCCAGAGAGTCACAAGATATTTATGCCTTTGGTGAGTGATCTCCACCTCTTGGCCTTAGTTCATCTACCCATTTCTCTCATACACCATGCTCTCAGGGCCCCACGCCAATAGTCTAGTGAGGAAAGATATTTTTAGTGTCATCACTCAACCTTGCCACCCCATAGTTTCTCTTCTTTTGCATGACCTACTGATAGTGTAGGTCACTCTACTCCTAGCAGTTATGGATAGCTGGGATCTGGAGGAGATCTTGGGTGGCTTAGCTCTTCCAAGTGGTTCCGTCAACTTCACTAGCTATTTCTCCAAATAGAAAGGAGAATGAAGATGAAGAGAACATAGAGTAAGGATGGTCCCTTCCAAACCCCAATCCTAACCCCGCTAATGTATGGAAAAGAAGGATGATCGTGACCGTCCACCTTCTGCAAGTTCTACATTAGTTGTTGATCCCTAAAGTTTTGTTGTCTATTAATGTCTTACACTTAGTCATTTTCTAGGTAATGTTGGTCGGTCATCACTGTGACCGAGTCATCATATATAGGCCAAGTCATCTGTATTGTACATTTACTGAGTAGTAGTCACTACCGAGTAAAATAGTGGTCACCGAGTACTTTAGTATTAGCTGATTCAGCTTTTTTTGAGTTCTGTAAAGAAGACAATGCCGAGCACCAGGGTATAAATAAAAGTGAATGTCGAGTGCTAGAGATATCAATTTTTGAGCAAGCCAGAATTGACATATGTGTTTTTTATGGCACAAACACTTAGGTAAACCATTTTGGCCGACATTCATATTTCATTTATTGTTTGTTGAGGAAATCACGGAGGTGATTATGCTCTTGTATTGTAATCATTAATCCCTATGTAACACATGGAACCAATCAAAATTAGTGAAAGGTTGAGCGGCAAAAGGAGACAATCTAGATCATAGATCTTAAATCTTGGAGAAAGTTAATTGTCTGTACAAGATGTGATCCGAACCCTAAAATGTAATAATCATGAAGAGAAGAGTATGAAGGAGATCTTATACTTTCAAAGCAGAGAAGTATTTTGATGATCAGAGATAGAGTCCAGTGACCAAGCAGAACATAGCAAAGCAGTGAAGGACAGAACAGAGACATATTTGGTAAAAGAGATCAAATCTATACTGTAAGGAGAAGATCTGTAATCAGCATCACAGTGCAAATTGAAGTATCAAGTACTGAGATATTTTTAACATGTGTATCAGGGTAAATCTCTTAACATAGTAGTTTTAACAAACCTTAGTAAATCTCCTAACCAAGTGCTTACTTAGTTGTAAGTTTTCAAATCCTTTTGCAAGGTAGATTGTATAAGTCTCAAAACTCCTAACAGGGCAGACCCCTCATAGGGTAGATCATATTTTGTGATCAAACTTGTAGCCCTAATAGGAAAACTTTAATACTATAGTAGTGAAGATTTGTGGGTGTCATCCCCACCCCAGTTTTACCTTTCAAGGGTTTCTGGGTAACCAAAATCATTGTGTTATGTTTATTTTCATGGATGATGATTAGGATATTAGATCTGTTACAGTGTTAAGTTTAATGCTTATACTTTGCAAGTTTGTTTATGTCAAAATGGATCAATTGGTTGATATCTGATTCACCCCCCCCCCCCCCTCTCTCGTATCACACTTTCCAATAGATTTCCAACATTAGCCACTTAGCGGCGTGTTTGTTTGTTTCTGCTTCTAGGCTATGCTCATGTTTCTATTTTTAGTTGGCTTTCTAGGCACTGCCCATGTAACTTTCATGGAATGATTTCATATCTTGCAACCTTTTTTTGTGAATAATGTGTCTATACTTAACTAAATATTAATGAAAATGACCTATTCATTAAAAAAAAATCTCCATGTACATGGCAACCACTTAAAACAAATTCTAAAGTAGGAAAAATAAACTCTTAACTCTTCAAATAAAAATTAGATCAAGTTCCAATACTACATGTAGGGAGAAAGAAACCTAATAAAATTGTATAATAGAAGTATAATATGTGTACATTTTGAAACAAAGAATGAAGTAATGTAAACCATAGACAATACATTAGAAAAATCATAATTTTAGATAATAAATCTAACCTAATAAATTTATATACAATTATAAAATTCTCTTTTAGCTCACTCGTCAGCACATACAAATATAAATAAACACAATAAGAAAAAAAACTGATATTAATCTCATCCAAACTATTTCTATATGAAACATAACCATCCTCCCATTCCACAATCAAATAAAATAACTATTTGCATTCATCTGATATTCTCATTTCCTATGCCTCCTTTACTAACCATCTCTTTTGATTGCATATTCATATTCTCTGCTTCTTTATCTACATAACATTTTACATTTTGCTAAAGCTTCAATTATACACTCTCTTACCGAATTGCTAGATCTGATTTCATGTTCCATACATACTAATATAGGTGAAGACAAATCCCACATTATTATTTATCTTCTTTGCATATGAAAAGTTGAGACAACTTGCTCTTTATTATCATATCATTTTTAATAATGGAAAGATAAAAGTTTAAAAGTTGAACCAGAACACTATCATACGAAAGTTTGAAACTTGAAAGCTACTTGAAAGTGCAAGAGAGGATAATCCTTATCATTTTATCCTGGTGACACAGTTATGCATGTCATATGGTCAGGATTTATTCATCAGAGAGGAGTACTAAGTTATGTCAGCAGACTTACATAGTGTACTGTTGGCCCAGTCCAATAGGCTTTGCTGACGGTTTGGAAATCAGATCCTTAGTTATGGGTCATGGGAATCAGGTGACAAATAGATTTTGTATCAGAATTTATTTGTACTGGTTGATGACACTGCATATAAATCCATTCACTGCTCTGTACACCTGCATATAAATCCACTCACCGCTTATTTCACCAATCAACAACGCCCTCTTCTGCAATACATAAAAAATTAAAAGTGGTTCTCAGTCTTTTTATTCGTTCTGGTGGCCAGCCTGGTTAGAAACAATTGATTTTTTCTCTGTTTGTCTTGTCTGTTACGATGATGTTCCTTTTTGACAGGATTGTTTTTATTCCTATTATTTTATTGGGTTAGCTTGCATTTATTTATTAGATTATTTGAGTTTCTTTATTGTCATTTCGGGTCATATCTTATGATTTATTATCAGAATGAGATAGCAAGATTCATCGTAACGATGAGATAGTATGAGAAGAGTTCTTCTTTCACTATTTTATCTGGATGATGGATCATAGAATGTGATTTAATATGATAGCAAGATCTATCATAAGAATGAGATAGTATGAGAAGAGTTCTTTCTCTATCTCATCTTGATGATGAATCATGGAATGTGATTCAATGAGATAGCAAGATCTATCATAAGGATGAGATAGTATGAGAAGAGTTGTACTTTCGCTATATCTTCTCGATGATGGATCATGGAGTGTGGTTTGAACATTGATGCAAAAAAACCTCATATAAATATAGCATATGAGATCATAAGAAATTGGATATTTGAATTTTGATTTCAACAATGCTCTCATGTTTATTCATGTATATTTAGTGGGTTGTTTTTTTCAGATTTAAAGGGCTCTACCTAACCAACATCCAGTTGTGAAATAAAAACCTTTGATAAAGAGATTCTCTTATTCTCTCACAATTTAGAGGATATCCAAACCTTTTATATTGATTTCTTGATGGTGGTTAAAAATATTTCAAAGGTTCAATACTAAAGGCACCTTGGAGATCACCAACATGTACACTCTTCCCTCTTTGAAATTTAGGTTAGCCTAGTGTTCTATAGAGCCAAGGTCATTTATAAATCCAATTCTCCACAATTGGTTGTGCTTTTTAAAGATTTAATAAATTGACTTAAACAGGTCTATGTGGCTTCTTTATTTCATAGTGGTCGTTTCTTTCTTTAGTTTTTGCACAGGGGCTTCACTAATGGGGCAAATACCCTATCACGTGTGTTCATATTGGGAGGTTTAAAATGGGAAAAAAATTGGGAGGGGGATTAAGAGGATTTATAGAGGAAAGGGGGTGTGTATAGGAGCGAGGTGAAAAAAAAGGAGTTTGGAGCAATATTTTTTGAAAATAGGGGTACTCTTTAGTATGCTATGAAGGCACGTGATATGAGCCAAGCTCACTAAGTGAAGCCCCAATGAATTTTTGTAGCCTTCCTTAGGAGATGTGGGTGGATGGGTGTGACTTTTGTGTGTTGTGACCTTGAAATTTCAATAGATCCTTTAAAAAACAAATACCTTTTCTGTGTACATGTTTTCTTAAAATTGTAATTTTAATTTTCACTCTAATAAGATATTTATTGTTCCTCTTGGTTAAAAATTTTGTACTAGTAGCAAATTGGTGAAATCCTTCATTAATTGATGTTTTTTCTTGATTTTTTTTAATTCAAATATCTTCAAACAATGTAATTGCCTATATCTCATTCAATTAGATTCTAAATTTGTATTAAAGTATTTTTTCATTTACCTTTTGAAACTACTTATAAAATGTATCTAATTTTTTATTCTAGAAATAAAACTCTTGATGGTATCCAATTTATATTACTCTTAGGATGAGAGAGAAATTTTGTTTTGTTTTAATTAACCAATTTATCTTGGTGTGATATTGCTATCAGGATTCAACTATGTAGTTTTTGGGTCAAACCCATTGACCCATGTTTCATGATTTGTGGTTCACAATTCACAAAAACCCATCTCTCATTAGAATGAATTGAACACTTAGCACTCATTGCATCTAGGTGATGCTCACAAGGGTGAAGCATCAAGCCTAAAATGAATTGGGAGGTTTAAAATATGAAAAAAAATTGGGAGGGGCATTAAGAGGGTTTATAGAGGAAAGGCGGTGTGTGGGGTATTGGGTGTGTATTGGAATGAGGTGAAAAAAGGGAGTTTGTAGCAATATTTTTTGAAAATAGGGGTATTAATTAGTATGATATGAATGCATGTGATGTGACCTCAAGTTCACTAAGTGAAGCCCCCGTGAATTTTTGTAGTCTTCCTTTGGAGGTGTGGGTAGATGGGTGTGACTTCTTTATGTTGTGACCTTGAAATTTCAGTAGATCCTTTAAAAAACACATACCTTTTTTGTGTACATGTTTTCTTAAATTGTAATTTTAATCTTCTCTCTAATAAAATATTTAATGTTCCTCTTGGTTAAAATATTTGTATTAGTAACAAATTGGTGAAATCCTTCATAAATTGATGTTGTTTCTTAGTTTTTTTAATTCAAACATCTTCAAACAATGTAATTGCCTATATCTCATTCAATTAGATTCTAAATTTGTATTAAAGTATATTTCCATTTACATTTTGAAACTACTTATAAAATGTATCTAATTTTTTATTCTAGAGATAAAAATCTTGATGGTATCCAATTTATATTGTTGGCAATGTAGTTGGTGTGAGCACCTAGTACATATTTGATGTTGGTTGTTATTGATGGCAATCAAGCAGTCAAGCGGTTGAGCAATTGGTTGAGTACTTTGAGTAGCAAATAGTTAATCAGATGAAGAAATCAGATAGATGGTGAATCACAGTCATTTGATGTCATAAGAATATTTTTGATGTTATAAGATAAATAGGTACAAATAATATTGCAAAGTATGAGATGTTAGTCAAATCGATAAACAGAGAGTAAGATAGGTAAACCAAAAAATTGACTAAGTACAAATCGGTGAATTGAGTAAAGTAAGACATTGGAAATGGCAAAGGAAATTGATGACCTTTACAGAGCGTTTGAAGAGATAAGTATGTTGGCAATAGGTGAAAAAAAATGTGTGACCGCAACTCAGTATGGCGGACAAGTCGCTAGTGTGGTTGTCTATCAACCGGTCAGTAATAAAGTTCACAATTTATCAGGCTAGCTTGGACAAATCAGTGAACAATAATGAGTTTTGTAGATGCAGTGAATCTAGACACTCAGGAAGTAAAGTATGGTCAACAAGGAATCATTTCATTACACTTATTGGGATCGCAACCTTGATTGTGCATGATTCCTAGGTGGATTTAGAGAAAATAAGAAATAAGTTAGTTTTCTTGGGAATGAAAACAAGGATGCAATAATTAAATAAGACGGTAAAAGTAAAATGTGTTATGGTTGAAGAAATATTTTTTGATGGTGGTTAGGATTGATGATCAAAACCCTAAACGTGTTATGGAGAAAAGTTATGAAGTCTATTTTAATGTTTTGGTGAGATAGATAGAACAGTGTGTTGGAGAAACAAAATAATACAATATCAGACAGATTTGAAGATGTGATCAAGTGATTTAGTGGAGTAGTCATAGAAGGTCAATACACAGTATTGTATGAGCTTAAAGGATCTGATTCAACAAGCATGTGCTATTATACAGGTCATTAATCTTGTTGTTTCTTAGTTGCTACAACAAGTCTGTAAATCCTTCAACAAGGTAATTCTTGGCATGACTTATCTGTAAATCCCTTAATCGGGTGCACTCTTGATAGAGTTGTAAAAATCCTCTAGAAAGGTAGATTGTAATAGGTCTTTCAATACTCCTAATAGGGTATTAATCACTTTTAACAGGGTGAGTCTCTAGAAGAAACAATGTAAGCCTTTAACAGGGAAAACTCCATAACTGTAGTGAGAAGATTCATGGGTATTAATTCCCACCATGGTTTTTTTCCCTCTAACCAAGGGGTTCCATGATAAAATAAATTTTTTATGTGTGTGCATGCATTGTTATTTGGTTTAATGCACTTTTACATAACAGTTTCAGTCATATGCTTGATAGTATGGAAGTTTATTTTTTTGTTGTTTAAAGGTATCAGTAGAGTTTGAAAGTTTATTAGTTCTGATTCACCCCCCCCCCTTCTCAGTACCTATTGTTTCCAACAATTGGTATCAGAGCTATGACTCTCTAAAAGAAAAGTTTGAGAACTTGGGGAGTATATCCAAGGAGATGGAAAGCTATAGGCATGAAAGATAGTTGGAGGCATCCAATGAGATGATTGAAGAGTTAAAGAACAAGCTAAAGGACTCATTAGCAAAAAGAAAAGAATTGTCTAAACAAATGAGAGTAATTCTGGACAGCATTGATGAACTGTCTAAAGGTAGTGTTAACTCTGAGGAAGTTAAAGCAACAATAACATATCTGATGGAAAGGAACAAGACCTTGATTGAAGAAGTAACCAAGATGAAAAGAGAACAAGAAAGTCAAGCCATAATGATGTTTGAATATCCTAAAGGAAAAAGGAAAGTTGAAGATGCAAGGAAATTTTCTCTACAAGCCACAAAAACTATTGAGGATGCACTAAAAGGAAAGGAGGAACAAATCTCTAGAATATCTCAGGAGAATTGACAGATGCTAAGTGAAAATGAAAGACTTAGAGAGAAGAGAATGAGAAACTAGAGAAGGAATTGAAGTCTGAGAAAGAAGCAAATGATAATCTGAACCAAGGTAGTGAAAGAATGAAAAAATTTGAGGAACAATTGAAAAGACAAAGGAGACCCAATGACCTAACTAGTCTAGGTCACATGGGAAAAGGAACATTTGAAGTCGGTGAGTCATCAAATCCTAAATCTGAAAATCCACAAGAAGATCCAAAAGTAGAAACAAACAATCTCGGTAAGAAACTTCATAGACCTACTTGTTGAAAATGTGGAAAGATTGGTTATACAGCTAATGTCTGTAGAAGCAAACCAGTAAGCAAGTCTTTTTCATTTAATGGTTATTGCTATAACTATGGAAAACTTGTTGATCAAGCTTATGAGTGCAGATCAAGACCCAATAGTAGATCATCTGAAGGGAGTTCCAATGGCTACTGTAATACATGCAACAATTTTGGACACAAGGCAGAACACTGAAGATCAAGAGTATCATCATCAAGAATGCCTAACAAATTGGTGAGTGTTCTAAGAAGAGAAGGAAACATGAATGTCCGATGCACTATTTATGGGAGCTATGGACAGATGTCTATGAATTGTCGATTAAGAAACTCTATAGGTAATGTTGGACCCCAAAAGATAATAGGTATGGCATTTTTTCACTGTCATAAGATTGGACATCTAGCAAGAGATTGTAGGTACAGGAACCGGTCACCAAGTAATGAAGACAGGAAAGGTAAAATGATTGTTGATCCTGAAGAAGTGAAGAATGAGATCAAGAAGATCTAGAGGAGAGAAGGAGAAAAACCGCAAGAAGAAAAGGTTGTGGAAGAGACACCATCCTCTAGTAAAGAGGATCCTACTTCAAACTAAGCAGACTACTTGTTGTAGACACCTAAATTTGTCCACTTAACATTAATTTAAGTTAATTTAATTAATGACCCCAAATAACATTATGGTTAATTTTAATTAATTATATTTTTTATATTTATCTATATATTTAATTAGATTTATTTGATTAAGTAAATTCACTAGCTATAGTATTTAAATTAAATTTAAATACTACCCCCTAATGTATTAAATTTAATTTATTACATGTTTCTCCATATTCCCCTTTTAAATAAACTATTTATTTATTTATTCCTCCACATTCTTTATTTCTACTAAACCATGATTAAATTAAATTTAATATAATTTAATCTTAAACCTAACCTAGATGTTATCCTACACACATCACTTTCTATCTAATAAGCCTATTTATTAATTAACTAAGGTTAATTAAGCTAATAATTTAAAATTCACCTTTTCAAAATTTGCTAAAAAATGCCTAAACAAGGCTTCTTACATTTTTTGATGACTTTCCAAAAGTGTAAAAATTTACTTTCTCTTACACATCTCTTACACACACTTACACATGTGTACTTGGAGTACACATTGACCCTTCACATCCCAAGTTGCTCACACATGTGTGAGAAATGCTTAGGCTTTGCATGGCTTATGTGTCTCTTTGGTGGTACCTATATGTATGCCACCTCAACCTAGCCCTCCAAAATCCTATAAATAGGACCCTTGCCTTAAGAAAATCATCCATAATTTCTTTGCATTCATTATTGCATTCTAGAATTTTATGCTTTCATTGTAGTTTTATTACTAACCATTTGGTAGTTGTTTGCATTCATAGTAGATTTAGAACTTAAATTCTTAAATAGTTTCATTCATGGTTAATCATAGTTTTATTTACACCATAGGTTCATGCCATATGAGCTTGACGGTTGCTTCCATAGCTCCTCCTTGAGCCTATTTGGCTTCTTGCATTGAATGCTTGAGGGTTGCTTTCATAGTTCCTCTTTGAGTATTTCAATCTTTATTTCAATCTAGCTTTTTTTTAATAGTGGGATTGATACTTGTGTTGGGAGAGCACACCCACAACCTCTCTAAGAGCTTAAATCAAGAAAGTCTTAGGTGCACTTACTTCATGCTCATCCGAGGTTATGTGGAAGAGTAGTGTAGGAATGAGAATGAACATGATTTCCTTGTTAGTTTTAAGATTTGAATATAGACATGTATAACTAATGTTTGAGTGTTTATGCTTATTTCACACATGTTACTTTTCCCCATATATATTCATGCATGCCTGGTGGGACTCACGTTCTGATTATCTAACTTCTTTTCTTGGTTTTGTGAAAATTTGGTGTAGTGCAGGTCAGAAGATCCAGTTAAGGACTGTCCAAACTGGCTACAAAATGAACACAATGCGGAAGCACACACAAGATCTGAATCTTAAATCCAATTTTCTATTAACATGCCCAGATGTAAGGCCTTCCGGGTTAGGGCCAATTACAAACAGAGAGTAGTTCTGCAAGATTACAAGATTCAGCTTACAATCAACAACAACTAGTTTAGTTCTAAGACAAATTAGACACTGATGGAAACCGTAAGGCAGATCTAAACTTGTGCTTCGCAAAGCCACCAAGCAATCTCCTCAGTTCCAAGCCTCAGCCACTAGCTCTGCAATTACAAACTATCAGATAAGCAATCCGATATGCAAGATCAACAAGGATCTTTTCCACAACTTCACCAACTCCAACTTCTCTAAATTGGTTACTTCATCATGGATCTTCTCTTCTTCACTCTCCTTTAGATGTCTAAACCACTGCCCAAACATCCCTTTAAATACAAATCTCTAACAAATAATTCCTAAGCCAGTCGGCTTCTACTACAACAATTATTAAATGCAAATAATGGTCGGCTCTCAAATAGTCTTACAAACATTTAATACATGTTGGCCTCCAGATCCACATAGGAGAATCCAACAAAATCTACCAACAATCATTACACCAAGTCAGCCCAACAAATCACAAAGAACTCCCATCAGTAAACCAGGACTATCGAGCAACATATAAACTATCGAGCACTAGAGAATTCATCAAGCATGCCAGGCATCACCGAGCACTATGTCAACCGAGCACCCTAAGCATTGCCAAGTTCCTTTAGTGATCAAGCTTCCTTCCTTAATCGAGACCATCAGTTAAAGCTACAACAGAGTAACACTAGCCAAACACAAACACCTTATGTAGTTTCACCAAGGACAAAGAATGCCCCAGTCTAATCCTTGGATGCCCCTGCATCAGACACCCCAGGTTCCAAAAGATGTTCATATGTGAGAATAACATCTTCCAGGGTTTAGCACATAAACCCCGAACTAGTTCTTCACATACATGTCTCCCACCTTTTCTGCTTGCATACTCTTCCACTTCAACTTCCTCTGTCTCTTCAATTCTTTTCTAGACAATGCACTGGTTGGTTTCAAAAACTGATCATTCATTTTCTCAGGATCTGCCAACTCAACTTAGGTACCAATACTCAAACTTTGCTTACCAAGCATTGTATCCATCAAAGGCATCAGTGAAAACTTCTTGTCATTCTTCTCAATAGTAAACACATTTCTAACACAATCATACATAGCTCTGCAATCATATTGCCAAGGTCTACCGAGCAATATATCACAACTATTCATCTCCACAATGTCACACAACAGAAGATCCTTATATTGGCCAATCTAAACATCAATGAAGCATTGTTCTCTAACTTTCAAAGCATGATCATCTTGCAACCATCCAATCCTATAAGGATGTGGGTGTTTCATTCTATTCAAACCAAGGTTCTGAACCAAGTCCTCAGTAACAAGGTTATCAATACTGCCACTATCCACAATAACATTACAAAATTTACCTTCAGTCTTGCATCAGGTCCTAAACAAGTTGCTCCTCTGACAAGGTTCCTCCTTTGTACTGAGAAATGTTCACCGAAGTAGCAAGCTTTCTGATTCAGATTCATTATGTACTTCTTCATTTACCACAGCTATCTGTCAGTCACTAGTCTTCTTTTGTTGAGTACACTCAAAAGAATGATGGCCTTCACGTCCACAGTTGTAACAAGTACCCTTAAAGATCACAGTCCCTATCTTCTTCTTTGGTTCCACAGGTTTCGGTTCATCTTCTGCATCTGTTGGTTTATCCTTCACCGAGTGATCAACCTTCTCCTTTCCTCGGGAGTTACCATTATGTTTCCTCTTCATCTTATCTTCTGCCTTCAGTGCATACTAATAAGAATCCTCAACTGATTCAATCCTCATCATTCCAAGCTCATCCCAAATATTGAATTTCAACCCATTCACATACCGAGCTACCTTTTCCTTACCAAGCTCCTGGTGTCCAGACCAAATAGTAAGTTTTGTAGAACTCCTCGATATAATCTTCAACAATCAGATCCTTTTGTTTCAGATTCTACAACTTCTTAAACAAGTCAAGCTCATAGTCAGTAGGTATGAACTTAGCTTTCAACTTCATCACCATCAACCTCCATCGATTGATCTTCATTTCACCTTCATTCTCTCTTTCTCTTTGCAGTTCCTTCCACCAAAGAGCAGCATGGCCTTTCAACTTTGTCTATGCTAATATCACCCTAAGAGGGTCTTCAATTTCTTCTAGCTCAAAGAAATCTTTTAGTTCACCGATCCAGGTAATCAAGTCCTCAAGCTTCACAGTACTAGAGAAATTAGAGACTTCCATCTGGTAACTACTATTCAACTGAGCTCCAAATCTATGCAATCGACCAGTTCTGTCTTCACCAAATTTGTCTCTCTGGTCACCACCACTAGATCTAGCAATTTCAAATTCTTCGAAAGCTTCTTCATAGCCATCTTTAGTACCAACATTTTGAGGTACACCAGCAACAATCCTTACAATCTTAGCAATCATGTCATTCTTCATCATCTCCATCTCATATCTGAAATCTGATTTCACCTTCTCGGTAATCTTTGATTCCACAACATCACAAAGATCTGCAATTGCTCTAGGGTCCAATCTTCTCAAAGGCATCCAATTTTCTATTAACATGCCCAACTGTAAGGCCTTCTGGGTTAGGGCCAATTACAAACAGAGAGTAATTCTGCAAGATTACAAGATTCAGCTTACAATCAACAACAACTAGTTCATTTCTAAGACAAATCAGACACTAATGGAAACCCTAAGGTAGATCTAAACTTGTGCTTCACAAAGCCACCAAGCAATCTCCTCATTTCCAAGCCTCAGCCACTAGCTCTGCAATTACAAACTATCAGATAAGCAATCTGATCTGCAAGATCAACAAGGATCTTTTCCACAACTTCACCAACTCCAGCTTCTCTAGATTGGTTACTTTTCCATGGATCTTCTCTTCTTCGCTCTCCTTCAAATGTCTAAACCACTACCCAAGCATCCCTTTAAATACAAATCTCTAACAAATAATTCCTAAGCCAGTCAGCTTCTACTACAACAATTATTAAATGCAAATAATGGTCAGCTCTCAAATAGCCTTACAAACATTTAATACAACATGTCAGCCTCCAGATCCACATAGGAGAATCCAACAAAATCTACCAACAAACATTACACCAAGTCGGCCCAACAAATCACAAAGAACTCCCGTCGATAAACCAAGACTACCGAGCAACAGATAAACTACTGAGCGCCAAAGAATTCACCGAGCATTCCATGCATCACCGAGCACTATGTCAACCGAGCACCCTAAGCATCACCGAGTTCCTTCAGTGACCAAGCTTCCTTCCTTAACCGAGACCATCGGTTAAAGCTGCAACCGAGTAACACTGGCCAAACACAAACACCTTTTGTAGTTTCACTGAGGACAAAGAATGCCCCAGCCTAATCCTTGGATGCCCCTGCATTAAAATTATACATGAAATTTGTAGACAGGCATCTTTGCACGTACAAAGGCATCTCCACCTATAGACAGATATCTCCACTATACAGGTGTCTCTACTTGTACACATGTGTCTCCACCTATAGACAAGCGTCTCTACAAAAAGGGGGTTTCTCTTCCCCTTTAACTTGTTTTAATCAAAAGACTTGTATTTTCAATAACATTAAGGCTAATACTTATTTAATATCATCATTAAAATACTTTTATTGTATTTTTAAGTTAAGAGAAATGCATAATACTAAGAAAATTATTGTTTTCATTTCCTTCCTATGCAGATAGGCATCTCTTCCTATAGGCAGACATCTCTACCAGAAAGGGAGTTTCTCTTTCACACTAGTCCTTTGATTGTTAAAGTAAATTTTTTAGGCATATTAAGGTTAAAAATTATTGTATTTCATCATAAAAACCTTTTTTATACATTTGTAGGTTAATGAGAATATTAAAATTTTTGTAGTTGATATTTCCTTGTTGTACAGATAGATGTTTCTACATGTACATAGGAGTCACTGTCTGACAGGTGTCTCTGTCTATACATAAGTGTCTCTACACAAGTAGCTCTATACATAGGCATCTCTGCATAGGCATATCTACCTGTAGATAGGTGTCTTTGAAAGATAGGCATCTCTACTTGTACATAGGCATCTCTACCTATTTTGGCTTTTTCCCATAATATCTTGCATTGGGGTTGTTGATCTGGGTTATCTGAAGGTTTCTGACATTTTTTGCCTTCTAACAATGATTTTACAGAACGGTTGACCAAGAATTTGTTGGATTATGGAGATGGGGGGTGAATCAGTAATCCCTGATTCCAAATACCTAAAAATATTTTCTCTGATTAACTGTTATGGTTCTGGGAGGCGATGGAGTGTAGTCATTACGTAGAAGATTAAGTGCAGATTCTCCTATCCCAGATAGATACAATCTCATCCTATTTTTCCATGTAGAGAAACTTTCCTTGTTTAACTTAGGTACTTCTCCCCTATACATCTTCGAATCTTTTACTCAAGTCTTTCAAACTTATCTCTCTAGAGTGCTTAGCTCTAATACCAATTGTTGGACTAAGAATGGAAAGGTGACTACTGAGAGGGGAGGGGTGAATCAGTACTTCAAAATACTTTTAACTATCCTTTTTAACCATTTACTGAATTCACAACTTTTACATGCATCACATAAAACATATAAAACATTAAAAATAAACATAACTCAAACAAATTCATTTTGGTATCGCAAAAATCCTTGTCAAAGGATAAAAATTGTGGTGGGGACGACACCCACAAAACTTCACTACTGCAGTAAAAAGTTTTCTTGGTTAGTGCTACCCTATTATCTATTTTTGATAGCTTACCCTGTTAAGAGTATTAACCCAGTTAAGAGTCTTAAGACTAGTTAAGTCTACCTTGCTAAAGGATTCTACAATTCTAATCTAAGAATTGTACCTTGCTAAAGTATTTACAATGTAAGACCCGTTAGGATCTGCTTGGTTAAGACTTTACAATTCTTATTACAAACTTAATTAGTAAAAAATATGTTTGTAGTACTTTTGTCAATCATATGCATTTTAGACTCTTTATGCTCATTAGCTGATTACCTCATATTGTGCTCCATTCAAAATAAGAATTATGTACTCAGTAGATTCAACTCTAAATCACAACTACTCTCTGCTCTTTACTGCTCTGTTACTCGGTGGCTTCTTTTCTCATCACCTTCTATTTTTAATTTTTCCTTCGCACGTGCAATCTCTCATATGCACTCTATGATCTTCATATCCTGATCCATTTATATACATTTCTAGAAGTGGTAGAAATGTTCTAGACTCATCTCCTTAAGCGGTGCTATCATTGGTTAATCCTCTAATGCATATATCATATTTAATTCTCATTAGAGGATCTAACCTTGTAATCATGCATAATCATCATGTTTAAATCTCTAATGTTTTGTCATACAATATCCTTGAGATTTATAAATCATTTTCTTCTCAGTGTCCAGGTTTAATGTATCTAGAGATTCTCCTTGTGTTAGTATGTCATACTTGGTAACACATTTTCCTCTTTCTCAGTAACTATATCATCTCTTAGTTCAAGCCAACCTATCATTATTCCTAAGTTTGATATTTCAACCATGAGCCCCAAAGAACTATTTGAGTTTAGAGACTTACTGAAGACAAAAGTTGCACAAGATAAATTGATTGCAAAAAAGTAGAAGAATGATGTTTTGGAGAATGTCAAAGACATATTGAATGAAATTATACCAAAGGATAATATTAATTAAAAAAGAGATATATACAACCAACTGCATGAACTGGTGAACCAAATAAACCAACTTGGTATCGAGACCTCGGAATACTTAATGCAAGTGCACAGGAAACAGGTGGAGACTAAAGTTATTGAAGACCTTCTTCAATCAGTTGCAATGGATAAGGTAACTCTATCTGAGTTAGTTACCGAATTGGATAAAGAATTGAAAGACATTCTTTTATTATTTCAAAACATTTGTTTGATTTCAAATTTTATCAAGGACATTAAAGAAAAAGATGATAATGTGGAAAAGGAGTTGGCCAAGAAGTTAGCCAAAGTTTCAACCAAGCCTAATTCTGTCAATGTCTATCATCAAAATTTGAGGCACTTAATGGGAGTTCAATATGAATTAAAAAAATAGGAGAGTAAGATCAGAATGGATCTACTAGAACTCCAAACATTTTTTATTCCCTACATTGAGTCATTACATAAGCATATACAGAAGGAAAAAGATTTAGTCAGCACACTAGATGTAAGTACAATGGACAACATGGTAAGCTTAATAGTTGACATTAGTGAGCCAATCATAGTGTTGAAGACACCAAAGGATACATGGAAGGCATCACTAAAGAATGCACAAGACAAATATAAATCCATTTTTGACAAGATCCCTCGACCAAAAAAATAGTAAGTTATTATTTCTGACATTTTTGTTAAAAAGGGGGGAAATAGATATCAAAGGAGGATAATAGAGATTTATAAAAGGAGGAAATATATTATATAAAAAAGGGGGAAATATATATATATATATATATATATATATATATATATATGAGAGAGATTAAAGGGATGATATATATAGAAGATAGATGGAGATGTGTACAGGAAGTATTACTTTAGGGGGAGTAATAAGTTTACCGAGATATGGAGATACATGAACAATTTTGCTAAGGACAAATTTTTGATGACTTTGAAGGTTTTTAAAAGTTTTTTAAAAAGATACCAAACTAATGCCAAAGGGGGAGATTGATACTCCTAAGAGTTATTTTTTTGTCATTAGTTATGATGAATTTTTAATGATTGTCAAATTCATTTGGTAATGAAGGAAAGGCAAGTCGATGAAGTGCACAAGCTATTCGGTAAAAAGGAAAAGGAAGTTTAGACACCGAACAAGGAAGAACCAAGCACCAAACACCTAGTTGTATTGAGCTACAACATCTACCGAACTGAGAGATGAGACAATTATTGAGCAAGAGGAAAACGTGTTACCAAGCATGACAGGCCGACACAAGGAGAATCTCTAGATACATTGAACCTACACATCAAGAGGAAAATGGTTTACAAATCTCAAGGAGATTGTATGACAGAACATTGAAGATTTAAACATGATGATTATGCATGATTAAAAGGTGAGATCTACCAATGATAATTAAGTATGATATATGCATTGGAGGAATAACCAATACTAGCACCGCTTAAGGAGATGATTCTAGATCATTTCTACCGCTTCTACAAATGTATATAAATGGATCAAGATGTGAAGAACATAGAGTGTGTATGAGATATTGCATGTGTGAAGGATAAATAAAAGATAGAAGGTGATGAGTAGATAAGCCACCAAGTAACAGAGAAATAAAGAGTAGAGAGTAATTGTGATTCAGAGTTGAATCTACCGAGTACAAAAATTTATTGTGAATGGAGCATAGTACGAGGTAATCAGTTAATGAGCATAAAGAATCTAAAATGCATATGATTGATGCAAGTACTACAGACATATTTGTTATTGATTAAGTTTGTAATCAGAATTTTAAAGTCTCTTAACGAATCAGATCCTAGCAGATCTTACATTGTAAATCCTTTAACAGGGTACAGTTCTTAGATTAAAATTACAAAATCCTTTAGCAAGGTAGACTTAACTTCTCTTAAGACTCTTAATCGGGTTAATACTCTTAACAAGGTAAGCTATCATAAATAGCTAATAGTGTAGCTCTAATCAAGAAAAAAATTTACCGTAGTAGTGAAGTTTTGTGGGTGTCATCCCCACCGCAATTTTTATCCTCTAACAAGGATTTATGCAATACCAAAATGAATGTGTTATGAGTTATATTTATTGTTAATGTTTTATATGTTTTATGCGATGCATGCAAAAGTTGTGAATTTGGTAAATGGTTAAAAATGATAGTTAAAAGTGTTTTGAAGTATTGATTGATTCACCCCTCCCCTCTCAGTACTCACCTTTCCATACTTAGTCCAACAGACTTGAATATTTTGAGACTAATAACTTTTTTTTTTTGCAAGACGTTGTTAGAAGACCAAACACATTGAAACTACTCACTAAGGTTTTTGTTCAAGTTGCCAAGGATATCCAACTAAATATTGTGTTTTCTTAATGATTTCTTAGGCACATAGCATTAAGTAGGAATTTTATTTTTGATAATGATTCACTAGCTAGGGGAGTATGCTCTTTTCTCCAAGTGGGAAAAATAGAAACCTAGAACCTTTTGAGTTGTTATCTTAAAGAAACTTGGAATTGATAAATTGTTTGGTGTGTTTGGGATAAAACCTCGTTGGATCGGAGAGTATGCTCTTTTCCCCTTAAGGGAAAAATAGAAATCTAGAATCCTTTCAAGGCCAATCCATATGTTCTTTCATTAAACCTTTAGAGATCCATTCAATTGAGGATAAAATCCCCCAGGAACGACTCAATGTGGGGACAAGAAGATGCCAACTCTACCACCCACTATAAATATATGTTTCCTTGATATTAAAGTCTCAAAAGACATGGTTAATTCTATGTTTACACTTTCATATTCACATATGCTTCATCACACATAGGGTTGAGTGGTGTCAATCCTGCTTGTGGGACTATGTTAGTTGAAGTACTTGTAGAGATATAGGCCTCAATCTCACAAGTTAGGACTATAGGGGATGATCATGAATAGATGCCTTGATTAAAATTTGAAGAGTAGTGGCCACCTGGTTCACCTCTAAAAGTTCGATAATATGCGTGCAAGGAGAATAGTAATCTCCCCAAGACACTCATCATATCGATCCCCCATCAACGTTAAAACTTAGATAATACAACATCGTGAATAGAGCCATTGTGTGCTTGGTGATGATCGTATTCTGAGGAGTTGTTGGGTGTGTTCCTAAGTCAGTGAGAAAAGATTTTTAGTCTCAACCAATCTCCTTCTAGGAATAAAAGGTGTGCTTGTTACTTATCATTTCAAAACAAACTCATACACTTTAATCCCTCAAGGTTGCATTGTCCTTTGCATGACTGTTTTTGACAAATGTGCTTGTAATCCAAATATTTGATGTATGCATGAAATTGGTTCTTTCCAAGAACATCCTTTGATCTTTCAAGATATTGTCTTCCTAATTTTTTTATCACATTCTACATCATGCTTTCTTCTCTTTAAGCAATGACGGATGGTGTGAAACATAAAAAGGTAAAAATTCTAGTTTCCCAAGTCTACAAGGAAAAGAAGATCATTGATAAAAAGGCTAGAGTCAACAAATCCTATTTGAAATCCATTCAAAAGACTATTGAAGCTAGTGAAAATTTTGATAAAATCAGCTATAACAATCGAGTTGCTAATTGTGTTTCCAAAAACAAAGTGAACATGGCCTTTGTCACTTGGGAATCCTATGATTAAGTACCTTTTACCTTCATCATTATTCAAATCAATCATCATTTCCTCATCTTTAATCAAATATTTCTTCACACATTAGGAGCATTAATAAAAACCTTGGAATTCAAATCAAAATCAAATCAATCCATCTTTCACGCCTTAATCAAGCAATAGGTTGAAAAAATAAATCCAATAGTGTCACATAGACCTTTAATCAAAGTAAACATTAATCCCTCGCTACTTTGAGAACTGAGTCTTTCTCTAGTAGTTTTAATCAAATCCTATTTTGTTTTGGGATCATTAGTCTATCACCCAAATAAGAGAAGATTTTAAATCAAATCCAATCCTTTGTTTGCACAATCACAAGGTCTTGTTTCACCTGGGTTTTTTCCAAACCTTTAAATCAAATAAACCTTTGAGGCTTAGTTCCTCTTTAATCTAATCAATCAAATCAAATCAATCATTGAGGCTTGGTTCCTCTCAAAACAAATCTGATCAATCCTTGAGGCTTAGTCCAAGCTTCTCTTAATTCATCAATTCCTTTCTTCCTCTTATCATCTTCCATCAATATTTCAACATTCTTCAATCCAATCCAAGGTCACCCGTGCATGGTACTTACCCAATCTCAAGCTAAGATAAGACAAGAATATATTACCATGGATAATGATCAAGAAACATTTTATCAAGAAGACTTCAATGAAGATGAGGAACCACATATGGAATCCAACATGGTCATACTTGAAAGTGTCAATGCAAATCCATGAGCTAAAGAGTTCTTTGATGATCCTAACAATATGAGTTTAGTGGAAGATCTAATCCAAGAAAATAGTTCTAATATTTTCCTAAATCTTATTTGAAGGGGAATCACGATCCCTAATAATTTCGATGAGACCTTTCTTGAGAACAATCTAATTCAAACCAACAAAGGTAAGGTCATTACTACTATGCTTGAACAACATCTAATAACACGAATCAACCTCCGAATCATACGCTTGAAAAATTTTGACAACTCCTAAACATGCCCAACTCAAATTATAACACAAATAATTAAGCGAATAAAAATGACTTGAATGGAGGTCATAGACTTGAACATCCACCAGGTTCATTGAGGCGATGCTCCACTTCAATTTTCTCAAATCCTAGTGGGGTCTTGAAGAATCAAAATTCTTCACATAAAAACAACACCAACCTTCCTTTTGGTGGACACAACATAAATCTTCGACCTCTTGGAGGAAATAATACCTCATTTAGTGGAGGAACAAATCAAGGCCATACAATCTATATGTAGTAAAAATATGGATGTATTTTCTACAAATGAAAAACACCAAAACACCAAACAAAATCACATTAGATGTTAGTCATTTCAAATGCAACAAAATAAGTAACTTTCACTACAACCTCAATGAGCTAAAACAAGGGCACCCAATAACCTTGTTTGATTTATTCTTGAAGATTATTGTGGGCATGCTTTCCCAACACAATGAAATGAAATCTAATGCAAAGACTATAAGATGCAAAATGAGGGTTTTGGAAACAAGTATGAGGAACTTTTCCCAAATCTCGCAATGATGTGCTAGTGCAAGATCTATGAAGAAGATAGTCCACAAGCAAGATGATGCAAGATATTTTTGAATTTTTTTGAATAAGCAATGCAATGCAAGATAACTAAGAATGAAAATGAAAGATTCCAACTAAGCTATGAAATCAAAACTATTCTACCATGTAAGAATTGAAATGTAAGCTAAGAATGAAAATAAAACAACTATGATAAGAAATTGAAATGTTAAAAAAAGCTAGAATACTTTGTGCTCAAGTTCTCTAGAATGCTTGATGATTATCTTACAAGATTTGCCTACAAATGAAAGAGAGACCTTATTTTATATAAATTGCATAGGATTGGATGGAGGAGATTAAGAGGAAAAAGAATGGATGGCCAAGATTAAGAGTCAAAAGGGGAGTGGCTAAGATGAAGAGGCAAAAGAAATGAGTGGCTAGGATTAAGAGGCAATGCAAAATTCAAACTCCACTTTTAGAGGGAAAGAGGAATTTAAAAATGATTGGTGGACAAAAGAGATGGAGAGGTGGCTACCTTGAAAAAGGTGATTGTGCATGTGATTAGAGGTAATCCACCTTTTAATCAAAATTAGAGAAGTACTAGCAAAAGGTAAGATTAGGAAAAAGGGAAAAGGGATTAAATTAAAATAAATTTAATTTAATCAAGGTTTAGAAGAACTTTAGGCTAGTGGAGAAATAAAATAAATAAAATTTATTTTCTATTTATATTAAGAAATGGAGGGATAATATATTAAATTGAATTTAATATATTATAGTATTTAACTAAAATTTAAATAGAAAGGGAAAATAAATTTATTTAATTACAAATAGAAGAATATAACGATTATAGCCAATTAATAAAATCAACTATAATGTTAAAGAAAAATATTAGTAAAAATTAATATCAGAGTGCAAAGGACAATTTTAGGTGTCTACATTTTGCCCCTCTTTGATACAGTGTCAAAATCGACATGTCATCAAAGAAAAAGAAAAGGAAGATGCCCCAATCATGGAAGGATAAAGAAGGATGATGAGGAGGTAGAGGTATGCCCCTCAAGAGGACATGCGGGTTTAGAGAACATGGGCATTCTCTCGAAATGAATAGGAGGAGAATAAACATGGTAGGGATAGGAAATAATTAGGAGCCTCAATGCAAAATGCAAAATGAAACTAACTAAATGGGCAGAGATTTTGGGGATTGTATTGTGTAGAGAGAGAGAGAGAGAGAGAGAGAGAGAGCACATCCTAGTTTTGATATTGTACTGGACATTATGTGTCAAGGTATGAGAAACCAAGATGACCATGTGCCAAGTATGTGATCAAAAAGGTCAAATACAACCATATATCTTATGATGCCATGATACAGAAGACCATGATGCCCTTGTCAAAATAGGATGAAAAGACCATGATAAATGCAAAAAATACTAATACATACAAGGAACAAGTAACCATGCACAAAAAACCAAAAGAAAACCAACATGTTTCCCCTAGTCAAGATGAAAACCATTTGATTGATTGATTGATTTAGTGATTGGGAGGGTAGGGCCTCAAGGATTGGTAAGGATACATCCCATGATGATGATTGGATTTGAAATTGATCAATTAATTATCAGATGATTTGGTTTAAGACGATGGATTGATTAAAGATTAACGTGCTAGATTGCAAGATTGGATTGCATGGATTAGTACTAATTGCATTTTATTAGACTGACTTGGGATCTTTTGAATTATAAGGATTTTTTTATTTTTTTTATTTTTTAATTTATTGGGATGAGTGGATTGGATAGAATGGGATTGGAAGAGAAGATGATTGGATAAGATGAGTTTGAAAATCATGTGAGAGGAATAAATGTATTGGATTAGAAGATAAATAGATTTGATATACGAGATGGTTTGAATAAGATGAAAGGATGATTAAGGGATTGGATAGGATGGGATAGAGAAAATGATAAGTGGATTGGAACCAATGACAAGGGATAGCCAAGGAATGATAGAGGATGGAAGGATGAAGAGATGTTTGGTTATAAAATGAATGGATGGAAGGGAGGGATTGGATATGAGATAGATGGAATGAATGGATAGGTAAGGGTATGATATGGAACACTATAGTGATGGAGATCAAAGAAATATGTGAAAAAAGAGTTAAATGCCCCACACTAGAAGGAGAAGAATGAAGTATGGAAAGATGGAGGATAACAATGTATAGGATGGAAGGATGGTGTGTAAGGTATATGAGGGGAGGAAAGTGATATGGTGCAAAGGATGAAGGATTGAAAGATAGTGGATAAATGATTGATGCATGAAGGAGATGGATAATGTGTAAAGGATATTTATGGAGGAAGTGAAGGCTTGTATTTATTCAAAGCATGCATTGACGTTTTAGTTCCTCTAGATTTTAAGAAAGAGCAAGGACATGAAAGTGAAATGGATTTGGATAAGGAATATGAGATGGAGGGTATGAAGGGAATAGGGGATAATGACATGAAGGATATCGATGGAATTAGATAATAGATAATGGATGGAGGAAATGTATAGGATAATAAAGATCTAGGACATGGGGAAGGTGTATGGACTCAAAGAGTATTATGAATGATGGATTAAAGGAATGAATATGATTTAAGGACTACGAGATGGAGGATAGGGATGTCAAGATCAAATATGTGAAAATGGATGGATAAGGAGTAATGGTTATGGAAGGTACTTATGGATAGAGGGGAAGCATAGGATACTCAAGATCAAATATGGGAAAGGAACTTATAATGAACTGAGATAGGAAAATGGATGGTGGATAGGGAATGTGGAAGATATTTATGGTAGCATAGTATGGATGGAGCTTTCCCCCAAGTATAGAGTGCAAGGGGAGGTGGATAAATGAATGGAAAAGATATTATATGAATGTGAAGTAGATGATATGGAAGATATTATGGATGGATACAAAGAAGAAATTGTCCCCAAGTATGAATAAAAACTAGAGGGAGGGATTACACATGGCACCCGTTTTCCAAGTTTTCATCATGGTACTTGTCCAAGGTGCCTAATTACCAAGTTTTCACCATTGGATGATTTTTTTTATTTTTTTTTTTTATCTTTTTTTTTAATTATATATATATATATACCAAGGAACTCTGGTCATTTTCTCATAGATGTTGGTATAATTGTGGGAAGGGAGATGAAATGGATTGGGGGATGGAGGATAATGATTTATGCAAAATTTTGGATTAAAGGGGTAGATGGGCATTGAAGGATTGGGAGATCATGGATGAGAGGTTGGAAGACTTGTGAATAAATAAAGGATATGGGAAGATCATCATTGATTCACACCATGAAGGGTGGTGGAGTAGTGTGTTATCACTTTTTTAAATTTTTTTGGGCTCCGCATTTTTGGCTTGGGTTTCCTCCCTCGTTTCCAAACCCTAGGTTGGTTTGTTCCTTGTTGTATTTCCGTGTTACCTTTTTTAATTCACTAAAGGGGCTAATTCACATGTGCCTTTAACCTTTTTAAGTCATGCATTTGTGGTTAGAAAGTTGTTAGCCCCCATCCCTCTCTTCTCCTTTTTATTTCTCCAGGCCTAGGTTTTCGGTATATTTTCCTAAAGTTCTCACTAAAGCAAAACGAGTGGCTGTCATTACACCGCAAGACCCCGGTTGTCAGTTTTCTCTGACATGCGATATAGTGACGAGTTGCCACCTGTCTCAAAGGTGGGCCCGACTGGAGGAAGAGTTTGTAGACTTTAAAGGGCGGAGAAGATCTACGGTGGTCGTTATACCATTGATCCAAGATGCTTGCACGTTAAGCTTGCGGTATAGCGACGGCCGTCGGATTTACTATGTTTGAAAAGGATTCGGTGGGTCCTAATAGTGCCAGGTCACTATAATTCTTGTGGTTCTTATTGGTTCTCAGAAAGCTAGGTGGCGGCTGACGCATTTTTAAAAGACGGTAAAGGAGAGTCAGAAGGGACCCGCCTGTATGAAAATGTGGTGCAATGTGATTTGATTAATAGAAAATGATGTGTTTATTTGTGGGGTCATGTTTTCCAAAGGGTTAATCTTCAGTTTGATCGGACGGTTCTCGTTATACCATTGATCAAAGATGTGCAGATTTTAAGTTCACGGTATAGCGATGACCGTCCGATCTTCTTAGAGACTTAAATGCTCAGTGGGCCCCTTGTTGCGCCAGTTCACTTTGACGTGTTTATTTCTTATTGGTTGGATGACAGCTGTGATCTGACTGTTTTCAAAGTGCTCTGAGTTAGAAAGGGAAAGGGACTGGGCCCACTTATCAGTTTTTTGCTGCGTGGCGTGTTTTGATTTGATATGTGCCCGCTTATGTATCACAGTGGGACCTTAGTTTCTCAGATGATTAAAATGCTGCAAGATCCCACGGTTGTCATTAAACCGTTGGGATGAGATGCTCGGGTTTTAAGTTTTCGGTTTAGCGACAACCGTTGATTTGAATAAAGAGATGGAAGCCTTTTGGTGGGTCCTCTGTGTTAGATTTATTAATTAGGTGGTCATTTTGATTGGCCACGGATGATGTTGACGTGTAAAGATCGCTACTCAGACCAGGATGAACTTAAAGAATTTATTTCTACACATGTTAATTTTGAAATGTTCTCGTTGGTCGAGAACTAGCTTGCTAAAGGTACTATAGGATTTTGCTGATAAGATTTTCTACCGCCCGATGCGCCGAAAATGAAATATATCAACGGCTTGAATTTGAATTTTTCTCTTGAATGACGTTTTCACGTCCAGTGAGTGATAGGGCCACCAACCTCAGTAATGGTGGAATAAATTTGTTACGTGCAGGAGAATTGTGAGCTGTTAGCAGATGTTATATACCAGAATCTGATTAATCTTTTTCTTCACTGTTCTCGTGTGTTCTCCGGCGATAATTTTTCCATGCAGTGCTTTCAAGCGGAAGATTTTTTAGGTGCCTGGTAGGTTTACTCTTGTGTTCAAGTCATTTGAAATTTGTAAAGCTTTGTGGGGTTTTCTTTCATATGGTCAGTTGATATTGTTTGAAGCTTTATTGGGAATTCATATCTTAGTAAGAAGCCCTATTTTCAAAATGTCACCCAAGAGAAGTTTTTCTGGTCAGATAGAATATAGTAAGAGAGGAATTTTTGAGGATTTGATGCAGTTGCTCCCATTTTCTGATAATGGGGCACAAAGAGTAAAAGAGCTCACTCCGAGACATCCTAGAGATTCAGTTGCAGAGGGTCTCTATGACAAAGGGAATTGGATGAGAGATGCCAAAGTGGGCGATAAGCACAATGGTCTTATTCTTTTTAAATCGGCATATTCACAAAGGAACGCTTGTGCGCCCCTTAGTAATGTATGGCAGTTTGACATTGGGAGGTTGGTATGCCCTAGGGTTTTCATGGATGATGAATTGTTAATACAGATTGCTAAATGTTATGATCCTGTGACAAGATGTGTCAAGGATGTAAGCGGAAGAGACCTGATAAGTATTACCGAGGATGAGATTAGATAGGTTTTCTCATTAAATGAACCATCTGTGGGGTTGGAAAAAATAGATTTCATAGAGTTCACTGAGATTTATGAGGCACAGAAGGACTATCTAAGGGTAGGACCTCTAAGGCAATATTTTGATCAGATAGGATCAATGTGTGCTGTCAGTTCAAGTACACCAGAGCCCATCAGGTTAGATTTATTCAGTAAAAAGGCACAGGAAGTTTATAAGTCTTTATCTTTGATCCTAGGGCATGATGAGAAGACTCATATGCCAGTACCTTTTATGTTCATGATGGTGCAGTCACTCCACCCCCAGCTTGCCCTCATTTTTTACTTTGCTTCTCATTTGGCTGAAATAATTCATGAAGGATTAATAGGAATTAAGAATATGAAGGTCTCTAGACCATTCGGGTGGTACTCGATGCTTATGCACATGTTTTTGTATAAGGGTGAGAATTTTTTTTGTACAACGATGAATATTGAGAAGGAAAGATATGGAGAGACTCTCCCAGTGCAATTGTGGACCATAGCCTTGTCCTGGGACAGAACTGATGCTAGTTATATTTCCTTTGATAGGGATTTTGCATCAAGGCTTAGGTCTCTTTTATTTATTGATAATCCAAGAATCCCAAAAGATTTATTAAGATTGATTAGGTCAATGGATTACTGCAAGGACATTACCATTGTCCATAATTTTGGAGACATCATTTTGTATCCAGTCTCCACAGTGTTTAGAGTGTATGGCAGTAAGGTGGCACCTTGTATTTTGCCATATCAGGTCCCATTGAAGCTAGGATATGCTGAGATCTTAAGACAAATTGGAAATTTGCAAGAAACCACACTCACTGGCAAAGGTAGAGGAACTTTCTTTCCTGATGTAACTCTGGCACATCAGTATGTAATTACGAAAGGAGGATGGGTGCACCTGCATAAGGTTTTGCAACCCTACAGAATGTCAAAGGCAGTGGTGAGGTGTGCAGATACAGAGGGTTTCCTTTCAGGCATGTTCAAAGATAAGGTGAGGTGTGCTCTTATTGAGCATCAATTTAATTTTCCAGAAGACATAATAAGAAATGAGTTTGACCTTCAAACTCAGGAAATTAAGAAAGAAAAATGGGTGATTTATAACAAGTCTATAGGTTTTATTCAGAACTTTGATAAAACTTATGATCCATTGATTAGTTTTGAACCATGGACTAGAAAGGTTAATGTCCTTATGGAGAATTTTGAGGGACTCATGAGTGCTGTAAATGAGAAAAGGGTATCTGTGACTAAGACAGATCCAGAAAATGCTAGGCAGATCTTAAACTAGCCCAAATATATGAAGTTGATCCCTAAGGGGGTGTACACAGTATAGAAGAGGAGTGGACATACTGTCCTTCTGACCTCACAACAAGGAAGTGAAGATGTTCCTTCCACTTTAAGAGGGAAGAGACCACTTGGTGATCCAGCAGTGCAGGCACCTTCCCCAAAAAGGCAAAAACAAGAGGAAAAAGGACCGGCAGAGGAGATTTACTCTCCTTCTCAATCCCCTATTTAGTTGGATGATCATGGGGTGGTAGAGCAGCTAGTGCAGTTAAGGGATGAAGGAAATCTTTTTGTTTTTAATGAAGATTTGCAAGAGGGAATGCCAGAGGCACCTAAGGAGGTGGCCATGGATCTCACAGTAGAGGAATTTGAGGGTAAACAAATAGACCCTATTCTAAAATAGGCAAGTGACTCTTTCCTTGCCGATGATGATTTTGTTAAAACTAGGGCCTTCTCACAGTTCTTATGGAGAATGAAAATCAATCAGTTTAAGGAGATTTGTGAGAAGAAGAAGGAAGAATCCCCTGATAAAGATGTGAAAGAAATAGAGGACGAGACCAAGGCACAAATGGCTAAACAATTTGAGAAGATCACTCCAGAAGAAGGGAGAGCCATGATTCATACAGCAGGGATTCTGATCCTACCAGAATGGGACATTGCTGATGCCATTGTTTTTGACCAAGTAAGGAAGAGCAAGGTAAAGACCCTAACTACACTAGAACAGGCTAAGCAGGCAGCTAGGGGAATTACTTTTTCTGAAGATCATGCTGCTCTGGTCATGTGGTCTTTAGATAAAGACAAAAATAAAGGGAAGAAGAGTGATTTCTCCATAGGGTATACAGGGAGCCTAATGGTTCAGAGAGTGGGAGAAACATCTGGTGTGGAGGCCTCTAATTTGATTCTTGAAACTACCAAGTTTAATGTTAGTGTGGCAGAGAAGGATGCCAGAGAGAAGGAAGAGCTTAGGCTCAAATTTGAAATGGTCCTTAAATCTTATAATGAGCTCAAAGTTGAGCTAATTCAAAAGGAAAAACTAATTGTCCAGTTATCAGGACCACAGGACCAAAGATCTCCTCAATTAGCAATTTCTGATAAGCCTGCGGTGGCTTCATCTTCAAGCCCAATAATTGAATTTCCACCCTCACCACTCCCAGAAATAGATATGGATGCAAGGGTTGCTTGGGAGAAGCTGAAGCTGACAGAGGAAACAACTAAATTGAGGGAAATTAGGGAACAATTGGAAAAGGAAAGGAATGAGAACGCAAAGGCCACAGCTTTAGTAAATCAGAAATATGAAGAAAAAATAGTAGGGGTGATTATGGAATTTGCAGTAGATTTAAAGACTTCTATTATACATGGCCATATGGATAAGTTAATTTCTTTTCTTAAGGTTATTAATAAAGAGAAGGATGAAATGGCTCCAATTTTGAAGAGATGGATTGAAAGGTCTCCCAATGTAAAACTATTTCGTATGTTATCAAAGGGACAGGAGGACCCGGATCCTTTAATAAAGCCATTGCATCAAATTGTGAAGAAGTTGGTGCATTTCAACATTTCTATGGATATTTTTATCAGGAGGACAAGTATGTTGAAATCTGAGTTAATGCTTTCAGGTTATGAACTGGTGCCTCCTATTTTTACAGACAAAGGAGAATTTAAGGAAGCTTATCAGTGGAGGGAGGAGTTAGATGGACTCCTCATAGAATGAATCAATAATGTTTTAAGTGATAAGTCTTCTTTCAGTGGCACAATTAAAATGTTGATAAATGCCAGGTTAATGTTTGACACCATTCAACAGAAAATCATACAGATCATTAATGAATGGGAATAGTTGTCTACCGAGAAGGATGAATTTGTTAAGTTTGAGTTCCTGAGTGAAGAGGTGTATAATAAATGGAGATCTCAGTACATGCCAGCTATGGAGAGTGAAGATACACCGCCAGCTTCATAAAGTAGATCAGAACAGTAAATTTTGAGTCATAAGGGTGGTTGAGATATGAGGAAATATTCATTACAGAATGGACAGCAAATATCACAGATCAGATTTGTTAAATAGCTGCCCAAAGATTGCATTAAAAGACGTGAAGAAGGTCGGCTCAACTGCATTTTCCTCACCATTATGACTGAGTGTATTTATTGTAAATTTTGTAGTTGTTGAAAAGTTTTAGGGTTGATATTTTGTAAACCCTAGAATGACCGGAAGTTTATTGCATTTCCTTGTATATAAAAGGATTTCCCATGGTCATTCTAGGTATTGAGTAAGTTAGGTGTAAGAAGAAAAAGAGAATTCTAAAGCCCTGCTACTCAGTCGAGGATTGTAAATTTGCATGATTTTGTCAGGATAATAGAGAAGTGATACAAGTTGGCACCATTATCCAATAAGTTTGTTATTCAGAATATGATGTATGTAAATGATCATGGTTATACTTAATACAAATATCAAATCTTTACCTCTCCATTGTGTTTGTTCTATGAATCTTTAAGCCTATTTTAGGGTTTATGTGTATGTATCTCGCTTTGAGTTCTGACCTAGGGTTGGATTAAATATTACTCAAAGTAAAGTATGTGTTCATTGAATTCGCATAAGGATTATCTATAAGTAGGGAAGAGTTGGGGTATTTGTATTTACGATTCAAAAACCAGTTGTTCTCAAAGTTGTTTTGGGATCCTTTCTATTTTCTGACTCTATTTCCCAATGGATAAGACACTGGCCTGTATTCTCCTATCTTTGTTCTGAGAAGGTGATTCAGATTTCAAAGTCCCGAAATCTTAAAATCACTACCAGTATTTTCAATTTTATTTACTTTTATGTATTGTCCTACCCAGTGATGGAGGATCAATGAACAATAGGTTGTTGTTTAGTATTCTCTCATTGTTTTCATCTGTTGAAAGATCCAATAAAGAAATAAGGGGCAGAGTTAAGACTATCAGTTAAGAGTTAAATACTATTGGATCAGGTGTACCCGCCTTGGTTTGACAGAGCCAGAAGCAGAAGAGGGATTATCCATCCCTATAGTTGGTCCAGTTGCCTATAGATTGCCCACATTTGGAACTAACCAATCCTTAATATCCATCATAGGCATATTGGTGTCTCTTTGAGTGTAAACTCCTTTCCAGGAACAAACAAAATGGTGACTCCGCTGGGGAATAGAGATTGTAATCAGAAGAAAATAGTGTAGGTTCCAAGTTGAGCTGGACTCCTGACCTGGCTATTTAAATCATTTGATGTCTCTGGTGTTATAAATCAGTTATAAACAATGTGGGTACGAGTAGAGCTTTGACTCCTGACCGGCTTGTTTATCATATCCAGTGGTTTCCATTGAAAGTACAAAGAGTCAGTTTTAAAGGTTTTGATATTATCTCACACTCCGTGAGTGGCGACTCTGAACTTTTTTATGATTAGTGCTTTATAAAATATAGCAGTATGAGTTTCAAAAATACAAGGTCATATAGTAGGGAACACCCTGAGGAAAGTCTGCAGGGTGGGCTTCCTTTTACATCTAGAAGAAACCAAAGTAAGAAGGACAAAGATACCAGTGATATGTCTATGACTTGGAGACAGAGGGGAAACCCTAGACAACATAATATTCCTCCTCCTAGTCAAGAAGGAAATGCCTCAAAATATGAAGAGGCAGTTGATTTGGGACTTAATCAATATGAAGATTATTACTCACCCACAGAGAAGGAGGGTGAAGGAATATCCCAGAATAGGAGAAAGAATTCACAAAGGCAAGGAAGGTCAAGAAGTAAGAGTAGAGGGGGTCAGGATTTTCTTCCTCCTTTCACCCTTGGTTCCTCAATACCACAGGGCCTTCAGGACTCTTAGGGTCAGCAAGAAAATCCTGAAACACAACAGAATGAATCTGAAATGACTTTGCCTGACTCTGAAGATATATTTGAGGAAGTTCATCAACTGGAAAGAAGGATTCAGGAACAGGCTGCTATCAGAGAAAAAAGGGAAAGGGATAAGGAGGAAAGAATTAGACAAGCTATGATAAGGGCTGAATAGTTAAAAAGACAACTGTTAAACTTAGAGGCTATAAACTATATTCCCATCCCTGAACCAACAAATGAGCTGCCTGTTGTTCCAAAGGATAAGGGAAAATAGAAAGACAAAGGTATCTCAATTAATGAACCTGTCAACCCTAAGCAAAATCTTGACCAGTCTTTGAGACTGGAGGCAGATTTGGAAAAAGCCAAGAAGGAGCAAGAGTTGCTAGCTAAACACCTGGAAAAGGCAGAATTAGAAGCAGCAACATTAGAAATGAAAAAAAAAATTGATTTTCTTAAGAGGTCTGCAGGACCTACGGATTCTAGTTTTTTGAATATGACACAAGGAGCTGGTGTTGCACACCCAACTAATCAGACAGATGGCTTTCCCCCACCAAGAGGATTTAATGGTTCTGCTACTACAAATACAAATGCATCCACATCCCAGGGTGCTGGTTTTCTGAATTTAGGTGTTATACATGAAAGGTGCAAGCAGTTGGTTTTCAATGGCATTCCTGGTTATCCCAACCCCATCCCTGAAGAAATTAGAAAAAATCTCCCTAAATTTATAGGAAGCAATGTTGTAACTTGTGAAGAACATTTAAAAAAATTCATTGATGTAATTGATGATTACAATATTGTACCAGATGATGTTATTATGAAATTATTTGTGCAATCTCTAACAGAAGATTCAAGAGACTGGTTTAGAGCTTTGCCTCATGGTAGCATAGGTTCATGGAATCAGCTTAGGCATTGTTTTAAAGAACAGTATGGTGATAAGACACATGAGGGCTTTATGCTGAATGAATTTAATAACATAAAAAAGGATTTCAATGAAGATGTTGTTGAATTTAATGTCAGGTTTCAAAAGGCCATGCATAAACTATTGCAAGTCATTAGATTGGATGACAGGGTATGCCTTGTTACATATTTAAATGCCTTCAACTCAAAAATGGGTTACTTATTGAGAGACAAAAACCCAAGGAGCCTTGTTGAAGCCTACAAGTTAGCTGTGAATATAGAAAGTAATCAGAGAATCTCAGGGAAGTTGGGAAGGAGAGAAGATAACAGATCACCTTTGTTGAATAGAAAGGATCAAGGAAAGCCCCAAAGTGTTAAACCAAAGGATGAGGAAAGCCTGAAATAGATTCTTAAGGCAATCAAGGATCTGAAACCTGGTGAAAACAGAAATCATAAAGCTGCAGGAGGAGACAACCCTCCCTTCAACAATTTTAATAAATTGCCAAGGATGCAGAACTTTCCTTACAATACTCAATGGAAGGATGGAAAACCTTTTAGCCCAGACAAGGGGGATAGACCAAATAATAGAACCCCTGACCCATTACAAAGAAATTAAATGAATGCAGTGGAAGATATCCCATGGTGCATGGTCTGTCAATCACCCCATGACCCTGATTATTGTCATATCCCAAAACATGTCTCCTCAGGAAGAACAAGAGTGCACGGAAGAGCAGCCTTATGATGATCAGGGGTGTGGGATGACTTCTTCTCATATTTTGAGTGAAATAGATTCTGCTGAGGAAGATGAAAATCAGGATGCCTCATTTTCCCAAGCCAAAAATGAATTGTACCATTAGCAGGTCTTTTCAGATAATGAAGATAGTGAGCCAGACAACATTCAATGTAATGTTCAAAAAAATGACTCAGCTACTACCTTGAGAAGGCCCTCTGATGAAGAGATCGCTTTTATAATAGCAAATTTGGTTACTCGGGCAAAGGCAAATTATAATTTGAGGAATAGAGTGGTGGGTGATTTAGATCCCAAGCCTGCTGGCATTTTTATAAAGAAAACATCACAAGAAAAGATCAAGGATTCCCCTCATACTGATAAGGTTAAGATAAAGAGGAATGTCAAACCCAATGTTGTGTATAAAGTAAAGCCAAGGCCAACAGATGAGGTATCACCTGCTATACAAAATAAGGACAAAGCTCAAGTTGATATGCCTACAGAGGTACCCATCCAGGAGGTTGATAAAATAGCTGAGGATCTAAAATCAGAGGTAGTTGATTCAAAATATATTCCAGTTGATATGAATAAATTACTGTCTCAAATCACTATCAAAGTTCCATTATTAGAAATGATGAGAATAGATGAACATAAGAAGAATGCTTTAAAATGGGTACAGAGCACAATACATACCGATCCTCAAAATTTAGGAGGAACTGAAAAGCAAATAGCAGTGGTAAATGATAAAGATGAAAACTATAGTGAGGAGATTGTTTCTGAAATTCCTCAGATTTACTTGGATACAAATGTTGTCAATACCATAGCAGGAACAGTTGACCCTTTCTTCTTGACTTTACAAATAAATGGAAAGTTGCTAAAAAATTGCATGATTGATTCTGGAGCATTGAATACTGTTATGCCAACTGAGATCATGAAGTCTTTAGGATTGAAAGTGGATTCACCCCATGGTAGGTGCCAGGCAATGGATTCAAGAGAAGTACCAGTTGTTGGTACCATTAAAGCCTTTCCTTATAGGTTGGATGCTTATCCTAATAAATTATTGACTATGAGTGTTTTAGTAGTGGATATTCCTCCCCAGTATGGGATGCTGCTATCAAGAAAATGGAGTGCATCTATGGGAGGAAGCATACAGTGTGACTTATCATTTGCCACTTTCAATTTTGAGGGAGAAAGTATCAGGGTTACTAGATAATCCAGAACTCGACACATGATAGAAGAAGAGAAGCCGAACAATATGAATTGTTTCCTTGATACTGACATCAATGCCTTCAAGGTCCAAGACAAGGAGGAAGATGAAGGTGTTGACCCTACTTATAGATCAGAAAATCAAGAAGGATGGATTGACCTAAATGATCTTGGGACTATGTATTTTGATGGTGCAAGTAGCAGGGAAGGATCTAGAGCTGGAATATTGCTCATATCTCCTAATGGTAAAACTTTCAAGTACTCATTTTCCTTATTGTTTACTTGCACAAATAATGTTGCAGAGTATGAGGCTCTGTTAATTGGTCTGAGACTGGCATCAAGACATGGCATAAGATGTTTAAAAGTAGTTGGTGACTCTGAATTGGTTGTATCCCAAATAAGGTCAAAGTATGCTTACAAGAATCAAAAGTTGAAACAATATAGGAATGCTGCGTGGGATGAGATTGAAAGCTTTAGTGCTTTTAATATCTATTGGATGGAGAGAAGTTCTAATAGAATGGCTGACCTATTAGCAAATATTGCCCTTAGACCAGAGGATGCTACTTTTGCAGATGTCTCAAATGTGGAGGTACAGACCAGGCCTTCCATCCCCGACAATCTAGATAACTGGCAAGTTTTTTCTGACGATCAGGACATATTAAGATTTCTCCATTGTGAGTCTCACTTTGGTAACAAAGAAATGGATTTTAGCTCTTATGTTAATACAGTGAATGGCAAGGATGTTATTTTTGGGGAAGAAGTGTTGCAATTGAAATCAAATAGAGTTCCTAAAGGATTGGTTGCTCTTGAAAGAGCATTTGACAACAAGGATAAAATTTTCCATGCTAATTTTGCTAAAACTGATGAGCTGGAGGAAATAAATTTGGGCACAAAAATAGCCCCTAGGAAGGTCTATATAGGCAGGTCTTTATCCCCAAGAATTAGAAAAAATCTGATTGATCTCCTCAAGAGATTTAGGCATGTTTTTGCCTGGTCTTATGATGATCTTAAGGCTTACAGGGAAGACCTTTTTCAGCATGAAATTCCCCTCAAGGAAGGCACAAAGCCTTTTAGACAGAAGTTGAGACCTGTTAACCCTACTTTGGCACCTAAAATACAGAGTGAACTCAAGAAGATGATAGATGCTAGAATAATTGAACCTATTAGGCATTCCACTTGGGTTTCAAATCTGGTACCAGTTACAAAGAAAAATGGTGATATCAGGCTATGCGTGGATTTTAGGAATCTCAATATAAATTCTCTAAAAGATAATTATGGGTTACCAAACATGGAGAATATGTTGCAAAGGGTCACTGGGTCAGAGTTGATGTCCATGATGGATGGCTTTTCTGGTTACAATCAAGTCATGGTCAAAGACACAGAACAATTCAAGACCACATTTACAACTCCTTGGGGAATGTATGTCTATGTAAGAATGCCTTTTGGGTTGACAAATGCTGGTGCTACTTTTCAAAGAGCCATGGATGTAGCCTTTGTAGATTTCATTGATAGATTCATGGTGGTTTATCAGGATGATTTGACAGCCTTCTCAGCAAAGGAAGAACAACATTGTCAACATCTTGAAAAGATTTTTACCAGAGCATTAGAGTATGGGGTATCTCTGAATCCAAAGAAGTGTGCTTTTGGTGTAACAGAAGGAAAGCTACTTGGGCACATTGTTTCAAAAGATGGTGTGAGGATAGATCCAGAAAGAGTTGAAGCTATTGACAAGTTAAATTTACCAAAAAATGTTAAAGGAATTCAGTCTTTTTTAGGACAGGTCAACTTCTTAAGAAGGTTTATAACAAATTTTGCAGAGATTAGCATTCCCATATCCAAAATGTTGAAGAAAGGAGCGAAGGTTGAGTGGAACACTAAAGCTATTCAAGCTTTCAATGACATTAAAAGGGCCATAAAGCATGCCCCAGTCTTAAAGGTGCCAAATTATAGCAAGCCAATGCAAGTTTTTTCTTTTGCATCAGCCCACACTATTGCTGCAGTATTATTACAAAAAAATGCTGAGGATTTTGAGCAACCCATTTCCTTTTTCAGCAAAACCTTGCAGGCAGCAGAATTGAATTATGATATTATTGAAAAACAAGCTTATGCTCTAGTCAAGGCTATCAAGACATTTAGGTGTTATTTGGTAGGGGCTACTATGATTGCTTATGTACCAAGTGCTGCTGTCAAGGATATCCTGGTCCAACAGGAGGTCTCAGGAAGGAGATGTAGGTGGATAAATAGGATTCAAGAGTTTAACATTGATATCCACATAACAAAGTTGGTAAGAGGATTAGGCCTAGCAAATTTGATGGCCCAGAGTAATCTAATTGCAAACCAAATAAACATGTTGGAGGAGGATCAGAGACCTTATATTTACAATATGGACTATTGTGAATGGTACAAAGATGTTGTCCAATATTTGCAAAAGATGATCCTACCCCCTGAGATGGATAATAATAAGAAAAGAACTATCAGACTCCAATCAATGAAATATGCAATTATAAAAGGTGAGCTCTGGTGGAGGAGCAATGAAGGTGTTTTACTCAGATGTGTAGATCAGGAAAAGGCCGAACTTCTGATAAAAAATATGCACAGTGGAGTCTGTGGAGGGCATTATATGGCTAAAACTACAGCTCACAAGATCATTAGAGCAGGTTTTTGGTGGCCTACACTTTTTAAAGATGCCCATCAGTTTGTTAAGAGATGTGATCCCTGCCAAAGGTTTTCAGGAAAGTTGAAATTCAGTGGGAATGTTCCACTCAGGCCTATTTCTGTTCAAGCCCCTTTTTAGAAGTGGGGTATGGATTTCATTGGGGAGATCCCTAATAGGTCTAGTGGTGGGCATTCTTATATCTTGGTGGCAACTGATTATTTTACTAAATGGGTTGAAGCAATCCCTACAAGAAGGGAAAATAGCAAAGTAGTGACAGACTTTATGATGCAAAATATTTTGACAAGATTTGGTTGCCCAGAAACTGTGGTGGTTGATAATGAATTATGTTTTAGATCAAAAGAGTTTGTTGATTTTTGTGGGCATAATGGTATTAGAATTTCATACTCATCTGCTTACCACCCACAAGGAAATGGCGAGGCAGAATCCAGTAATAAAAGCTTGATCAAGATTCTGAAGAGAGTTCTGGATAAAAACAAGAAAGCCTGGGATTCAAAATTATTACAAGCTTTATGGACTGATAGGGTTACAGTGAAAAAAGAAATAGGATGTGCCCCTTTTGATTTAGTATATGGGATTAATGCTAGACTGCCTCAAAATAATTTTCTACAGATGTACTAGTTCATTCAAGCTTATGATGATGATATAGAAGAAGACATGGCAATCAGGATGAACGATTTGATTCAACTCAATGAATTAACGGTTAGTGCACATGACAAGAATGAAAGGGTGCAGGCCCAATGTAAAGTCTTGTATGATAAGAGGACTACCCAAAAATCTTTCACAAAGGGAGATATGGTTTTAATGTGGAATGCAAGGTTTGAAGACAAAGGCAGGCATGGAAAGTTTGACCCTGTTTGGTTAGGGCCTTTTATTATTGAAGAAAGGTGGGGAGTGAATTTTTATTGTCTGACAAATTTGGTGGGTGAACCCCTGGAATTGCTTGTTCATAGGCAGTTCTTAAAGTTTTATTTTTCCTAAAAGTTGGTGATCCCTGTACAGCTCTGGTTGTAAATTTTTGTATATAGTTCCCTACTTTAGGCTTAAGTTTTGTTCTGGTCTGCTGCACCAGGAGATTCTGGTTTCTCAATGTATCTGCAAGAGATACATGTCTCCAAGCAAGAGCCACTGTTATCACTTTTTTAAATTTTTTTGGGCTCCGCATTTTTGGCTTGGGTTTCCTCCCTCATTTCCAAACCCTAGGTTGGTTTGTTCCTTTTTGTATTTCCGTGTTACCTTTTTTGATTCACTAAAGGGGCTAATTCACATGTGCCTTTAACCTTTTTAAGTCATGCATTTGTGGTTAGAAAGTTGTTAGCCCTTGTCCCCCTCTTCTCCTTTTTATTTATCCAGGCCTAGGTTTTCGGTATATTTTCCCAAAGTTCTCACTAAAGCAAAATGAGTGGCTGTCGTTACACCGCAAGACCCCGGTTGTCAGTTTTCTCTGACATGCGATATAGCGACGAGTTGCCACCTGTCTCAAAGGTGGGCCTGACTAGAGGAAGAGTTTGCAAACTTTAAAGGGCGGAGAAGATCTATGGTGGTCGTTATACCGTTGATCCGAGATGCTTGCACGTTAAGCTTGCGGTATTAGGATTATGAGGAGAATTAGGGGAGATAATAGGATCTTGAGATAGATTAGAATCATGACATGGAGATGAAGGGGTGCTTTGATCTTGAATTTGGCGAGGAGTATGTGGTGGAGTGGAAGGTACATGATTAGATCTTGAGATGGAGAGATATCATGGAATTTAGTAAAGGGGATGAAATCATGAGATGGGGTGATTTGATCTTGACATGGAGGGGAAGTAGTGGATCGAGTACAAGAAATTTCTTCATGAAATGGAGGGGGAGTTGATGATAAGTCCTGGGATAGAATGGGATCATGGACAGAGGTGGAGGGGATGCCTTGATCTTGATTCAATCTAATGCAAAGACTATAAGATGCAAAATTAGGGTTTTGGAAACAAGTATGAGGAACTTTCCCCAAATCTCATAATGATGTGCAAGTGCAAGATCTATGAAGAAGATAGTGCACAAGCAAGATGATGCAAGATAATTTTGAATTTTTTTGAATAAGAAATGCAATGAAAGCTAGCTAAGAATGAAAATGTAAGATTCCAACTAAGATATGAAATCAAAACTATTCTACCATGCAAGAATTGAAATCTAAGCTAAGAATGAAAGTACAACAACTATGCTAAGAAATTAAAATGTTAAAAAATGCTAGAATGTTATGTTCTCAAGTGAGTACTCAAGTTCCCTATAATGCTTGATGATTATCCTTACAAGATTCACCTACAAATGAAAGAGAGGCCTCCTTTTTTTAGAAATTGCATAGGATTGGAAGGAGGAGATTAAGAGGCAAAAGGGGAGTGGCTAAGATGAAGAGGAAAAAGAAATGAGTGGCTAGGATTAAGAGGCAATGCAAAAGTCAAACTCCACTTTTAGAGAGAAAAAGGAATTTAAAAATGATTGGTGGAGAAAAGAGATGGAGAGGTGGCTACCTTGGAAAAGGTTATTGTGCAGATGAATAGAGGTAATCCACCTTTTAATCAAGATTAGAGGAATATTAGAAAAAGGTAAGATTAGGAAAAAGGGAAAAGGGATTAAATTAAAATAAATTTGATTTAATCAAGGTTTAGAAGAACTTTAGGCTAGTGGACAAATAAAATAAATAAAATTTATTTTATATTAAGAAATGGAGAGATAATATATTAAATTGAATTCAATATATTATAGTATTTAAATAAAATTTAAATATAAAGTAAAAATGAATTTATTTAATTAAATTTAATTTAATTAAATAAATATAAGAATATAACGATTATAGTCAATTAATAAAATCAACTATAATGTTAAGGACAAGTATTAGTAAAAATTAATATTAGAGTGCAAAGGACAATTTTAGGTGTCTACACAATCATCAACAACAATCCTCCTGAGTTGGTGCAACAAATCAATGAGCTTAAGAGCATGATGACAACTATGCAAAAAGGTGAGAAAAAGGAATTCTCTTTTGCAGAGATATGTCCTTATCCATTTGATAAATCAATCAGTGTTCAACCATTCCCCACCAACTTTGAGATTCCTAAATTTGATAAATACAAGGGAGAATCATGAACTGTACAACATCTCAAAGAAGTATATGTATCAGCTCAATAAGTCCCCCATAATGATTATTTTATTCAAAGACTCTTCACAAGGAGTCTTGGTGGCCCTGCCCTCGAGTGGCTAATGAATCTTGTTCCCAACTCTGTATCAACATTCCTTCATGTTGTTTAGAAGTTTGTTGCCTAATACTCTTACAAAATTGAAAATCAAGTGTCACTTAGTGAGTTATACAACACAAAGAAATGGAATGGGGAAACATTTTCCATCTTTCTTCAAAGATGGTGACATCTTGCAAATCGTATGCCTTGGAAAATTCCAGATTCACACATCGTCGATATCTTCACTAAGAATCTAGTTACAGAAATGTCAATCCAAATGAAAATGGCTTCCCTAGACTCATTTAAGGAACTCATTAAAAAGTAAAATCTATTGAAGATAGAATTTTGATGAAAGGGGCCATTAAACATTATCCCTCTAATTCATCTAATAGCACCAACGATAAAACCATGTTCTGGTCTAAGAAAAAAAATGTTATGTTACTATAACTGATAGTAATGTTGGAGATTGATTAACTGATGGTGATGATGATGATGACCAACCAAGATCAAGAGATACAAGATAGTAGAAATGTTAGATGAGTTATTATCTTGTCATTGATGTCAAGCAATTGATATTTGATTTATATTGTGTTGCCATATCATTCAAAGTATGATATAAGTTGAGTAAAGTTAAAGAGAAGAAGAAGTGGAATGATGAGAAGATAAAGAACTAAATTGGGAAACTGATATAGATCATACAATGGTAAGGTTATGGTGATATAATTACTTTCTATCTAACATTTGATTATATCAAGTCAATAAAGTATGGTAAAGAAGATTAGTCAAGTTGGTAAGCAAAATAGTTTTGGCTACTGAGCAAGAAAGGTCATTCGGTAAAGAAAAAATTATTTCGGTAATAGCAAAGGAAAGTTTCGATAAAGCGAGAGGAAGTAAAGGAACTGAGCAGAATTTTTTAGACACCGAGTAAAGGTTAACCAAAATTCAATTAGAAGGACATCAAGAAAGGAACAAAAATTAAATGCAAGGATGAGAATGACATTTAATGTTTAGCTATGATAAGCTAGAAGATTTTGATGAAGAGGAAAGTTAGTTGAAAGATCTAAAAATAGGAAAATTCAAGATGATAATCTTTTTCATAGATCTAAATGGAAAAAAGTGAAGGAACAAGTTTCAAGAAATTTCAATTTCCAAGGTGATGAGAAAACGTGTTACCGAGATCTAGATTCAATGAATAAGTTTGTGAAAAGAATTGGATGGCTAAGATTGATCAAAGGAAAATGTAATAGAGGGGATTAAGAGGAAAATCAAGGTCTATATAAAGGATGATGTTGTATAGACAAATGGATGTTAAATTGAAGAGTCGAAGAGTCACTGACTGATGCAGTGAAGAAGGAAAAGATAGATTCTGAGTGGAAAAGTAGAATTTGATTAAGTGTTGAAGCCAGTGGATAATGAAGGTTTGAAGTGAAGATAAAGAGTTCACAAAGGATCTGATCATACAAAGGATAGTTGCAAATATATAGGTCAATTTTTTTATTATTTCTTATTAAAATTTGTAATAGAGAAATATCTTAACCGAGTGGACTTAACAGTCTTATTGTAAAATCCTTAAAAAGGTAACATTCTAAAGAGTGTTTGAAGCCCTCTAACTAGGCCACTCCTAATAGGGTGAAGATCCTAACATATCTGAGGTAAATCCCTTGACCGAGTCACACCTAATAGTGTGCATTGTAATCTTTAACAGGATTAGCTCTTAATCAAGCATACTTCAGAATATCTTTTAGTGGGTGAAAATTTCCACAATGATTTTTCCCAAAGTTGGGTTTCCATGTTAAATACTGGTTTTAAATGTGTTGAATTATTTATGTGAATGTTATTGTGTTTGATAAATTTTATTTACTATTTTTGGTAAATAGTGAACTGTGTTTAACCGAGTTAATTAGAAAAATTTTAAGGTATAGAGAATCAAATATTATTGATTCACCCCCCCTCTCTATAATCCAACATGATAGAGTGATAGATGCTAAGCATGTCTATAATGTTCAAGAATCTAACAATAACAACCAAGGCAATCAGAATAGCAATAATCAAAATAACTTTAATCAAAATAATAACAAGAGAAATCAAGTAATTAGACCAATTAAAATACTTAGAATTAGAATCAAGGATCTATTTATCATGGTTACATGTTCTCACATTACAATGGAAACAACAACAATAGACCACCACAACAACGACAATTCACATAGCTAGAAAACTCCCTTAATGTCATATTTCGACGTTTAGTCCATCAGGGGATGATGGTATATCTTAACACAAGGCCTTTTGATGATAACCAACCAAAACCAAAATGGTATAAGGATAATGAATACTATGATTATCATCACATCAAAGGGCATGAAATTAGGAAATGCATGAAATTTTTCCATTTTGTCCAAGATTTGATCAATGATGGTAAGATCGAGGTAGAAGGTGAGAATGCCTCAGACTCCAATGCCAAATTGAAAATGTATTCTAGACCTTTTCTAGAACACAATCAAAATAATGCCTCATCATCCAAAGGCTTTCCCTATGACTACACCATGAGCAAGATCTTAGGAGATTAATGCACTTGTGGTAGCCTAGAGGAAAATGATGTATGTGGCTTTGATTTCATTGTTTGACCACATCAAACAATCTAAAACCTATGTAAACACACTGACTCTAAAGAGTGTTGATTGCAATGTCACCACTGGTCATCCTTGAGTCGCTATACAAGCCGCTATAAATCCACCTATTGTAGATCCACCCATTGCACCATCAATATCTACATGAAATGTGGCACATTATGACCTACTTTCCCAGTTGAAGAAGACTCCTACATAAATATCCATCATAGAGATTCTTCATAAATCCCCTATCCATAAGGAAGTCCTTGAGAATGTCTTGACTGAGTCTTGTGTCCCAAAAAATATCAATGCATCCCAATTTCAAGAAATGATTGGAAATTTAGTTACCCAACAACATATGTTGTTTACTAAAAAAGAGTTCCAAGGTCCTGATCCTCACCATAATAAACCCATGCATATCCAATTCACCATTCATAACACCCAAATCAAAAGAGTCCTCATAAACAATGGATCTGGTCTAAATTTGTGCACTTTAAGCATGATCCACAACATCGTTCTTTTTTAGGACCTTATTATTGATGTAAATAAGAGAATCACAATAAAAGCATATGATGACAAAGAAAGGGTGAGTAAAGGTCTCATTGCACTCCCCTCACAAGTGGCCCAGCCCTCATTGAAATAGTTTGTCAAGTGCTAGATCTAGATCTATCATATAATATCCTTTTGGGTAGGTCATGGATACACACTATCTCAAGTGTCCCATCCATGTTTCATCAATGTTTAAAGTTCCCGCACCAAGGGGCCAAAATAATAATCCATGAAGATCATGAACCCTTCTAGTATTGTAAGAGACTAGAAGATAAGCAATCAAATTATTGTCTATTGAATGAGTGTGTCTGTCCTATTGAACAAGAAACTCCTATCCAGCCCACTTCTTTTGAAGATAAGGAAAAGATGTCTAACCAGACTAAAGGAAAGGAAAAAGTTACTCAAGAGAAGAATACTAAGAATGAAAATAAATTTAGATTCATAGATCAATGTATGGGGGAGTATAAATTTACAAATTCCATGTGTATTGGTCAGTTCCTCCTCTCCCCCAAGTCCTATGGTAAACCTTCACAACTCTTCCCTAAGGGAGATAAGAAAACTATGTAATACAAGAAGACCACTGTTTCACATTGGGGGTCCCTTTCAGGTGAGCACATGGAACATAATGTCCTACCATGAATATTTAATGATGAAGAAGATAAACCTATGGATATCCCTAAGGGGAAGTATGTTAAGGCCACTCCCATTGTTGAAAGCATGGGATATCATGGTACTAGCCTTGGAGAAAAAGGATCTGGAAGGAAAACTCTCATCAAATAAACTAGATATCCCCACAAAAAAGGATTGGGTTTCATAGAGACTATGAGAACTTTTTCCAAGAATAATTGTGTGAATGACTCTGATTCAGACACCGAGGAAGAGTTCTTTGAAGTCCCTTTCTAATAAATTTAAGATGATCTTGATACTCATATCCTTCATATCACCCAATAATACCTTCCCTCACCTGATCTTCCCCTAACCAACCCTGAGTTAATTGATTGGGACCAACAAGATTCACCACCTACCTTAGATATATGTGATTTGGATGAGGAATTTCTAGCACTTTTTGTACTAAGGAATCTTTAAGACAATGAGAATCATATCCACTACAATAAGAAAGCCTACTACAGTATCCAAGTCAACTCCCTTAGTCATAAAAGTGAAGGAGAAGGTAAAAATCCAAAAAATGATAAAACATCCTTGGGTGAAAACCTTTCTGAGGCGCCCCTAGATGAAAAAAAAAGATAAAATAAAAGGCATGTCTAATAGTGAAAACCTTTCTTAGGTGCTAGAAGAGGGGGGAGTTGACTTTTTTTTTATGTCATTTCTACTAGGAAAATATTCTATTCTCATAGAAGACACCGTAGCAGTTAATCTTGGTACTGAAGAGGATTTGAAGATCACATATATTGTAGCTTCCCTCAATGAACAAGAAAAAGAAGCCATGACTCCATTTTTAAAGAAGGCACAAATAAACTTTGTATGGACTTAAAAAGATATGTCTGGGCTAGATATTGATCTAGTTGTACATCATCTTGTTGTGGATCCAAAATCAAACCTGTTAAGAAAAAATAATACAAGATGCATCCACAAGTGGCACTCTTAGTCAAAGTTAAACTATAAAATACTCTCGAAGAAGAATTCATCAGACCCATAGATTCTCCTGAGTGGGTCTCCAACATTGTACCAATAGGTAAACCCTCTAGGGGCATCTGAATTTGTACTGATTTCAGAGACCTCAATCTCACATGTCCTTAGGATGATTTTCCACTTTTGAATATTGACATCATAGTGGATTTGACTGTTGTGTGTGAGATGATGCCTCTCATGGATGTCTTTTATAGATATAATATTTAATCAAATTATCATAGAAGTAAAGGACCAACACAAAATTACATTCACCACATCTTCCTTGGGGTACATTCTCTTAGCAGGTCATGCCCTTCAATCTCAAAAATGCAGGTGCCACATATCAGAGAACCATGACAACTATCTTCCATGACCTCCTTCATGTAATTATGGAAGACTATGTGGATAATATTATAAGAAAATCTATGATATGAGAATCACATGTTGTTGTCCTTACCACAATCTTTGAAATATTGGAGAAGTACAATATTTGGCTAAATCCCAAGAAATGTGTCTTTGGTGCATAATTAGCTAAGTTGTTAGGCTATATTATCTCTCGCAGAGGAATAGAAGTGGATCCTAAGAAGGTGAAATCCATCTTGGAGACTCCACCTCCTAAGACTTTGAAATAATTATGGAGAATGAAAGGAAAATTTCATTCCATCCAAAGATCTGTGTCACAATTGGAAGACAAAGTATATCCTTTCTCCCACCTGCTAAGAAAGGATATCAAATTCATTTGGGATTACATGTGTCAAAAGGCCTTTAAACAACTTAAGGAATATCTAGCTGATCCACCAGTATTAGCCACACCTATTCCAGGTCTACCCTTAATCCTATACATTTCATCAACTACAATAGCACTAGGTGCTCTCCTAGCACAGCTACATGACAACGGAAAGGAGTATGTCATCTACTACCTCAATAGAACTTTAGTGGGTTATGAGCTCAACTATATAGCTATTGAGAGAGATTGTCTAGTTGTAGTCTTTTTCATGCAAAAGATACTTCATTACATGCTTAATCATAAGGTAAAGTTTATAGAAAATATTGATCTACTCAAGTATTTTTTATTTAAATTTGCTCTAACATGCCGCATAGAAAAATGGCTCTTAATACTTAGTAAGTTTGATATTGTTTACACAGAATGCAAGGTAATCAAAGGGAAAGTAATTATAGATAAACTTGTAGAAGCTCTCATTCCAAGATATTATCCTATTGTCATAGATTTTCTAGATGAAACCATCATGACTATTACCCCTAGCATTTAGTGGAAGCTCTACTTTGATGGATCTTTCACTTAGAAAGGATCAGGGGTAGGTATTCTATTTTTTACACCATAAGGAGACCTAATCCCTAAATCATACAATTTGACATTTTCCTATACCAACAACATAACAATATACAAGGCTTTGGTCATAGGGCTTTGCTAAGCTGTTATATGGAAGATCACAACTTTTCTTATTTTTGGGGACTCCTAATTGGCTATCAAACAAGTAACTGATGAATATCACACAAAGGATGATAAGTTGATTCCTTACTATCGCATGGTCAAAGATCTCAAGCAACATTTTACAAGAATCATTTTCTAGTAGATCCCTAGAGAAAATAATAAATCAAAAGATGCCATGGCTACTATTGGCTCTTAGATATCCATGTCAGAGACAAGAACGCAATGTGAATTTCTTATCGAGAATCTCATGGTTCCTGCCTATGACTAGCCATATTGTGAGATGGTAATTAAAATTATTGGTCCCAAATCACCATGGTACCAAGAAATTATTTCCCACCTTCATGATAAGATCATCCCCCTCACTCTTACACCTAACCAACATAAAACCTTCATCTATCATACATCTCGTTACTCAATCCTTGGAGACACCCTATTTTGAAAATACTTTGATGGAACTCTTCTTCGATGTCTGAATACAGAGGAAGAACAAACATCCTTAGAAGAGATACATCAAGGAATCTATGGAGCCCATTCAAGTGGCCTCACCTTATAAAAATAAGTTTCTACACACTGGATATTACTAGTTGACAATGGAGTAAGATGCTTATCAGTATGTAAAGAAATGTGTTCCTTGTCAATAAATCAGCGATTTGATACATGAAACCATTCAATCCCTTCAACCCACCATCACACCTTGGTCTTTCTCCCACTAGGATTTTGACCTTGTGGGACAAATATTCCCCAACTCTGCAAGTGGCCACAAATACATTCTAGCTACCATAGAGTATTTTACCAAGTGGGTTGAAGTAATTCCCCTCACCTAAACTACTGGTAAATAGATTTCCAATTTCATCTTGAACATCTATATCATTTGTCGCTATGGCATCCCAAAAGACCTCCATACTAATAATGGATTGCCCTTCAATAATAAAGATGTCATAGATCTTTGTAAGAAATTTTCTATTACCCAACATTTCTCATCCAAATACTTCCCACAAGGCAACAGTCAAGATGAGGCTAAAAATAAAACCATATTAAAAATTCTCAAGAATATTATTGATGATGTTGATCGTGATTGGCACTTGCAACTCAATCCTTCCCTATAGGCCTACCACACCTCTATTCGTACTCTCATTTGTGCCACTCCATTCACCCTTGTCTATAGTTCTGAGGCTCTCCTTCCCCTCAAAATTAAGCTCGCTTCCCTCAGGATATCTCTCAAGAACCTGATGTTCGAAGAAGAATATCGAGTTTCCTACTTGGAAGAACTACAACTCCTTCATGAGAGACACCGCAATTCCCTTAACCACCTCCATGTGTATCAAAATCACTTGCACTTATAGTTCAACAAGAAGATCAAACCTCGTGAGTTTGAGGTTGGTGATTTGGTTCTGCAACACAACATGAAAAACCACCAAAGCTGAGAAAAGAAAGGAAAGTTCAAACCCAATTGGTTGGGTCCATTTTTTGTTACTGCCAAGTTCGGTTATGGGTCATATTAGATATAAACACCTGAGTGAGATTCGCTCCCTAATCCTATAAATATTTTGCAATCAAAGCATTTTTATGTGTAGGCTATCATTCAGTACTTATATAGTGTTTATTCAGTGAAAAATCCTAAAAATTAGAAAAAGTCTTGAAGAAAATCCTAAAAATTGGGAAAATGTCTACAAAAAATCCTAAACAATAGAAAAAGTTCCTGAAAATATCTTTGTCTTGGTGAAAACATGGTAAACAGACACCTTGATAAAAAAAAATGAACTCTGGGTAAGTACCATGGTGAAAAACCTATTTCAAGAACTATGGTAGCATATTTGGATCCATTTCCTTCTTCCGCCCAATGTACATATCCATCCTCATCCTAATCCTAGTCCGATTGTAGTCTTTCTTCCATGCGTCACAATAAAGATCCAAGAAAAATCTTAGTAAAGTGAGCTTAACTCCATCACACTGAGCTTCTCCCAGACACAATGACCATAAAATTTCTTATCAAAATCAACATCGAGATTTAATATTTGAGTTATTGTTACTTTCACATCTATTCCCAGCGAATATTCATCTTTATCAGTAAATCAATCTTTGCCCTGCAGGATGCATCCTTACTTAGTTAACTCAAATCAAATCCATCTATCTTATCCTATTCATGGAAAGAACTATGGATTGAATGACTACTTGGTAATAAGGCCTTCTTTGTTGATTTTATTTTTTTGTGTCAATGAAACCTACCCATGATTGTCTTGATCATTTATATCTTGGTATATTGTGAATGGAGAAACTTGATACATTTGTCATTTTTTGAATGATTAGTTTTTTGATACTTTAAGAACATTATTGTTAGCTTCTAAGTTATGATTATGCATATTTAAATGGGGGAAATAGGTTAGCACACTTACATCCCTTAAAATACTTGGGTGGCCCAGACCTCTCTAATAATCATATGTCGGTTCTATCATAACTAGGAAATCCACATCTACATTCCCAAAGCTATCTAGTGTGTCTGAGAGTCTAGTCCACACAAAGGAGCAATGTCATCTATGTTTTTATAACACATGATGCATACCTCATGTTGCAACATCAAACTAGGGTGCTCTTTTTGACATAAACACAAATTATTCCACTAAATCGCATAGTCAAGTTTCATTATAGTTCAATTACATATTAGTTAGTTTCTTGAGACAAGGGTCATGTTTATTCACCCTTCCCCTCCCCCTTCCTGAGTGGTTATTTTATCCTATTAGTTATGTTGGATACACAAAAACAACAAAATAAAAATAGTTTCATCTTGTTGCACTCCACCTCATATAACTGAGTTCATTTTTTTACTGACATTTAGTTCCTAAATTCATTTAGTTCATTAATAACATTCACTTTCATTAAGATTCTTCCACTACCTAGTTACTATTGCATCAACCACCATTACTCATTAAATATGCATTACATGTCAAATATATCTAATTAACCATTAATCATTAAATATGCATTGCATGTCAAATATATCCAATTAACTATTAATCATTAAGTATGCATCGCATGTCAAATATATCTAATTAATCACCATAAATCATTTCTCATTAAACATCCATATACGTATCCATAAACATCATATATACATAATAATCCATTAATTCATCCCATCATATACAAAATTACATACTCCACATAGGACCTGCATCATATAAATATTAGAACATCATGTAGTATAACCTTCACGTAATCACACACATCATGCATCACACATGTCAATTACATAATCAAGAACTGTGCACACATAATAAAGCCTCAGATAAGCCCTTAAAATGTCTCCACAACATATCATATAATGTCATCATAGTACATCAATAAAATGATACATCGTGTACCTAAGTGTTGCTATACATATGCATCTCATCCAAAAAATGTGTATCCTATATAATCATCTAGATCAAGTAGCCCATGGGAAGATGTCCCTATTGTCCTAGCCTCCCCTTTGAACCTCATGTCACAGGTCCCCCTTCTCATCTTGCATTGTGACCTCATGTATCCCTATCCCTCGATGGCCTCATGACTACTGACCTCAATGGCCTACCCTGGGTTCTCTCTGATAACCCCCACTCTGAGTAGGGTGGTTGTCTCTACTCTGGAGGTGTCACCTGGTGATAAAGGGTCAAATATTAGGTCACCTCTCTTTGTGCCCTTATGATCTCTCTTTGTGCATACAAGCTGGTTGTCAATAATTGCCTTGCACTTGATATGGTCGCTACCTGTCTCGCTTTCTCTCACTCCCCTTGGATGTCTCTACCTGTCTCCTCCATATATCACTATTAACTATCGACTATTGGGTGAGATGGTATGTCTATCTCTACATCTCCTCTATTTGTCCCTATAATCAAACTATCTCCCCCTATGTCCCCTTTGTACCTATACCAATCTCTGTCATGGTGAAGTCTCCTCCGTCCACTCATCCCTACATTATGGCTAGATCTTGTCACATGCTCTCTACATGGGCCTCAGCCCTGTCTTCTTTGTCCCTCTCTACTACCACTACTGCCTCAGCCCTATCTTCTCTATCCCTCTTCATTTCCACCACTATCTCTAATTGTGTCACCTTAGCCTGAATGATGATTATCTTCTCATGGTCCCCCTCTCTCTCATCTCCTTCTGATCCTCCTAACCCCTCATCCTCATCCTCTGGTAGTGGTACCTAGGTCACCTCATCTCTATCCATCTACACTTCTCCTAGGGCATGAGGAAGCCCACCTACGATTGGTCTTTGTACTATCCCTCTCCTCCACTCTATAACCTATCTTTGTGTCTTCCACCTAAATCCTAGCCCTTCTATTGGTGTGTCCTCACCATCATCCATATTGTTAGCCCATTTTCCAGTCATTGAAAAATTCTAATGAAAATGGTCTCTAATCCTGTAAATGGTCAATTCTCACCCAAATGTATGAGGAAATAGGGTTTTTTCATGTTTCTAGGGTTTCAAAAATTTTCCAAGTCCATAAAACCCTACCCTTGTCTATTTTCTTGTTGCTTTTTCTAGCCACTTAAGTTTCCCTTTGCAACACGAGTCTTATTTCATTGTCGAGTGGGGCCATGTTCCTTTTCAAAGTTAATTTTCCTAGCAAGCCCCTTTCATTTTTCCTAAGTCTTTCAATTTGTAAAAACCCAATGATGCCTTTTACTTTTCCTAAGTCCTAAACTTTCAAAATGTTATATATTTCAGGCCCAATTGTTAAATGGTGCTAAGTTTGATAGATGTGGCAAAAAAGTGAGAAATCTGGAAAGTGTTATGTTTTTTGGGCGTTGTCGTTCAACAATGCAAAACCCAACAATGACTTAATAGGTCATATGTTATCTCCTGATCTCACAATTTTTTATGTTAAGTCTTTAACATCTAAAGATTGGGTGACAAGGTCAAGACTTAATGCAAAAAGGTTATCTCCTAATCTCCAAATGTTTGGTGGTTAGTTGCTTTCATTCAATGATCTAGTATGGTGGTTATCTCTTGATCTCACAAGGCAGCAGCTAAGTCACGAAACATTCAGCAATTCACGAACCATTGTTGATGCAGGTCTTGATCAATGGCCTCCACTGAATCTCAAGGAAAAAGTTGGGCTAAGTGAAAAACTCAATGGAAAGGTGGACAGTCATTGATGGTGGACAAGATTGACAGCTTTCACTGAGTCTCGAGACAAAGCCAGAGTAAAGTGAAACATCTAGTGACTAAGAGATATGTGCTATCTCCAAATCTCCTAAAAGGACAATAGTTAAGGTTAACACCTAGAGATTGAGAGATATGTTTTGGTCATTGAATCTCGTAATGAAATGGTGGTTAAAGAAAAGGTTATAAGATTGAGAGATTTGTCTTGGTCGTTGATTCTCCAGACTAGATCCTAGTTCAAATAAAAGTTCAGAGATCCTGAGTGAGCCTCCAGTCGCGTGATCTCCAGATGTGATGGGTCTGGTTGCCAGATGTTGTTGATGTGCTTGTTCTTGATTGGTTGTCGAGGAGGTGATGTGGCCAGTTAATTTTAAAAGCCAAGTTGACTAATTAATTTGATTTTTGTGGGCCGCACGATGTGCTGGGAAGGACAAGAATCGATGGTTGTGTTTTAAATTTTTTCAATTAACCGTTGTGACATGGTTATTTAAATTGTTAAGAGTTTTTCCAAATAGGATTAAAATCAGTAAGCTAGAATAGTCGAGCCAAATCTAGTTTTGTTTTGTTCCAGGGCTGAAGAAGGAGAAAATTAAAGAAAATTGGATTCTTGCTCGAGTTTGATCTGATCTGATCTAACAGAGTAAAAAGAGAATAACTACATTAAAGGACTAGTTACTAATTGTAGGGATGGCCAATCTACCAAATGATGATCTTGTTAGCTACCAAAGAGATTTTCTTATCCTTGTGGCTTGTCGATAGGGTTCTAGTTTTAATTGAGGATCAGATTGGATTCATTTTGCTTCAAATTTTTTGGTATGTCTTTTCTATAGTAAATTGCATGATTGATGTGGGTTGTTGTAGTTATTGGAAACCCTAATTTTTCCCTAGCCATCTGAAGCTTGTTGCATCCTGATTCTTCCAAGATTCCAAGATGGTAGGTGAATGCTATATATAGCTAGTTGTTGTATTTGAAAAGGGGGGTGAAATTAGCAACTGAATAGAGAGAATTTTGATCTAGAGTTTTTGTTCTAGCATTTTTCCATTTTCAATGTACTGATACTGAAAATTTTTAATGAGAATACACTCAAATTCCATCTCAGATTTGTGAATGTCTTCTCATTTTGATCTTGAATTATTATATGTTAATGTTGCAAAGCAAGTTAATGTATGGTTTACAAAGTAGATTGTGAAGTTGTTTTTGAGTTCCTTTCAAGGAAGGGGTAAATTCTTAAGGATAATTTTAGAGAATTCATAGTTCTTGTGATAATTTGATGTCTGAGTGTGAGAGTGAGAGGAATAATTTGCAAAGCACTTATTCTGGGTTCTGGGTGTATTTGAGTTAAATTTTTTGTTGATGTATGTTGTATTTGACTTTGTACCCTAGAATAAGACATTGATCTGTTCTTAGGAAGCAGTTCTTCATCATCAATCAATTTATAAATGATAAAATCTTACAGTCAATGTGTCAAGGATATTAATGCCTAATATTTGTGTTGAATAATTCAAATAGGTTTTACTAATTCCTTTTAAGAAGTGAATCCATAGGTACACCCACCTGAGCATTAAGGCTCGAAGTGTAGGAGGACTAATATCTCAGTCCTTGTTAATTGGTCCTTTTCATTATCATATTTGGAGTGGGTTTAAAGTGTCAGAGACATTAGTTTATCAATCAAATTATAAATCTACAAGTAGAAAGAAAATGAACCGACAAAATGGTGACTCTGTTGGGGATTGTAACAGTAAAAAGTATTAGAACCTTTTCAGAACCATTAGGTTTAACAAATTCTTAGAGGTCTCTAGCTAAGTAAAAAAATCCATTCTATGCATTTCTTTTCTTTTTGGGTCCCTGTGTTTCACCTGTTTTGTTTAAGATTTTCTTCAAATTCTTAGGGTTTGTCTGCAAAAAATTCTCCCATTAACAAGGGTGGTGACTCAAAGGGTTAGAACTAGTGTGATTACAAGCTAAAAACCATGGATAGAAGAAAAATACAAGAGCTTTTGGCATGAGACACCTGGAGGTTACTCTGGATGAGTTACTTTGGTTAGGAAAGAAAACTTGGATTAGAAGAGGTGGGGAGTCCACTAGTGCACCTGTAAGGGAACAAACTAATGCTAAAGATAGGGCACAACATACATTTCCTAATGAGGAAGAATCATTGTATAACAGCTCTAAATCTAATAGTGAACTCTTTGGAGATAATTTTTATGATACTTTAGAAATATTATTTCAAGACAAAGTCACACTACCTGCAAATCAAAATGTAAAGGCAAGAAATATGGGCTTTGGACCAAATTTACATCTGGATGAGGATGTGTTTTGAAGGCAACCCATGGAGCCAAGATGGGTCCATTTTCCATATCAAAATTTCACAGATATGGATGTATCATCAAGTTATGATGATGTTATGTTACACCCAACTGATTTGGCTACATTTAGATTACAATTAGCAGAACAAGATGCAATATACAAGAGGTTACAGAAAGAAAGAGAGGCTGAGACTATGAATGCATTAATGGAAAGATAGTCTCTAATTAGAAAGATTAATGAATTAAGAGAGAGAAATAAAATATTTGCCTCTGCTCCTAGATCTTTGCAGCCTGATCTCTTTGGTGACCTTGCTACCTTGAGAAGTAAGAAGGAGCGCTTGTTGCAGGATCATGAATTTGACCAAGAGGACCCTATAATTAGACAAGTCTAGATTTATGCTCCTCAACCTAAGGAGAAAAGAACAGCAAAAAATACCAAACCTATTGTTGTTGTTAATGAAAAAGGAAAGAAAAAGATGGTTGGGATCCAAATAAATGAGCTTGTGCCTAGACCAAAAATCAAACCACCTATTCAAGTGAGGACATAGAGATGGAAAATAAAAAGAAGGAAAGAGATGATCTAGCAAGGGAATTGGAGAAGGCTGAAGTTGAAGCATCCATCGCAAAAACAAGAAGGAAGATCTAGTTCTTGAAAGCTTCATCTACAAATACCCTTGGACCATCTACAATTGAAATAGGTATGCCATCTACAACTTCTAATGTTGCTCCACTTGGTAATGTTAGTACTCAGAATCCACTTTCTACTTCATCTGCTAAGTTGAATATTGATCCTAAACAACACCCAAGTGTACAAGTAGGTGGGAGTATAGCTATAGATGTTGGCCCCAGTGGAAACACTGGTTTAAGTTTTCAAAGAAGACCTATGCAATTAGAGGGGTATAGGAAAATTAGTTTCGATGGGATACCAAGTTACCCTAATGATATCCCAACTAAAATAAGAGATAAGGTAGCCAAATTTTATGTAAATAATGCCATTATTTGTGAAGAACATCTTAGGTTATTTTTTGACATGTTAAATGACTATGAGATAGAGCATGAGGATGTAGTCATGAAACTATTTGTTCAATCTTTGGTAGAAGATGCTAGAGATTGGTTTAAAAGACTCCTTGAGAATTGTATTGATTCATGGGATGCTTTTGAAAAGTGTTTCAAGGAACAATATGGTGATAGGCCTAATGCAAATTTCATGCTAAATGAGTTTAACAACATAAGGAAGAATCAGAATGAGTCTGTAGCTGAATTCAACATGAGGTTCCAAAAGGGTATGCACAAATTGTTTCAAGTTATGAGGTTAGATGAAAATCTCTTTCTGAAAACATACTCCAATGCCTTTGATGGAAAGGTTGGATACCTATTAAGAGACAAAGAACTAAGAACTCTTAGAGATGCCTTTAGAATTGTTGTGAACATTAAAAATAATATGAAGATATATGGTAAATTGGGTGGAAAAAGGGACGATCATAAATTGTTTGGTAAAAGGAACTCAAGAAAGACAATGTAAGAAATGTTGGAAATAAGAGGCAAGAAGAAGACAATTTGGATAAAGTTCTAAATGAATTGAAAGACTTGAAAGCACCTAGTAATAAAAATGATAAGATTTCTATTGCAAAAAAGCCTCATTTCAACAATAATTTCAATAGGTAGAATAGACTGCAAAATTACTCTTATAACACCCAATGGAAGGATGGAAAACCTATTGTCACGGCTGCAAAAGGAAATAATGACAAGGTCATCCCTGATCCCCTACAAAAAGATTCTATAAATATTGTAGAAGATAAACCATGGTGTATGGCTTGCCAGTCTCCTCGTCCGGCAAAACATCGTCTGGTTGCATAGTCCATAGTTGCATTCCAAGATGATGGTTTCAAAGAAATAGATCAAGAAGAAAATAATGATGACATTGGGTGTAATTTGATTGATTCATATTTGGGACATGAAGATTTTTTTGACAGTGATGAAGAAACTGATGTTTGTTTGAAAAGACACAATAGAGCATTATTCCATCAAGAAGCCTTTTCTAATAATGAGGACATTGATGAAAAGACATGTAACATGAACTTCTCCATAGAGAAAGTGAATTTAAGAAGACCTTCAAAAGAGGAAATTTCTAGGATCATTGCAGAGATGGTAGCCCAAGTACAAACCAGAAGCATGGCAACAAATGATACCACTGGCAAAGTTGCAAGTATGTTCATAAAAAGCACCAATTCCAAGGAACCCACTGGAAACAAACCCAAAAATGATTATCTAGTGAAGATAAAAAATGTAAAGGGTAAAAAATGGGAACCAAAGGGAGTTGGAGTTGTAAAGATGTCTTATGTTCATGACAGAGACAATCAAAAAGAAGTTGAGAAGCCAGTAAGTACAATGGCCAAAACTGAAAGTAGGAAGGTGCCAACAACAACTAATTTATCTTAAAATAAAAAGGATACTAAAACAATGCAAATTGAGATTCCTTCATCTACTCCTGTTGATATGTTATCAATGTTATCTCAGATTACTATTAAGGTTCCCTTATCAGAATTGTTAAGAATCCTTGAACATAAGGATAGAGCTCTGGCATGGGTGGATAATGTTCATGACAATAATGTTTCTTGCAATACCAATGAACCCCATGCTAAAGCTAATAAAGAATTGGAAGTCTAGCGAGTGCTATCACAAATACCACCTATGTATTTGGACAACTCTATCAATGCTTGCCTCGAAAACATAGACCCATTTTTCTTGAGTATCGTAGTGAATGGAATGACAATAAAAAATTGCATGATTGATTTAGGTGCCTCAAATAATGTTATGCCTTTTAAAATCATGGAAAGGTTTGGCCTCAATGTTGACACTATTTAGGGAAGATGTTGTGCAATGGATCAGAGAGAAGTACTAGTCATTGGGACTATTAATGCAGTACCCTATAGGTTGGTAGTCTATCCAGAAAAGGAGCTGACTATGAGTGTTTTGGTAGTAGACATTCCTCCTCATTATGGAATGCTACTATCTAGGAAATGGAGTGTGGCCATGGGTGGAAGTTTGCAATGTGACTTGTCATATGAAACTTTCAAGATAGATGATCAATCTATTAAAGTTGAAAGGGAGCCAAGGGTTACCCACATGATTAAGAAAAATATTGACAATGAAATTACTTATTTTGTAGATACTGATATCAATGCTTTCAGGGTAGAAGTCACCATGCTTGAAAGAGAACCTATCTTGCCTCCTATCATGGTGGAAGTAAATGCAAAATTTGAGAAGGGTGAGTTATGGGTGATGTACTTTGATGGTGTGAATTTCAAAGATGGTTTAGGAGTAGGTATTCTACTCATTTCTCCTTATGGAAATACTTATAAGTTCTCTTTCACATTAATCTTCCTATGTACCAATAAAGTAGAATATGAAGCATTGTTAATAAGATTGAGATTGGCACACAAAAATGGAATCAAATGTATAAAGGTTCTTGGTGATTCTGAGTTAGTTATGTCTCAAGTGAGTCAGTATATGCTTCTAAGAACAAAAGGTTGAAACAATATAGGAATGTTGTTTGGGATATGATTGAAAGTTTTGATGCATTCAATATTGTATGGAAGGATAGGAGAAACAATAAAATGGCTGACTTGTTAGCCAATTTGCAATCAACCCTAGTGACATCACTTTTGTAGGTATCTCTAAAGTTGAAACTCAGACTAGACCTAGTGTACCAGAAAATGTTGAGAACTAGCAGGTTTTTGAAGATGACCAGGTTATCTTGAGGTTTATGAACTGTGAAGATAAGTATCATGGTTAGGAATTACAGTTTTCAGGTTTGGTTGAGACTGTAGAGGGAAAAGAAACTACTCTTGGAAATTAAGTTTTGCAGCTCAAAACCAACAAGGTTCCCAAGGGACTCGTTGTTTTAGAAAATGTGTTTGATAATCAGGATAGAGTCCAAATGGATACTAAGAAGAAAGACCAGATGGACCTAGAGGAAATAAATCTTGGTACACAAGAAACACCTAAAAAGGTATACATTGGAAAAGAGATGTCTCAAGAGGTGAGAAAGGATTTGATTGAGTTATTAAGAAAATTCAAGCATGTTTTTGCATGGCCATATGATGATCTGAAGGTTTATAGAAAAGATTTGTTTTAGCATGTCATTCCTTTGAAGAAAGATGCTAAACATTTTAGGCAAAAGCATAGACCAATCAATCCTACCCTAGCATCTAAAATTCAAGAAGAACTGATGAAGCTAAGAGATGCTGGAATCATAGAGCCCATCAAGCATTTTTATTGGGTGTCAAACTTAGTTCCTATTAAAAATAATAATGGAGATATCATATTATGTGTAGATTTCATAATTTTGAACGTCTCTTCTCTGAAGGATAACTAATGTTTGCCTAACATGGAGGCAATGCTACAAAGAGTAACTGGGTCTAACTTGATGTCCATGATGGATGGTTTATCTAGTTACAATCAAGTGATTGTAAAAGAATCAGAATAGTTCAAGACAACCTTTACAACACCTTGGGGAACCTATGTGTATGTAAGAATGCCATTTGGTCTAACAAATGCTGGTGTCACTTTCCAAAGAGTGATGGATGTTGTTTTTGCTGAATTCATAAATAATTTCCTTGTGGTTTATCAAGATGACTTGACTTCTTATTCCAAGAGGGAAGAAGATCATTTCCTACATTTAGAGAAGATATTTGTAAGAGCCCTGGAATATGGTGTTTTTATGAACCCTAGGAAATGTACATTTGGTGTGACTGAGGGAAAATTACTGGGCCACCTAGTTGGAAAGAAGGGAGTAAGAATTGATCCAGGAAGGGTAATGGCCATTGACAAAATTCAAAAACTAAAAAATGAAAAAGGAATTCAATCCTTCTTTGGTCAAGTGAACTTCTTGAGGAGATTTATTACAAATTTCGCTGAGATTAGTAGGCCTATATAAAAAATGTTGAAGAAAGGATCTGAGATCAAATGGGATGGTGAGCCTGATGTTGCTTTCAAAAATATCAAACAAGCAATCAAGGATGCACTTGTGCTTAAGGTGCCAGACTATGGTATTCCAATCCATATCTTCTCTTTTGTTTTCACACTATCGTTGTAGTCCTATTACAAAAAAATGGTGAGGGTTTTGAGCAGCCTATTGCTTTCTTCAATAAGTCTTTACAAGATGCTAAATTGAAGTATGATAAAATGAAAAGCAAGCTTATGCACTTGTAAAAGCTATGAAATCTTTTAGATGTTATCTCATGGGTGCAACATTGATTTATTTTGTACCAAGTGTTGCAGTTAAGGACATCTTTTCATAGAAAGAAGTATCTGGGAGGAGATGCAGATGGATAAACAGAGTTTGGGAGTTTAACATTGATATCTAGATTACCAAATTGGTTAGAGGCCAAGGATTGGAAAAGTTCATGGCTCAGCCAAATATTGATGCAAATTAGATAAATCAGATTGAAATTGATTACACATGTGATATGGATGACTGTATATGGTATCAAGATGTTATATATTATTTAAGGAATATGAAGTATCTATTAGGATGGGATGATAGAAAGAAAAGAGCTCTAAAGATGCAAGCAATTAAGTATGTTATCATCATATCCAAATTACGGAGAAGAAATCTAGACTGTATTTTGCTTAAATATGTAGATGAGAGTCAGGCTGACCAACTGCTGAAAAAAATGCATGAAGGGATATGTGGTGGACACTACATGGGTAAAACTACTGCTCAAAAGATTCTAAGAGTAGGTTTTTGGTGTCCCATAGTTTTCAAAGATGCAGAAAGACTGGTGAGGAAGTGTGATGCTTGTCAAAGATTTTCTGGCAAGCTGAAGTTCTCAGGAAATGTACCATTGAAGCCAGTGGGAGTGCAAGCCCCTTTCCAACAATGGGGAATAGACTTTATTGGAGAAATACCAAACAAGTCTAGTGGAGGGAACTCTTGGATTTTAGTTGCCACTGATTATTTTACAAAATGGGTAGAGGCTATTCCCACAAGGAATGCAACAAGAAAGGTGGTGACTAATTTCTTATTAAATAACATTGTTACTAGGTTTGGTTGTCTTGAAATAATTGTTTGTGACAATGCAATGTGCTTCAAATCTAATGAATACAATGAATTCTACAAAAATTTAGGGATTCAAATGTTGTATTCTTCACCTTATCATCCACAAGGGAATGGACACGCAGAATCAACCAACAAAATCTTGATAAAGATTCTCAAGAGGATCCTTGAAAGGAATAAGAAAGAATGGATTTCAAAATTGCCATTGGTTGTGTGGGATGACAGAGTAACTATTAAGAAGGCAATTGGGTGTGCACCATTTCATCTGGTGTATGGAATACATGCAAGGATGCCTCAGAACAACTTATTAGAAATGTACAAGTCTATCCAGTTGTATGATGAAGATTTAGATGATGACATGCATTTGAGGATTGAAGACTTGATCAATTTGGATGAAACCAGGAGAGAATCAGCTTCAAAGAATGCTAAGATGTAGTTGCAAGTCAAGAACTTGTATGACAAGAAAGCTATAGAAAGGAAATTTGAACTCAATGACTTGGTATTACTCTAGAATGCCGAATTGGAAGATAAAGGAAAACATGGAAAGTTTGATCCAATCTAGTTAGGGCCATATTTGATTCATGAAAAGTGCGGACCATATTCATACATTGTCAAAGAACTCACTAGTGACATTCAAGAATTGTCTGTTCATGGATAGTTCTTGAAGAAATACTTCAGTTGAAGGTATTTTCTTTCCATGAAGAGTAGTAAGGATTGTATATGTTGTATTTTTTGTATAGCTATGGTGAGTTTCCTTTATGTTTGGTTTGGCCTTTGTAAATAGGTTTTTGCCTAGTGCTCTCTACAGTTGTCATTGTTGTCAAGTTTGTGGTCTTCTCTTCTAGTAAATTCTAAGTTCTTGCATGGGCACAAGTTACCCATCATCCCAAGATAGAGCCACTGTTACCCCATTTTCCATTCATTGCAAAAATCTAATGAAAATGGTCTTCCATCCTGTAAATGGTTGATTCTCCTCCAAATGTATGAGGAAATAGGGTTTATTCATGTTTCTAGGGTTTCAAAAAATTGTCCAAGTCCATAAAACCCTACCCTTGTCTATTTTCTCATTACTTTTTTTAGCCACCTAAGTTTCCCTTTGCAGCACAAGTCTTATTTCATCGTTGGGAGGGGCCATGTTCCTTTTCAAAGTTTATTTTCCTAGTGGGCCCCTTTCATTTTTCCTAAGTCTTTCAATTTGTAAAAAAACCTGACGATGCCTTTTACTTTTCCTAAGTCCCAAAGTTTCAAAATGTTATATATTTCAGGCCTAGTTGTTAGATGGTGCTAAGTCCAACATATGTACCAAAAAAGTGATAAATCTGGAAAGTGTTATATTTTTCAAGCCTTGTCATTCAGCAGTACAAAACCTGATGTTAACTTTAATAGGTCATAGGTTATCTCATGATCTCACAATTTTTTATGTTAAGTCTTTAACATCTGGAGATTGGATGACAAGGTCAAGACTTGACGGGAAATGGTTATCTCCTAATCTCTAGATGTTTGGCAGTTAGTTTCTTTCATTCAATGATATGGCACAGTAGTTATCTCCTGATCTCACAAGGTAGCGGCTAAGTCAAGAAACATTCAATGATTCAGTAGCCACCATTGATGCAGGTCTTGATCAATAGCTTCCACTGAATCTCAAGGAAAAAGTTGGGCTAAGTGAAAAAATCAATGGAAAGGTGGACAGCCATTGATGGCGGACAAGATAAATGATTTTCGCTGAGTCTCGAGACAAAGCCTAAGTTAAGTAAAGCATCCAGCGACTAAGAGATATGTGCTATAACCAAATCTCCTAATAGGACCAGAGTTAAGGTTAACACCTAGAGATTGAGAGATATGTTGTGGTTGCTAAATTTTGTAATGAAACTATGGTTAAAGAAAAGGTTATGAGATTGAGAGATTTTCCTTGGTCGCTGATTCTCCAGACCAGACCCTAGTTAAGATAAAAGTTTAGAGATCCTAAGTGAGCCTTTAGTCATGTGATCTCCAGATGTGGTGGGTCCAGTTGCCAGATGTTGTTGATGTGCTTGTTCCTGATTAGTTGTTGAGGAGGTGATGTGGCTGGTTAATTTTAAAAGCCAAGTTGAATATTTTATTTGATTTTCATTGGCCGCACGATGTGTTGAGAAGGACAAGAATCTATGGTTGTATTTTAAATTTGGTCAATTAACCATTGTGACATGGTTATTTGAATTGTTAAGGGTTTTTCCAAATAGAAATAAAGTCAGTAAGCCAGAATAGTTGAGCCAAATCTAGTTTTGTTTTGTTCTAGGGCCGAAGCAGGTGAAAATTAATGAAAATTGGATTCTTGCTCGAGTTTGATCTGATCTTATCTAATAGAGTAAAAAGAGAACAACTGCATTAAAGGATTGGTTATTAATTGCAAGGATGGCCCATCTACCAAATGATGATCCTATTAGCCACCAAAGAGGTTTTCATGTCCTTGTGGCTTGCTTATAGGGTTCTGGTTTTAATTGAGGATCATATTGGATTCAATTCGCTCTGGATTTTTTGGCATGTATTTTCTATAGTAAATTTCTTGATTGATGCGGGTTGTTGTAGTTGTTGGAAATCCTAATTTTTCCCTAGCCATCTGAAGCTTGTTACATCTTGATTCTTTTTGGATTCCAAGATGGCAGGTGAATTCTATATATAGCTAGTTGTTGTATTTGAAAAGGGGGGTGAAATTAGCAACTGAATAAAGAGAATTTTCATCTAGAGTTTTTGTTTTGGTATTTTTCCATTTTCAATGTACTGATACTAAAATTTTTTAATGAGAATACACTCAAATTCCATCTCATTTTTATGAATTTCTTCTCATTTTGATCTTGAATTCTTATATGTTAATGTTGAAAATCAAGTTAATGTATGGTTTACAAAGTAGATTGTGAAGTTGTTTTTGAGTTCCTTTCAAGGAAGGGATAAATTCTTAAGGATAATTTTAGAGAATTCATAGTTCTTGTGAGAATTTGATGTCTGAGTGTGAGAGTGAGAGGAATAATCTATAAAGCACTTATTATGGGTTCTGGGTGTATTTGAGTTAAATTTTTTGTTGATATATGTTGTATTTGACTATGTGCCCTAGAATAAGACACTGATATGTTCTTAGGAAGCAATTCTTCATCATCAATCAATTTGTAAATGATAAAATCTTTTAGTCAATGTGTCAAGGATATTAATGCCTAATATTTGTGTTGAATAATGCAAATAGGTTTTACTAATTCCTTTTAAGAAGTGAATCCATAAGTACACCCACCTAAGCATTAAGGCTCAAAGTGTAGGAGGTCTAATATCTCAGTCCTTGTTAATTGGTCCTTTTTCTTGTCAGATTTAGAGTGGGTTTAAAGATTTAGAGACATTAGTTTGTCAATCAAATTATAAATCTACAAGTAGAAAGAAAAGGAACCAACACATATCATCCTCCTCATCTCCCTCCTCAATCCTCTTCATCCTCCTACTCTAAATCTATCTACTCTCTTGCCCCTCTCACTCATGGCTTTGTCAGCCTCGTCATCTCATGCCTATCCCACTACATTGCATACTCAATTTCCATCCCTACATTTGTGACCTATCCCTATGCTTCTGCCCATGCTACTAGCTGCATACCTCTCTAACTACTCACATTTTTTAGATCCAATATGATCCCCCATACTAACCCAATCTCTTTGGAGATGATAGGATGTGGATAAATATTGGGAACAACACCCTATATGATGCCAAATTATTTGCAAACTCATGATGGCATGTACCTAGCTATTTGGAACATCATCCTCCCAATCAACTAACAGTCTATCTATACATATCCTAGATACTCTACATCTAGGCTACCATCCTCTCTACCTTCCTTGTCATCCTTATAATAACCCCATGCCTCATAGCCTTTGTACAATGTCCACTCGAACCATAGTAACTCATCCAAAATCCTCTGTTAAGTCTCTACTGATCTCACATCTCCATATTCTAATGGTCATCTGTAGCAACATGTGAATGGTTCATTTCATTGTTATCTCCCCTCTCCTTGTAATGGTTGTCCCATTGTGATGTGATCTAGGTCCAAACAAGTAGCAGTGTTTCTCCTGGTCCTATTATACATTGGATATGGTACGTGCACATATGCAAATCATAGTATAACTATATCAAAATAAAATATCCCAAGCAGTACTCTATCCCCTCTTCCTCCTCTAACATCTAGCTCATAACCCTTGCCCATCCAATAGGAAATCCATGCCCTGAATGGTTGGGCATCAACCTTCTTCCAATCAATTTGGCTAAATATAATGCTAGTTGAGGTAGTCCTACCTCCACCCCCCCTCACTATGACATCCACCAAAAATCAATAGGCAGTTGGTCTACCTATTACCTGAAGCTCTCCTCCAAAAAATCCTCTACTCTCTCCAACTGATACTTAGGCATCTCTCCCCTAATCGGTACCCATAGAATCCTCCATACATCTAGTAAATTCATTGTCACCTCTCTAGTCAATAAGTGAAAGCTTGACGTGTCTGAATGCCACCTCTCAATCAAAGCAGTCATGAGCCCATTACGCACTCTTAGATACATCTAATCATGTACATGTTGCAACCAGCATAATGTCACATGTCCCCACTCTGAGTCATTCCACTCCACTCACAACATGATCATATTCAGTAATCACTCCTTCAACCTAATCTAGTAGGCTAACTCCTAAACCTAGTCAAGTCCCAAAAATTTATTGTCAACCCTCATTAGTACTCACACCCTCATCTTGATCCTACCATTTTCCAATCCTTGAATTGTTAGTGACCCTTTTCTTCCCTTCAGTGGGTGGCGCTACCCATCCATAAGAAGCACCACTCCCACCCTATTCCCCATTCGATGACTTTCCCTTGTCCTTGGCTGATAGGTGGAATTGCTCTTTTGGGTGGGCAAAGCTACCCATTATTCGATGAGTGGGGTGGCCTATGGTTGGGCCTCCCCTACCCTTCAATGAGTGGAGCCACCCATCCACAGATGGGTGACAGTGTGTCTCCCATGGGTGGGTGACTCTATGTCACCCATAGGCAGGTCACTCGTTGTCTCTCGTAGGTGGACAAAGCTGTCTGTCCAAGGATGGGTAGCTAATCATCGATCCTGGATGGGTGACTTGTCACCCTCATGGATGAGCGGAGCCACATTTCCAAGGACGAGCAGCTCTTTTCTGCCTATGGGCGGAGCATCCCGCCCATCCTTGGGTGGACAAAGCTGCCTGTCCAAGGACAAGTGGAGCCACCCTTAAGAGGGTGGTATGTCCATCGGTGGCTCCGCATCACCCATTGGTAGATGCCTTATGCGTATCAACCACTTCTCTTCCCCCTAACCTCTAATCCCCCCAGCCTGACTCAAATCACTAAAAAAAAACATTAAAAATAATATAATAATCAACTCAAGCTGAAAATAAAGGTAAGTTTTTAACTTACCAAATCCCCCCTATCCGCTATCCATCAGTAGACACGTACTCTCTCACCCAGCTATTGCTTGTTTCGTCACCCTACTTTTTCTTCTCCTTTCCTCTCCTCGTCTCTCTTTCCTTGTGGTAAAAATGAACTTTTGTGACCCTTATTTTCTCTTTTATAATCGGCCTTTTAATGGGTTATTTTTTGCTTCTTTTTTACCCTTTTTTTTAAAGTCATGCAAAGTCTTTTCCCCCTTCTTTTTCATGAAAATTGGCCAAAATTTTTATTTTGCCCTATTTTTAAGAGGGGGCACATCCTCCTACCGCATTTTCCTTTGTGCACCCCTTAGGTCCCATTTTTCCTCTGGGGCATCTATGTTTTCTTTTCTTTGATGTGATGTCATTTTTTACACTGTATCAAAGAGGGGCAAAATGTAGACACCTAAATTTTTCCACTTAACATTAATTAAATTTGATTTAATTAATGGCCCCAAATAATATTATAGTTATTTTTAATTAATTATATTTGTAATATTCATCTATCTATTTAATTAAATTTATTTAATTAAATAAATTCACTACCTATAGTATTTAAATTTAATTTAAATACTACCCCCTAATGTATTAAATTTAATTTATTATATATTTCTCCATATTCCCCTTTTAAATAAATTTTTAATTTATTTATTCCTCCACATGCTTTATTTCTACTAAACTGTGATTAAATTTAATTTAATTTAATTTAATCTTAAACCTAACCTAGATGATATCCTACACACATCACTTTCTATCTAATAAGCCTATTTATTAATTAACTAAGGTTAACTAAGCTAATTTTCATCTTCCTACAATAATTAGTCCTAATTATTTGCTCACACATGTTTGAACAAATAATTTAAAATTCACCTTTTCAAAATTTACTAAGAAATGCCTAAACAAGGCTTCTTACATTTTTTGATGACACCTCTTACACTTTCCAAAAGTGTGAAAATTGACTTTCTCTTACACATCTCTTACACACACTTACACATGTGTACTTGGAGTACACATTGACCCTTCACATCCCAAGTTTCTCACACATGTGTGAGAAAGTCTTGGACTTTGCATGACTTATGTGTCTCCTTAGTGGTACCTATGTGGATGTCACATAGATGCCACCTCACCCCAGCCCTCCAAAATCTTATAAATAGGACCCATGCCTCAAGAAAATCGTCTATAATTGCTTTGCATTCATTCTTGCATTTTAAAATTTTATGCTTTCATTGTAGTTTTATTACTAACCATTTGGTAGTTGTTTGCATTCATAGTAAATTTAGAACTTAAATTCTTAGATAGTTTTATTCATGGTTAATCATAGTTTCATTTACTCCATAGCTCCATGCCATATGAGCTTGAGAGTTGCTTCCATAGCTCCTCCTTGAGTATTTCAATCTTTATTTCAATCTAGCTTGTATTGAATAGTGGGATTTATACTTGTGTTGGGAGAGCACATCAACAACCTCTCTAAGAGCTTAAATCAAGAAAGTCTTGGGTGCACTTTCTTCATGCTCATCTGAGGTTATGTGGAAGAGTAGTGTAGGAATGAGAATGAACATGGTTTTCTTGGTAGTTTTATGATTTGAATATGCACATGTATAACTAACATTTGAGTGTTTATGTCTTTTTCACATAGGTTACGTTTCCTCATATACACTTTCTTAGCGGGATCATTTCATTTGAAAATCAATAAACTTGTCCCCTTATGACTATGCACAGTAAGATCTATCAATATTTTGAGATATATTATTGTGCAGTATTATGATTTTGTGAAGTTATGATGATAGGTATACAAAGATTGATATGTTTGCAAGTACAAGTTAAGTTTAGGTATCAACCGGTATAGGGAATATGCAAGGTTAACATGTTAAGAGCATTTATTAAATTATCTTACAGTTGTTAGAGCTCATTACAACAATATAATCATGAAAAGTAAAAACATTTGTCACTTTGCAATTTGGTGAAATTACTTGAGAGCTTCTAAGCAAACTTTAGAGAAAATACTAAGTGCAATCTAAGAGCAGTTGATATTTGAGATTGAACCGATAATTTGAAGGAACTCTAGCCATTGATTGAGTAGAGTGGTGTGAGCTTAACAGTGATAAGAAAATATCTAGTGCGATCATGTTATTCATCGTGGATAGCAACATAGAAATCTCATATTGATTGACATTGTTGAGAAAGTACAACAAAAGTACAAGTTACATCCCATGAAATCCAATGAGGTCGAAAAAGTTGGAGCCCTATCTTCCATTCCTTTGCAAGTGTTTTTAATAGAAGACATCAGGACTTATATCCATTGCAAGATTGAAGAGCTGGGAAATGATCATATTGTGAAAGAATACAACAACATGTGTGTCAATGGAGTACTGAAGGATGAATACAAACACTTGGAAACTAAGGGTTTAATGCATTGTGTACATATGTCAATGGAGTTCAACACAGAATGGGTATGATATGTTTTGAGTACATTCCATGATTAATTCATTTGGTTGGATAGACCAGTTAAAATTACAAAGGAAATGATCCATATGATTATAGGATTCATGACCGATGGGGAGCCTTGCACACTAAGGAAAATCACAAATCATGAAGTAGAATGGTTGAAAAAATCAAAACAAGATCATAAATTTATGATGGTAGTTGACATTGAAGACGTAGAGGTTAGATTTGCATCAATAATAATAGGTTGCAAAGTATATCAATCTAGTAGATTGAACAGTATATTGAGTGGTGCAAATCATGTTGCATATGGAATTGTGAAGGAAGGGATAAAATATGACCTAGATAATATAGTGAGAAGTCTATTAGATAACTGAGAGGGGGGTGAATTAGTTTTCTTAGGTCCCTTAACAATTTTCAACCTTAAAACCTTTTCAGCAACTAATCTTAATAATCATATTTAAGCATTCAACTAATCACAACTGTATGCATATGAAAATTAGAGAATAACATGCAAAATATTCAATCACACATTAACACCAGTATTTAACATGGAAACCCAATTTGGGTAAAAACCACTGTAAGAATTATCACCCACAAAATAATTCACTCTTCTGAAGTGAGCTCAGTTAAGAGCCAACCCTGCTAAAGGTTACAAAACACATTTGATAGATGTGACCTTGTTAGGGTATTTTCACCAAAGATCAACTAGATCTGTCACCCTATAATGAGTGGCCTTATTAGAGGACTTAGTACATTTGTTAAAATTCCACCTTACAAAGGATTTATAAATAGGACTAGTAAATCCACTCTGTTAAGAGATTTTCTGCTATAATGGTTAGAAAGTAACAGTGAAATGACCTGATAAAATATGAAAACCTTTTCTTATTTAGATCTCCTTTCTACTCATTTGTCTTCTTCAAACTCTTCTTTTTTGGTTGGTCGACACTTACTCTTCATCTCATCACTTTCCTTCACTTGATTCACACTTTTCTTCAACTTTGGTCTACTCGAGGTGTACCCTTATGTACTTGTTTGGCTATTTGCACTGGCTATCAGCAAATCAACAATATTACCATCTTGATTATCCTTTATAAAGACATTTTTTATCACTTAATCCTATTCATTAGGGTTTCCTTGAATTAATCTCATCCATTTGATCAAATTCTAATCTAAATTCAATGTATTTGTAGCACGGTAATAAGTTTCATGACTCTTTCCAACTGTATCTTCACCTTGGAACTTGAAATTTTCTTGGATCTCAAACCAATCATTAAATCTTCACCATTTATCTATACCTAACATTTTTTATCCATTGATTTCATTAACTGACTTTGTTCCTTCCTTACAATCTTCTAGATCAATCCAGATTCTCACTCGATGTCATCTTTTAATTAATTTCTTGTTTAACTGACCAACTTCATCTTCTCGGTTAAATCTACCTTATCAGTTATCATTTACTCAGTTAACTATAACTGACCAGTATCTTTACTTACCAATAACTATTTCTAGCTTGATAGCACACATTGATTCCTTGTCTTTTCATTTCACAACTTCAATCATTTATTACCAATAAATATAAATGACTTGTGCATCATTCTAAAACTTCATCAAATCATGTAAAACAATCAAATAAATATTATCTTGTCATAGATTGATTCATCAATTTCCCATTTAAGCTCACATACTTAACATCACTTCTTCATTTCATCTTCTATCTTTACTAACCATTTCTTTACTCAACACCACATATTTTAGATTGATATGGAAACTTTCATAAATTAGTATGTCAATAGGCTTGACATCAATGACAACATAACAATTGATCCAATACTTCTACATACCTTTAATTTCTCAGTTAGTAACCTTTTTCATTATCATCATCAGTTTGGGTATCAATATCAGTTGGGGTAACAATCTCCCCCTTTGGCATTGATGGAAACACATTTTATACATCTCATGTAACACATCTCACATCTGAAACATACCATCCAATGCTAGTAATCTTCATTCTTAAATTGTATTCTATTATTTCTTCATTTTCCTCATTCTTCTCCCTTTATCTTTGTTTCTCCCCCTTTCTTCTTACATACTCATCTCTCCTCATTAATATCTCTCCCCCTTATTCATATCTCTCCCCCTTTGACAATAATGCCAAAGGTACCCACAAAACCTTAATCTAAAACTAATTGTCCTTGTAGTTTTACCTTGTCCCTTGCTTGTACCAATTACTTTTCTTTCCTCGTATCTTTCTCACAACTTTAGGCTTCTCCTAAAGAGTGAACATCTACATCAACTCACAAATAGATAATCTGATAAAGAATGAATTGATGCAACCTGCATCTTTCTCTAATGAACATTAGATAGGGAACTTAGGTTATGTTGTTGACATCAAATTTCTACTCGATGGACACATTGAGATGTCCACCTAGGGCATCACTTTATCTCCTCCTTCCTGCATGATATACAAAATAGAAACTAAAAACATAAAATAAATAAGCTTACCTTGAATCTCTCCAAGATCCATGAGAAGACACTCTTGGGAGTTCAAGTTATAGCCATTTCTAGCTTAAAACCCTTACTAAGGGCTACAGTCATACCCACTTATACAAAAATCTAGATCTCTCATGTCTCCTCTCTCTTCACAACCTCAAATCACTTGCAAATGAAAGATAACTAGTTAGGTTAGAACATGCATGTAATACTCTACATATATCTAGGTGTACAGGGTTGTACAAAGGTCGGTAATGGAAAAAATTGTAGAGAAAACAATAAAACTAATTCTTTTCTTCTTCAAATTTTGATACAAAGCTTTTTCCTCCATCATTTTTGAAGGATCTCAACCTGTAACTCCTAAGAAAGCATCACAACTCCCTTGGCAGCTGTTATAGTCGAGCTGCAGCAAAAAACAAGTTTTTCAAAAACTTGCCAAGTGGCAAAAACTTGCAATGATGCAACTTTTGCATTTTTGACATATGGAGCTCCAATGAAAACATTTTCTTTTGGATTTTTCTAACTACTTTCAAACACACAACAAAATCTTTGCTAAAAATAGAACTCATAACTCCCTACTTGTCCTAGGTGGCTAAAGGCTCGGTGAGCTTATAGGATTTCCACCTAATCTTTGCCACCACATATGAGAACTTTATGGAAAACATATACACAACTGTTAAAAAGGTCATACACACAAAAATCAAGACTTCCTACATTATTCAATCCTATATGCTCAACGAGAGTAATTAGTGCTCGATTATGCCTGATTTTCACCTTGTGCTCCTATACCAAACCCCCCAATTTGTTTGATCTCAAGTCCACTTGAGATAAGCTTCTCCAATGATGAACCATGCTTCTTGATCTAAAACTCATCCATCCAAATGGCCTCTGATATTGGCCTATCCTTCCACTTGATTAATTATTGGTTATATTACCTTCTCCTTGTCTTCTTGACTTGGGTATCTAAGATCTTTACAATATAATGTGGACCTAGCTTAGGAACCTGATGAAGGGTGATCCCCTTAATACCACAAACACATAATAGAAATAGAAAAACAACAACAATTGGCAAGAACATAAATGGGCTTCTTATTATCTCCACAAATGTGGAATTGAAAATTTCAAAATTACAATATGCAAAGCCACATGGGCATTTCCCTTACAATAATCTATAGGACAAAGCCTTGAATTATTACCCAGAACTACTCTAAACTACTCTGAACTGCCTAAGACAACACTACAGCCTTCCTTATATAGGCAATTTTCCACCACCTGGGAAGGTTCCAAAAATTTAGCCAATAAGGCCGACCAAACTTAGAATTATTTTATTTTACAATTTATTACATAAGAGTCAGCTCAAAACAACTTTTGAAACCCAAACAAAAATTTTGAAGGAAAATCATTTTTCACCATTTCAAGTGACCCAACTTTCGGAGACCATAAGTCATCACCCGTTGACCCGATTGACTATAATGACCCCATTTCAGAAAGGGCGTGAAGTGCTCTACAACACTTAACTTAAGCAAGCTTCATTTAGCCAAAGTTTCAACCTCATCTGGGGCCTCTAAAGCCTTCAAAACTGAGTTCAAAGTTTATGTACCCTGCTACCAATACTAAAAATTTTCAATATCTTAAAAACTAGACTTGATCTGGCAAGGAAACTTTACTGGCAGGCTGATATAACCAAAATGAACCTTCGGGGAAGAAAAAAATAGACCATTCTAAGCACGAACGGAAAACTTACTAAAAATAGTAAATTTCCAAAAATAGAAGCTCTACACAAGATAGCCCTTATTGAAAAGAAACTAGAAATATTTTTGGGTGATGCAAGATTGCTCTTACACCCAGGATGCTCCTACATCAGACACCCGGGGTAATTTGAGAAGTGACCCCATCACGTCTTAGGTGTGAAGAGGAAAACCAAGATGGTTAACCTCCTCCTTTGTCAACCATGATGAATCTTCAATAGGTCATCCTTTCCATTTGACCAAATATTCTTCATATGTCATGTTCTTTGTGCTTCTACCAACACGACTATCCAGTATATCCTTAATCTCCTTAGTAGCTGAAATAGTTGCTGGAATACTCCATTGTGTTGTTGTGATCTCATCTTCAACACCTCCTTCATGATACTCTGTCAAATCTAAAATGTTAAACACTGGTGAAATATTCAGCTCAGTAGGCAATTCTACCTCATATGCATTTCCTAAATCATGCTTCTTCAGTATCTTACATGGCCCAAATTTCTTCATTTTCAACTTGTTATATGTACCAACTGGAAATCGCTCCTTCCACAAATGAACCATGACTTCATCTCCAACCTGAAATTCCTTATGCCTTCTTTTCTCATCTGCCTTAGCCTTATAATACACATTCATCTTGGTAATATGCTTCCTCACCTCCTCATGGATATTCTTCAAGTGCTCTGCAAAATCCTCAGCTTCAAAACTACTTATCTCTCCTTTATCTATCTTCCTCAAATTTGAAGTATTTCTATGACTACTTCCATATACAATCTGGAATGGTGATTTACCAGTGCTCCTTTTGATAGAATTATTGTATGCAAATTCCACCTATGATAAAATCAAATCCCATCCTACTAGCTTATCTCCAACCAAACATCTCAGCAAATTTTCCAAACTCCTATTCACCACCTCTGTCTATCCATCAGTCTGTGGATGATGTGATGAACTAAACTTCAAATATGTCTTTAACTTCTTCCACAATGTATGCCAAAAATATCCAACAAACTTAGTGTCCCAATCTAAAACTATGCTCTTTGGCAAACCATGTAGTCTCACCACTTCTCTGAAAAACAATTCTGCTACATGAACAACATCATTAGTCTTCCTGTAGGGAATAAAATGTGCCATCTTTGAAAATCTGTCAACTACCACAAAAATTGAATCATGTTCCTGTTGAGTCCTTGGAAAACCAAGAACAAAATCCAAACTGATATCCTCCCAAGGCTTATCTGGTATAGGTAATGGTTGATACAACCCTATATTCTTCTTTACTCCTTTCACCATTTTACATACTCTGCAACTCTTTACAAACTTCTTGACATCTTGCTACAACTATGGCCAATAATAATTCCCACTAACCAAAGCAAGGGTTTTATCATGACCAAAATTTCCATCCAATCCTCCGCTATGCTTCTCCTTGATGAGATTCTCCCTCATAGAACTTCATGGAATGCACAACTGACTCCCTCTGAAAAGCATATCATCCTGGATGATGAAATCCATCCACTTCATTTGGTCTAGAGTAACAGGTTCTCTACAAGCTTTCCAAGCTTCACCAAAATCAGGATCCTCTGGATACAAATTCTTGAGTTCCTTGAACCCAACCACCTCAATCTGCATCTCTGTCAGCAATAGTTTCCTTCTACTAAGCACATCTACAACCTTGTTAGACTTTCCACTCCTGTGTTTCAAAACAAATGTATAACTCTACAAAAACTCAACCCATTTCAAATGCCTTTGATTCAACTTTCCTTGACCATTCAAATATTGCAAATCTTGATGATCAGTATACAAAACAAACTCCTTAGGAAGAAGATAGTGTCTCCACTTCTTTAATGCCTAAACTACAGCATAAAATTCTTGATCATAAATAGAATACTTTCTCTTGGCATCATTTAACTTCTCACTGAAATAAGCAATAGGTTTACCTTCTTGACTCATAACAACTCCTATTACAGTAGCACTAGCATCACAGTCTACTTGAAACACCTTATTAAAATTTGGAAGTGCTAAAATAGGTTGTTCTGTAACTTTTTGTTATAACAGTTTAAAACTCTTATCTGCCCCATTAGTACACTTGAACTCTTTTCTATCCCCTCTCATTATTAAGGTCAAGGGTCCACAAATACTGTTAAAATTCTTGATAAAATTTCTATAAAAACTAGCCAAACCATTAAAAGATCTTACCTTAGTAGCACTCCCTAGAGTAGGTCATTCAAGGATAGCTTGCACTTTCTCTAGGTCTATTTTTAGACCTTCTACTAAAACTACAAATCCCAGATACACTAACTCCTTCACAAAACTGCACTTCTTCAAATTAATCAACAATTTCTCTTCCCTCAACTTCTCAAACACCATACGAATATGCACCATATGCTCCTCCAATGTCTTACTAAAGATCAAAATAGCATCTAGGTAAACAATGACAAACTTACCCAGAAATTCTTTCAGAACCTCATTCATGAGCCACATGAAAGTGCTCGGTGCTTTGGTTAGCCCAAAAGGCATGACTAACCACTCATACAGTCCTTCCTTTATCTTGAAAGAAATTTTCCATTCATCTCCTTCTTTGATCCAAATCTGGTGATATCCACTCTTCAAATTTATCTTTGAGAAATACACAGCTCCACTCAAACAGTCCATAATATCATCCACTCGTGGTAATGGAAACCTATACTTGATTGTGATCTTGTTTATTGCTCTATAATCTGTACACATCCTCCATTCTCCATTTTTTTTGGTGCTAATATTGTTGGTACAGCACATGGACTCAGGCTCTCCAAAATCAACCCCTTCTATAAAAACTCATGTACTTGTCTATTCAACTCTTCACTTTCTACTGGTGTCATTCTATGTGCTGCCTTATTTGGCAAACTAGCTCCTAGAATAAAGTCCATCTGATGATTGATCTTCCTTAATAGTGGTAGTCCATTGGGAACATTATCAGATACAATATCCTAAAATGCATTCAACAAATTTGCAACTTCTATGGGTACATCTTCTACTTCCTCTTTACCAACTTTTGGAATTAAAGAAAAACACACATGCTCATGCCTCATACCATCTAGGAATTTTCTCCCATCAACAAAAGTTATTCTAGCATTACCACATACTTTTTCTTCTGTGTCCTTCAATGGATTTAGCTTATGTCGCACTCCATCCTTTGTCATGGAATAGGTATTCGCATGACCATCATGTATAGCATGCATATCAAACTACCATGGTCTACCCAACAACATATGGCATGCATCCATTGGTATGATATCACATAGTACCTCATCATGGTATCCGCTAATCTTGAACTTCACTAGGCATTGTTCATTGACCATGACCTTGTGGTCATCCTACACCCAGGTGATCTAATATGGATGTGGGTGTTTCTATCTCTTGAGCTTCAACTTTGTGACCATCTCTTCTGACACCAAATTGTCAGTGCTTTTGCTATCGATAATTACATCACAATATTTACCTTCACACTTGCACCTAGTGCAAAATAGGCTTCTCCTTTGCTCAGGTTCATTCTCCCCACTCAGCAAGACTCTTTTGTTAATTAGTGTTTCTCCTCTTTCAGCATCTTCAGAATGTGATGATCTGGCATCTTCATCTACATGTGCAACTCTAGCTTGGCCTTATGTTCTCCTATCTATCCTTCCTTGGTGTTGAGGAAATTCAAATGCCCTATGACCTTCTTCTCCGCAATGAAAACATGTTCCACGAAAGCCTCCTCTTCTTGAACCTTGTCCTCTTCCTCTTCCCCTCTGATCTCTATTATTCTGATCATGGAAATGATTGGAATTATTTCCCCTCTGATTTTGACTACTACTGGCCTCATCCTTCTTTTTCAAATCTTCATTTCAGCCTCCATATGGCCTTCCACCAGATCTTCCACCGTGACCTCTTCCGTTTTGTCTGCTCTCAAACTTCTTGTTTAGCTTTTCCTCTACTTTTAGGGAAAATTGGTATGCCTCTTCAACACTATTCATTCGAACCAAATTCAACTCCTCTTGAATGCCCGACCTCAACCCATTAAGGTAATGAGAAAATTTCTCCTTATCATCTTTTGCATGGCCTATTTTAATGAGGATTTGATAGAACTCCTCTGTATACTCCTGAATAGATCTTCCTGATTGCTTCAAACTTTGCATTTTCTTCAATAGGTCAAGCTCATAATCAATAGGAATGAACTGTCACTTCAATTTATCCACCATTCGATCCCATCTTGTGATTTTCTCCTTTCTTCTTCTATTTCTCTCCAATTGAATCTCTTGCCACTAGATCTTTGCATGACCCTTCAGTCTGGCCTTCGCAAACTTGACCCTATCAAGATCCTTAATATCTTCATACTCAAAATATTCTTCACATTCATTGATCCAGTCGATCAATTCCTCTGGGTTAAGATTTTCTAAAAATGTAGGAACCTCAATCTTAGGTTTTTTCCCAATCTTGGAAATGGCTCGAAAAAGTCTTTCTTCTTCCTGATTCACAATTTTGACTTCTCCTTTAGAATTTCCTTCTTCGGCTTCATCCTTTCTTTTGTCTCTGACATTAAGATTCATTCCTCTACGAATCTCTTATTGAAATGCTCACACTTGTCTCTGGAGCACTCTAACCTCAGGTGTCACACCACCAGCTCTTCCACCACATTCCCTTCATGGAGGCATTTTTGCACTTCTCACTGAAACCTAAACCATGGTCCTAGTGTAAACTGCCTCACAGTCGACAATCTGTTTACACACTCATGAACTCTCACTCTGATACCACTTGTCCACTCATAGAGTTCTTTATTTGTTTTAAATGGTGTCTTCCATTCATCCCCTGGTCTAATCCTTATTTGATGGTAACCACTCTTTAAATCTATCTTGGAAAAGTACTTGGAACCTCCCAAACAATCAAGCAAATCTTCTATTCTAGGAATGGGAAATACATACCATATTTTGATCTTATTGATTTCTCTAGAATCATTATAAATCATCTATGTTCCTTCTTTCTTGGGTGCTAGTACTACAGGTACTACACATGGGCTTAAGCTCTTTCCAATCCGACCAACTTTAAGCAATTCTTGAATTATTTTTTCCATCTCCTCACTTTGTCATGGTGTCATTTTATATGTAGCCTTGTTCGCTAATGTTGAGCCTAGAATAAGGTCTATATAATTATTGATTTCTCTCATAGGAGGTAGGCTTCTAGGCATTCCATCAATTATGACACCTTTGTACTTGTGAATAATATGTTTAACATCTTCCTCCACAATTGGTTCCTTGTTTGTTGTTGCTTCCACTTTCAAACTTGAACCTTCGGTTCCTGATTTGTATTCTTCCCTCATCTAATGCACATTACTTTCTTGAACTTTATCTTTTAGGATAGGAACTAGTACAAAAAGTTGGCATTTATTCTCCTTAATCTCCTTGAGAAACTCCTTTCTCATCACCATAATCTTGGCTTCTTTGGGTCTAATTTCTTCTTGACTTGGTTTAGTTAGGGGTATTAATTAAATGACCCTTCCATTCTTTGTGATTGTGTATGTATTTTTGACTCCATAATCATGTTCCCTTAATTCATATTTCAATGGCCTTCCAAAGAGTAAATGGCAGGCATCCATATTGACTATATTAAACAAAATCTTTACTTTGTAGGCTCCAATTTGGAACTCAACCCAATCTTGTTCCTCAACCAATGTCTGATGTCCCTTTTTGAGCCATGATACCTTGTAGAGGTATGGGTGAGGTATTCTTACTAATTTCAACTTCTCCACCATCTCAAGAGCTACAAAATTCTCTGTTGAGATAGAATCTATCAACACTTTACAAAATTTTCCTCATGCCTTACAATTTTTCCTAAAAATGGATTTCCTTTGTGGTGGCTCTGATTGTGTAGGCATCTTCAAAAGTGTTCTCCTCATCATGAGAGCCTCTCCTTTCTTTGGATATCCATAAGATTTAGGATCATGTTGTAAGTCTAATTCTTGTCCCAAATGTTCTCATATTTCTCCTTGAGAGCTTGAACTTGCCTTCTCGGGACACTTATATGCCATGTGCCCTTCTTGATTGCAATTGTAGCACCTTATTGGTCCATTTGATCTCCCTGGTGATCTACCTCTAAATTTTGGTCTTCTAACTTTGAAATTACCTATAAAGGAATCAAATATGTTCCCCTCTTGAGGTTTCTCCGATTGGGGGTGAAGATTTGGACTTCTTCCTCTAAATGATCCTCTACCTCTGAAGGATTGTCTCCCCCTACTCCTACCACTATTTTTTTGTCTTCTTATCTTTTCCTCCACCTTTAAGGCTAGTTGATAAGATTTGGCCACTGTATTGGGGCTTAGTAGTTGTAACTCCTCTTGAATGTTTAGTCTTAAACTATTTAGGTACCTTGCTACTTTAACACTCTCAAGTTTTGTGCTTTTTGACTGGAGACTCAACTTTTGGAATTCTTCAGTGTAAGTGCAAATGTCCATGTCTCTTTGTTTGAGATTATACTTCCTTTGGTGTAATTTAACTTCATATTATTTAGGAATGTATGTCTCCCTCACCATAGACACCATTTTCTTCCATGAGTAGACCTTCTTCTTATTTTCCTTGACTCTTTTCTCCTGCATAAAGTTCCACCATATTAGTGTTTCTCTCTTCAATCTTGACTTGGATAGCTTAACCTTCTATGCCTCTGATATTTTATAACAATAAAAATAGTTTTCCAAAGCTTCAATCCATTCTATGACTATCTCTACCTCCATCTTACCATTAAAAATGGGTGGTTCCAGTTATTTTCCTCCCAATGCCTGGAGAGCTTTTATAAAAGGCTTCTCTTGTTCTAGTATCATTTCATCTTCATCTTCAAGGACTTCCTCATCCTCATCATCCTCTTTCTCCACCTTTTCTTCTCCCTTCCTTTCAATTTCACTTTCCACTTGGTCCAATTTGTCTTCAAGTTGTGCCAACCTTTCTCTCAATAGCCTATTATCTTCTTCTTGGTCTTCAACCTTTTTATCTAACTCTACATTAGTCACCATTTTTTTCTCCTACAAATTCCCTATCTGACATGTAACAAAACCTTAAAACTTAAAAACAACAAAGCTTTTCACTCTGATACCAAAAATGATGCAGAGGTGGAACCTTGGAACCCTTACAAGGATAATTCACTCAACTAAGGTACATCAAGGGACCCAAACACCAATGGTTTCCATAGATATCCTTCACTTTCTTGGGCCTCTCAAGGAACTCATCATACACATTTAATCATCATCATGTCCTTCACCATTCTCCTTGAGTGAAAGTGATCTAATGAACTCATGAAAATAATTATGCCTTCAAAACAGTGCATGATAGAACATTGTGTAGATAGGACTCAGTATAGATAGGATCATTTGGTGTGAACTAGAAACTTAGTCTAGGACTTAGCATGATAGTGTAAGGTTGTGGGGATCATCTAAGAATGTTAGGGGAGAGAATTTTTCAGCATTTCGGGAGTCACCCATAACTAGTTATGGTTTGATTCAACAATAAAACTTACAAAATTGAGTAGCCCTCCTTATGTCAGTTTCCCTCAGTTTCTCAAGAACTTTCCAAAGGAATTGGAAATTAAATTATAGATTTGGATACCCTTTTTAGGGTTACAAAAAACTACAAATATTCATTTTCCCACTTGAGCTCTGTAGGCATGGTTTCACTGTGGTGGTGGACCTAAATAGGCCTAATTAGGCTCAACTAAAGAAGAAACTACCTTCTAAAGGATTGATTCAAACCTATAATCACTTGAAGTATTTTAAGGGTCCTAAAATATTGCCAAATCCTGATTTACAAATTCTTGAACACCTCATAACAAAGGTTATGTTGCTGATTTCAAATTTCTACTCAGTGGATACATTGAGATGTCCACCTAGGGAATCACATGGGGTTATTTCCAAATTGAAACCTAATTAAAGTGGCCATTTTCAACTACCTTACCATAAAACACAACTCATAAAGCTTTTAAAGTGGCTAAGGCATTCAAGAGTTCAATTTTTTTCCAAAAACATCAAAGGACATACATTCCAATGAAACAAAAAATGTGTTTGTCAATCCATTTAAGCCATTCAAGATTGGATGTTTGTTATTTTTAGAAAAACATGAATTCAAAGACAAATGATTATACGCATTCAAGGTTTATTCCCAAAAGACTAACTAAACCTCCAAGGAATCTTACAAGAAGGGTTAGTAGTTTGAAAAAAAGATAGTCTTCAAGTCTCAAAATGTTGCAACAACAAATTGATTAGTAACACATAAAACTAGCAATCTTAAGAATTTCTGCAATATGGAGGAGATGTTGATTCTTAGACGAAGATGCCAATCTACATAGACACAGATTGGAAATGATAGAAATTAATCAAAAGTTGCAAAAATAAAAAATAATTAAGCATGTGCTAATTTTTACCTGCACTTGCCCAGAGGAGCACAGACACCAATTGCGTAGATGTCAAACTATGCATACATCAGTTTCAGAGTGAAGAGTTCAATCCACAAATAGGAGTTAGATGACTGTGGAAAGTGAGATTCAAAATTTTGGCAGCATCTAGTTTCATAAAAGTAGATAGCTGCTAAAAAATTGAATGTGAAAAATTACATAAGCCATAGAAAACAAGTTAGGAAATCTTAAAAATTAATGTGAATTTTAATAGGGAAAAGACGGTGATTGTAGGTCACATATGACAATTTGTAAAGATCAATTGCTTCTGCAGATGGTGGTTTCATAGTGGAGACACCTCTACGCAAGGAAAAGATGTCGATGTGTGTTTTGAACCTGTAACTCACAATTTTTTAGAGTTTCAAGTTGATTTTAGGGAATATGGGTCTCTTTGGGTGTGCCAAAATGTATGTGATGAAATATTTATCTATGTGGAACAAGCTTAAACATGTCAAACATTACTGGGTTAGCATCATATAATCAATACATGTTATAAAACTTAACCAAAACACAAAAAGACTTCTCCAAAACCTCCAATAAGCCACACAAGTGCACCCAAGACTTGTTGATTTTCTCTTTAAGATTTTATGTGGGTGTGCTCTCCCAACACAATATTGAATCCCCAAGTATGCAAGTTCAAATATGGATGAGGAACTATAATGCAAACTAATGGAGATCAACAAGCTTGCAAGCTAGTCTAAGGAACTAGTTGGAAACCAAGATCAAAATAATGAAGCTTAAAGATGTAAATGCAAGATTAAAAATAACATGATTCAAGACTAATATGATCTATCATGATATTAATATGCTATATTTAATCTATGGAAATGAAACTAACATATAATCTCTACAACTAATTTAGCATTATAACAATGCAACTAGAATGGATGGATTTACTCTTGGCAAGGCTCCTATTATAGATTTTTGGAGAAAGGATCGGGACTTAGATGAGGTGGCATCTATATGGCATCCACATAGGAGACACATGGGTTAAAAGGGAAAGCCATGAAAAAATTCAACTTGAGACAAGAAAGGCATTTAAGGTTGAAAGGCTCAACATTGCTCACACATGTGAGAGCAACATTGGGGAAAGGAGTGGAGAACAAAAGTGTAAGAGGGAAGTTGGCGAATTTAAGGAAGTTTGGTGGCTTCCTTGGGATGAGTTTCTCACACGTGTGAGAAACTCATTAGTCACTAATAGGTTAGGAATCACCCTTTTAGGCTAATTAATCAATATTAATTAGTAAGTAGGCTTAGTTGGATGAGAGTGATGGGTGTAGACTAGGTCTTAGGATTTAAATTAAGCTAAGTTAATTTAAATCAAGTTTAGAAGAAAAGGTAAATGGAGGGATTTAAATAAATAGAAATTTATTCAAAAGGGCATTTTATGGAGAATCCTGTATTAAATTAAATGTAATCCATTAGGGGGAAGTATTTAAATAAAATTTAAATACCATACGATAATTAACCCATTTAATCAAATAAATTTAATTAAATAGGTAGATGAATATAACAAACATAATTAATTAATTAAAATTAACTATAATGTTAACAAGTATATTAATTAAATTTAATTTAATTAATATAAGTGTCTAAGGACATTTTTAGACGTATACAATAGTATGTTCTCTTTATTTGAGTATTGTTCATCATCACACATCTTTATGGATAACAAGAAATATATTCATTTTTGTGGGAAGGGATCTATTGGCATGGATGATAGAGCATTCAATTCTGTTCTTTGTATATCTTCATTGTTGACCAATACCTTTCTACCTATCAAATCACACATGGTGGAGTAAGAAAGATGGTTGAGTTTACACCAAATTCTAACATCATCTAACATTTGTGTGGTAAAACTATTATTACAATTAGGGAGGTTGATCACCAATATCAAGTCTACACCTTCTCACATTTAAATCCTAATGTTTATTTCACTAATTTAAACACTAAAAAAATTAGCGTGGTCACATTTGAGGATATTTAGTATGGTCATTCAAATCTTCCATTATTCTTTCATATTCAAAGGTTCTAGAGACATGTCTTGATATTCTATCTCATTCATCCTTTGTTGCATCTGATGATGCTTGTTTTCCACAATTTGGCTTCTTGTGATTCAATGTATTAGGACATATACTATCTTATAGAGATTCTTATATGGGGTTATCACTTGAAAAGCATTTCAAGTTTATTTTTGGAGTCCTACATTTCAAGTTTGAGAAACATCATTGATTACATTTATCTTCTCTTTGGTGGTCCTTTAGTTTTTGTGATTGAAAAATTTCACTCTCTTGTTCATTCTTTGCATGATCATTCCTTCTAATTTTATTGTGCATACTTTTAAACATCATTTGGAGGAGGTCTCTTTATCTTCATAAGAATAATTCTTGCATTTATATGATGGTCTACATCATTTTCTAGGAGATTTTGGATAGTCATATTCAATAATGTTCCTAGAACTTCTTATTTGATGGTGGTATCTTTAGGAATCAACATGGAGACCTTAAGAAAACTTCAAAGACATCACAGTTCATCACTCTTCCCTCATTTTTCTTTTAGGAATGGAAATAAATCTTGCATACCCTCTAGGTTATGTTTCTCCTTAAGGAGAGGAACATTGTTTGATGGAATTGTGTCATCTTCAACATTCAATGTTTGTCATATGTCATCATTAAAAGAGAATGTACATTGGGAAGGTTACATATTCTCTCTTGTTATTCTCTCTTTTGGGGAGAAATTCTCCTTGCATAGGATTTTTTACATCTCATTCTTCATTGAAAGAATTTTTCATCTCTCTTTTGGGCACAATTTTGTCCAAATAGGTTTTATCCTTTTATTTATTTTTGAGAGATCACATTGCACTATATATTTACATGGTTATCTAACATGATCTAGTAGACATGACCCATCTTGCATTTCTTTCATTTGTTTACATTCTTCCTAAGTTTCACTCGGGGGTATGTTGGCTTGAAAGTGATATTTCACCTAGCTATTTCTATTAAGATAAGCTGAAATCAACCTGAAAATCCTATGCCATGCATGTGTCTCCATGTTCCTTGAAAAGTGTTCATTATGTCATTAGAGAAAAATATTTTTGTACTGTATGAAAAATTATAATTTTATTTATAAGAGGTAAAAATATAATGTCGATAAGTCAAAATTGATAAAATTCACTCTCTTGGGTGTCCACGCTGGGATATGAAGATTCATTCTTTGGCACCCAATATTGGAAGGTGAAAGGTCATCCATTGGGGGATTCAGAAATTCATCAGGGAGTTACAAAACATCTAGGAAGATAAATATTTGAGTGTATATGGGTTAGGTGCCCATGTTGGAGTCATTTGAAGGAAATTAATATTTTATTATGGCTCATCACTCGCCACTTTCCTACCTAGGAGTGTATTTTTGTAAGTGGTTTTTTTGTCTCTTGCCTTGGGCTACCACTATTGTTTTCCCTTGCTTAGTTTTCTATAAATTGGAGCCATGGCATAGTCATTATGTATGAGTTATTTATAGGTTTATAGGTATCCAAATGTTGTCAGGTTTGGTTGGACAAGTCAATTGAAGAGTATTATTTTTTTATCTCTCTTTTGAAGAAAAAAATATACTTGTCATCTTTTTGTAGTGGATTTTTTTCCCAAAAGGGTTTCTCCACATAAATTTGATGTCTTATTGGTTTGCTACTTTTTATATTTGTATTGAATGGTATAATAAATTTATGTTTCAAAATTCATAAAGATCATTTTCATATTTAAAGTCACATACATATTTATATTGCAATCTTCCTTTATATTGTTTTCAACAAGTTCATCACCTAGGTCCTAATCGTACATGTTAATGAAGTTTAATTAAGGTACACATGTAGGACCTAGTAATCTTTCTATAAGTCTTAGTTGTCATGTGATCTTATCTTATCATATTTAATTCTTGTTTATTATGTTATCTTATCTATTTCAAGTCATAATATTAAGGTTCCTTTCATAATCTTATACAATCCTACTGATTATAAAACAAGTCAAAAGTTAATTTATTTCAAAGTTCCCCTTGAAGTTGGGATGTTAGGCCTCTTTCTGAAATTCAGAACGAAAAAAAGGAAAGTATGAAAGTTCAATTTTATACTCGACTCCCCGATGACAATAAAGTCATAAGGTTAGGCACTTTTATGAACTTCAAAACTAAACAAGGAAAGTATAAAAGTTTGGGTTTATGTACCTAAATCCTCGATGACATATATTGTTAGGGGTGTGCAGAATTGACAAGAAAATAAGAAAAGAATTTGATTAAATTTGGAATTTGAGTGTCAAAGTTGGAAGGCGGGATACTTTTAGGAACTCTAGAATTAAACAAAGGCAGGTATGAGATTTTGATTTTATACCTGACTCCCCGATGACATATATTATCGAGCAGCGTGCATTAGTTTTCAAAAGAATAATAAAAAATAATTTTAGACTGTTCATTTCCAATTCTAGGGGGATCTTGATGAATCTTGGAATCTCCTAAACAATTTATAAATTGATTTTCAAATGAAATAGAATTACTTTTGGCTTGCATCAATTCTTATCAAATTTTGTGGTTCTCGTAATAGTTTTTTCAATACCATAGGTTATACACTAGGAGTTGTACTCTGAAACCATAATTTGAATTAGTGGTTTAAGAGATTGTCCACTCTGGTATGTTCCATTTCTTGTGGTCAAATTACAAGAGGTTTGGATGGAAAACATAGGATCCTTCATATTACCTACCTTTGAGATGCACACGATCGTAGATGGAAAGACAAATTGATGGAATGGAAGAACCATTCAAAATTTTGATGGAAGAAGCATTAAACAAGAGACATGAGATGATGGATTAATTCTCCTAGATTCTTGAAAATCAAGGTTCACAAATGAATACCACAAATTCCACATTTGGCAAACACGGCCCATTCAAAGTGTGGGTGAATTTTGATATTCCAACATTTTAATGGAAAATTGATGCAGATGTTGTTGATGATTGGTTATCCAATATGGAAAGATATTTTCTACTAACATATTTTTAGATGCTAAAAATTTACCTTTTCCCTCCTCAAAGCTAAGACACAGGTAAAATTAGCATAGGAAGTTAAATTGATAATTTGAGAAACCCAAGATGACCAAGAATTTGGGATTTTTGATAGAAAACCAACATGGGGAGATTTCATGGAACACATAAAATAATATTATTTCCCTATGGATACCTATGAACCTAAGTATATGTGGTGTAAATTTCTCTGTCAGAAGAAGGATCAAAAAGTTCAAGAGTATACCAACATGTCTCATGCCCTCTTAGCAAAACTTGGAATCAAATACATAAAGAAGCATCAAGTTTTGAAATATCATAGTGGACTTTATAGGTATATCCAAACTGAGATGGACTTCCTGAATATAGTGACTTTATCCAGTGCTTTCAAGTATGCTTCAAAGATTGAGGATAAATTCAAGAAAAAAGGGAGGAGGGATAATTTCATGAACAACAGATGGAAAGGTGAAAGTAGAAAACTTGCAGGATAACAAACAACCAAAGATTCATTTCCAAATTCATGAAAAAATAAAGGATGGGGTGTAAATAAAATACAACAAGATACAGGTAAGTGGTGTGAAGTCCATAAAAGTCCCTCTCATAATACAAAAGATTGCAAAACTACGCAAAGTTTAATGTTGAAAACACATGAAGACAATGTTGAGCTTGAGATGATAGATTCTTGCAAAGAAAAATATAATGAACAGATCATTGAGGCTGACCCATATGCCATAGTAGCCACTGCAAAATATTTCCTCAGGAGGATGAGTAAAGACTATTCCATTCACAGATGTTCGTCGAAGGAAAGGCCCTACACTTTATTGTTGATAGTGGTAGCCAAAAGAACTATATTGAGACAATTAAAAGGTTGAATTTGAGAACAAAAACACACCCACAACCCTAATCCATGGGATGGGTAAGTCAAGGCTAAGATATTCAAGTGAACATGCAATGTCATCTTACATATTCCATCAAGCCCTTCAAAGATGAGGTGATTTGTTATGTACCTCCTCTTGATGTTTGTGACTTTTTGCTGGGAGAAATCATATATTTATCAGCATCATGGTGTATATGAGTCTAGGCCATGCAGTGTGACAATAAAATTGGGTGAATAGAAGTACCAGATATGAGAGGTAATTCCTACACACTTTGCATCTTTGATTAGTGCTAATAAATGTAGAAGATTGATTTCCCAAACTAGAACATTTGTATTATTGATGATTTTTCCTAAGGAAGAAAGAAAACTAGTATGTAATTCCCTTGCCACTATGAACACCACAACAAAGCAACAAAGATCAATGGATCAGATTTTGAACAAATATCAAAATGTATTTGAGTTACCAACTAGGGTACCCTTACACTACCAATTTAGACATTGAATTGATTTGATACCATGAATTCCATTGCCTAATGAACCAATGTGATGGAGGTCGGCACTAGAAAATAATGAAATTAAAACATAGATAAAATAATTGATTCTAAAAGGACATTGGTGCAGGGGCACCATCACCTTCAAATTTTATATCATTTAAATCATGTCAAGGAATGATTTATTTATTAATTCATTTTAGAATTTCATTAAACCATGTCTAGAAATGGTTGATTTATTATTCTACATTGTAATGTATTTGAAAATGGATTAGATGATATTTGTAACCAAATTCCAAAAGAGAATACAAAGGGTCGAAGGATAGATGAACGGTTAGCAATCATCAAGCTTGTCTTTAAATAGACAACATTATGTAATCAAAAGGGGGTTGACAAAGAGATTACAGATATATTGTAGAGGATTGGAAAGGATCGGGCTCTCTGGCTGAATAAAAAGGGTTGAAAGATAGATGAACAGTTAGTAATCGTTAAGCTTGTCTTTAAATAGATGACATTATGTAATCAAAAGGGGGTCGATAGAGAGATTACAGATATATTGTAGAGGATTGGAAAGGATCGGGCTCTCTGGCCTACAGCCAGAGAGCCATTAATATTTTGTTGGCCTTGACTATGAATGAAATATATTTTAATTGAGTTTTATGTGTTCTCTATCATCGGCTTTTGATCTTTGTTACGAAGAATATAATAGTGAAAATGAATCAAGTTCCTCTTTATTGATGAGAGTTGATATCCAAGAATTTATTTTGGTTATGAATTGGTTTTGTTTGAGTTATTGTAAATTGGCATCAAATCATCCATATTGGTTTATGTTCATTTTCCATGACAGCCCCCATCTGGGACGTTAATGTTCATTGTATCGGCCAAGTTGACGAAGACTCATTCTTCATTATCGATTCATTATTATGATGTGGTTTTGAATTCATTTTATGAAGGAACGTAATGTATCGGGTTCTTAAACTTTAACAAAGAAGATGTTTGTTTATATGTCAATTTTGTGACAGTTCCAATTTGGGATGGAAAGAAACGATATCTTTGACCATGAATTGATTTAAAATCTGGAACAGTTTCAAGAACTATTATCCAGTGATTGCACTGGTTTCAAACCATGATACTGGAGGTTGGTGAGTTGGCCCAAGAGTTTATACAGTCACTTTTTGAAGAGAGAACGAGTGGGATTGGTTGCCAAGTCATTTATTTTGAAGAAAGGTGGCGAACCTATACACGTATTTGCATGTTTGAATTGGAACCAATCGCATGGTGATGAATTCAATCCAACCATGGATAACCCACAAGAATTCAAGATCAGTGAATGGGAGTCTTCTATTTGGGGAGATTTATTCAGCCATGTAAAAGGGATTTGATATTAGGTTGGTGCTATTATATTGATTTGATATTACTATTATGGAAATAATGAAAGAGTTTGAGCCTCTAAACAATGTCTATGAAGACAAGGAAGTTATAAGATGCAGATTTGATTGAGTACCATCGAAGCCCTTTGCATCAAGTGGTATCAGAGCCAGAAGCTCTTAAGTGTGTGAGGATTCACACCAGGACCTAGCCCTATGTTGGGATTATTTTAGATTCTTGTTATGAAGTTTTGGTTGCAGATTGGTGGCGGTTCGCTCAACTGCAAATGCGTGGATAGGAAGGTCTACCAAAGGGACCATGGGAGATGGTCTTGTGTGTCACCGATAGACTAGGGAGAGAGGCATGATGGGACTCCTAGGTGAGGGACATAGGTTGTGATGTAGCATGGAGGAGTGGATTGTGCAATGGCAGAAGCACCATTGAAGGCTACCAGCCTAACTCCATTGATAGGATTCAGTTGAAAGAAGATAGAGGAAGTAGCGAAGGCGTCGATGCAGTGATGAAGCCAAAGAGGCCAAGGATTCATTTGCATATTCTCACCAAATAATTTCCATGGGACATGGAAAATTTTAAAGCTTGAGAGTATGGTGCAAGGGCACCGTCACCTTCAAATTTTATATCATTTAAATCATGTCAAGTAATGATTTATTTATTAAGTCATTTTAGAATTTCATTAAACCATGTCTAGAAATGGTTGATTTATTATTTTGCATTGTAATGTATTCAAAAATGGATTAGATGACATTTGTAACCAAATTCCAAAAGAGAATACAAAGGGTCGAAGGATAGATGAACGGTTAGTAACCGTCAAGCTTGTCTTTAAATAGACAACATTATGTAATCAAAAGGGGGTCGACAGAGAGATTACAGATATATTATAGAGGATTGGAAAGAATCAGGCTCTCTGGCCTACAGCCAGAGAGCCATTAATATTTTGTTGGCCTTGACTATGAATGAAATATATTTTAATTTAGTTTTATGTGTTCTCTATCATTGGCTTTTGATCTCTGTTACAAATAATATAATAGTGAAAATGAATCAGGTTCCTCTTTATTGATGGAAGTTGATATCCAAGAATTTGTTTTGGTTATGAATCATTTTTGTTTGAGTTATTGGAAATTAGCATCAAATCATCCATATTGGTTTATGTTTGATTTTCCATGACAGTCCCCATTTGGGACGTTAATGTTCATTGTATCGGCTAAGTTGACAAAGAGTGGTTCTTCATTATTGATTCATTGTTATGATGTGGTTTTGAATTCATTTTATGAAGGAACATAATGTATCAAGTTCTTAAACTTTAACAAAGAAGATGTTTTTTTATATGTCAGTTTTGTGATAGTTCCAATTTGGGATGGCAAGAAATGGTTTCTTTGACCATGAATTGATTTAAAATCTGGAAGGTTTCAAGAACCATTATCCAATGATTACACTAGTTTTGAACCATGATACTGGAGGTTAGTGAGTTGGCCTGAGAGTTTATACAGTCACTTTTTGAAGAGAGAATGAGCGGGATTGGTTGCCAAGTCATTTATTTTGAAGAAAGGTGGTGAACCTATACACATTTGTGCATGTTTGAATTGGAACCAATCTCATGGTGATGAATTAAAACTAACCATGGATGACCCACAAGCATGCAAGATCAGTGAATGGGAGTCATCTATTTGGTGAGCTTTATTCAGCCATATAAAAGGGAGTTGATATTAGGTTGGTGCTATTAGATCGAGTTGATATTACTATTATGGAAATAATGAAAGAGTTTGAGCCTCTAAACAATGTCTATGAAGACAAGGAAGTTATAAGATGCAGATTTGATTGAGTACCATCCATACCCTCTGCATCAGACATATCAGTCCAAGTGTGTCACCTTGTGGCAGCCCAATTATTCTTGCAAAGAAAAAGGATGGAACGTGGAGACTTTGTATTGATTATCGAGAATTGAATAAAATCACAGTGAAAAATAAATATCCAATTCTTCAGATAGATGATCTTTTGGACCACCTTAGAGGGGATAAATTCTTCATCAAATTTGATTTGAAATCTAGGTACCATCAAGTACTAATTAATCCAGCAAATGTGTGGAAGACTACTTTTAAATATAAATATAGTTTTTTTGAATGGTTAGTGATGCCTTTTGGCCTAGTGAATGCTCCAGCCACATTCATGAGGATGGTGAATAATGTACTTAGGTCATTCACTAATTCTTTTGTAGTGGTATACCTAGATGAAATACTCATATTGAGAAAAGCTTGGGAGGAGCATTTGTGACATGTGGAACAAGCACTTTCAACTCTATAAGACCATGGACCTCATTCAAGTAAATAAAAATACTCCTTTGGTATATAGAGCATTAAATATTTGGGGTATGTTATTGATAGTGAGGGCATTCATGTTGACCTTGAAAAAATACAAGTGATTAAAGATTGGCCTTCTCCTAGAAATATCACATAGTTACATAGCTTCCTTGGGCTGGAAAAATTTTATTGCATATTTGTGTTTAGATTTTCATATTTGTATTGGCCTTTAAATTAGTCATTGAGAGGAGGAATGCAAGAGAAATTCAAGTGGACATGTGCTTAATAACAAGTGTTCGAGGAGTTAAAATAAAGGTTATGTTTGGTACTAGTTTTATCTCTTCTTGATTTACAATAGTCGTTTAAAATACAAACTGATGCATCACAATATTCTCTACGAGAAATCCTCATGCAACATGGTCATCTAGTTGTATACCATAGTGATAATTTTTCAAACGCACTGCATAGATATCCCACCTATGACAAGGAGCTATATGCCATTGTTCAAGCTTGTAAGCAATGGAAGCATTATATTTTGGGCAAGGAAATTATCATCCATATAGATCACAAGCCTCTTCATTTTTTGAAAACACAAGGAAAGTTGCAAAATAATAGACACCAAAGATGGTCAACCTATCTTCAATAATTTCATCTCAATATTCACCATAAGAAAGGAATCACAAATAAAGTGGAAGATTGTTTGAGAAGGCCTCCAATTCTACCTATAAGTATGGTGTTAGAATCATATGGTCACCAAACTAAAACTTGGGCTCATTTATATGGTCATGATATTGAATTTGTTGATGTTTACAATAAGCTTGTGGAGGGTAAACATGTGAATGATTTTTAATTTCAATGTGGTATACTTTGTCACCTTGGCCAAATTTGGGTGCCCAATATAGAACACAAGAAGTTGATATGGGAAGCTCACTACAACAAGGTTGTAGGTCATTTTGGAATAGGTAAGACTACTTCTATACTCCAAAGACATTTTTATTCACCAAAAATGAAGAATGATGTAATTTCATACCTTCAAGATTGTACAACATGTGTTATTTCAAAGCCTAAAAATCATAGGTTAGGATTATATTCACCACTTCCTATTCCAAAAAATTCCTGGCACTTAGTTTCTATGGATTTCATGTTTGGTCTTCCTACCACCAGACGAGGGCATCATTGTGTGTATATTGTGGTAGATAGATTTTTAAAAATGGAAATAATAATGGCTCGTAAAAAGGTAATTTCTGTAGAGGACATTGCAAAGCACTTATTTGAGCATGTTTGGGTTTATTTTGGTCTTCCAAACAACATTATTTCAAATAGGGATAGTAGATTTCTTAGTAAGTTCTGGTCTTCACTATGGGAAAAGATGGACACAAAATTAACAAAGTCTATTGCATTCTACCCTCAAATAAATGGCCAAATATACATAGTAAATTGAATGATCATCCAGATTCTATGAGTGTATCATTCAAAACATCCCCGCACATGAGATGAAAGTCTTCTATATGTTCAACATAGTTACAGGGCAATTCATAGTTTGAAAAGACACACTCCATTTGAAATTTGTATTTATTATCAACCATTAGAACCTATGAATGTTTTCATACCAATCTTTCAACCTAATTTGGTTCTATGTGTAGATAAGGAGGAATACAAGGCAATCATGTTTATTGAAAGAATCCATCACTTGCAGCAACAAGTTCATGAAATATTAGAACATGCCAATAAGAGATATAAGGAGAGGCATGATGAACATCAAAACCCTCATAATTTTCAAGTCAGAGATAAGGTGTGGTTGCACATTAAAAATGAAATATTGCAATGTCCAAATAGGAAGCTTAGTCCTCTTCGATATGGCCCCAATAATATCATCAAGAAAGATGGTGAAAATTCATTTGAGCTTAGCTTGCCTCCATTTCTAGGTATTTAGTCTTCAATGTAAAATTGTTGAAGCCTTATTTTCCTTTCTTATTAGATGTTGCAAATGTTGTTGAGGAACTTAGTAATATTGAATTGAATCTGGAAGCTACTATTCCATTAAAAGTGATTGGGTTATGGAGGCTAATGTGAAAAACATAAAGAAGCATAACATTCATATGTACTGAGTGATTCAAGTTGGTTAGTTTTGTCGTCAGGGTAAGTGGCTTACTTAATAATAGATTCAGCTTCATTTATATCACTTGTTGCAGAGTGTTGATGGAATGGGGTCCATTGCCTCTCAAGGGGGAAGAATGACCAGAAAACAAATTAGAATTAAATTTCTTTTGAAGTTCCCCTTGAAGTTGGGATGTTGAACCTCTTTTTGTGTTAGATAACTGAGAGGGGGGTGAATCAATTAAGTCCAGTTATCCTATAGTCCCAAATCTCCCAGATGTATATACTAAAACTTTTCTCATTAATAATCAACTTGGTAAGATAACAAATGTGCCTTTCTCTTCATCTACCGATTACCAGTAAATTAAGTATTGTGTTCACTAATCTATCCAATTATGAAATGTGTAAAAAAAATAACAATTCAACACACCATACACATATAACACATAGATTTTAACGTGGAAACCCTGTTAGGGGAAAAACCCACCTGGGACCGGTAACCCAAAATAATTCACTCTTCTGAAGTGAGCTCGGTTAGGAGCCAACCCTATTAAAGGTTATAAAACACACTATGAGGTATGACCTGGTTAAAGGATTTATCACTAATAGTTTTCCTTTGACCATTCATTCACTATGGGGTCAACAAGAAAATAATCAACATTCATTGAATGTCATATTGAAATCCAAAAGACTGTTAAGTCTCACTCGGTTAAGATATTTATCTCTAAAAATGGTTAAACTGATACAGTAATGATCTAATTCAAATAAAAATTTGATTTGCATATTTTCAAATCTATGCTAAGCTCAAAAATACCTCCGATTAATAATCAATTCAATCCTTCATATCCTCCAACTTCATTCCACTCGGTATATGCTTCTCTGACACTGGGTGTTGTCTGTAGTTCAACTCGGTTCTGTCTTCAACTAGTTTGATCAGTGGTGCATGAAAAATCCCTTTTCACACAAATTCTCCTGCAACATCAAAAATCCTAGACTCAATAATGAATCTCATGTCTCCTTATATAAACATCATAAACCATTTTCTTTTCATCTATGGATTTTGCCTCTTAATCTTCATAGATCATTTTGCCACTTTAACCTTCCTCGGCAGTTGTGTTATTAACACATTTCATTCTCCTTCATTCGATCAATCTTGAATTTTTTTAGTCATTAGATCATCATAACAAACATTACCTTCTACCTCAGAATCATAAACAATTGTCTAGCTCATCATTTCAGTCAATTGTTATAAACTTTAATTGTCTCTTTCACTCAGTCAATATCAGAATATGTCAGTGATTACTTACTTAGTTAATACTATACTCAGTATACACTACACTAGCTCGGTGTATACAGAAATAGTCATTTATCGACCACACAAACTTATTCAGTCTTGATCTTCAATACATAACAAAATCATATAATACAATCAAGTCATCAACATGATGTCATAGACTCACCAATAAGTTACCCAATGTATACCATAGCCATATCTTTCATATCCATCTCATCTTAATGTATCTATCTCATTCCTTTACCATTTTCCTTCTTTAGATGTTTGTAACCATCATGATAAGTATAATCAAAGCTAGTTGACATCAATGACAATACATTGACTGATTTAATTGTCTTACATATTACTTTAGTAGCTCGATGATCATCAATCATTATCTTTCAATTATCCATTCTTTCCTTCAAGATATTCAATCACTTGTAGGTTAGCAATCTCTCCATTTGGCATTGATGGCAACACAATGTGAAATATGCCATAGAATACCAAACATCTATTCTACAACTCTATAAAAAAATATTGTAACTCGGTAAGCTCTCCCTAGCTTGTACATTTAATATGTTTAATCACTACACAACATTAATACCTCCAAGAAGACTCTCCCTATGGATTTCCTCATTTTATTCATGTGTATCTTTTGATCCCTATAGTCTTCTCTCCCTTTGGATAAATCTTTCATTTATTCTTCTCTCCCTTCGATAGCAATGCCAAAAAGAATAAATTACTCTTTAGTACAAAAAAAATTATCTCTCATGTTCGGTTCAGATCAAGTTCCTTTCATGTACCGATATGCAGTGTCATTTTGTTCTCCATTTTCTAGTTTTCACAACCTTAGGAGACCTAAAGTGTGAACAATTTGCATCAACATCATTTTATATTCTGATAAAATATGGGTTGATGCAACCTCCTAATCACCTTAGTGACCGACAGATAGGGGATGGACCCCTAGTCTAGTCCTCAAGTACTCAAATGTATCCTTAGATAAGGGTTTAGTAAATATATATGTAAGTTGTTCTTTTGATTTTATAAAGTCCAATTTCACTTTCTTTTCTTGTACTTGTTCCCTCAAGTAGTGATACTTTATAGATATATGCTTTGTCTTTGCATGCATCACTAGATTCTTAGAAATGTTTATAGCACTGGTGTTATCACAATATATTATCATTGGATCAATGATATCTTCATTCATACCTTTTAAGAGTTGTTTTATCCATGCAATGTTTGAACAATTAGCGGCAGTAGCAACATATTATTCTTCAGCATTAGATTGAGAAATGCATCCTTATTTCTTGCTTATCCAAGTAACTAATCTTTCTCCCAAAAATAATGCTCCACTAGTAGTGCTCTTTCGGTCATCAATGTTTCCAGCCCAATCTGCATCTATGTACATGTTTAGCTCAAAATTTCCCTCTTTCTTGTACCATAAACCATAGTTTTATGTGTTTTTCAAGTATCTCAAGATTCTTTTAACAGTAGTCATATGTGATTCTTTAGTATTAGCAAAAAATACTGCTATCATTCCAACTGCATGTGCAATATCTGGTCTACTATGCACAACATACATCAATTTACCAATCATTGATCTATATAATGTATCATTTACCTTAGTTGACTAATCATCCTTTGTTAATTTGCATCATGTGATCATAGGTGTACCAACTGGTTTTGAATATTCCATACCAAAGGTCTTCAACACTTCTTTTATATACTTTGATTGTGTGATGAATATACCTTCATTTTGTTGTAGAATTTGCAAACCAAGAAATAATTTAATCTCTCCAAACATTGACATTTCAAATTCTTTTCTCATTTCATCAGTAAATGATTTTCATAGATTATCATGTCCTTTGAATATGATGTCATCAACACAAATTTAAGCAATAAGAATCTTATTATCAGTTTCACCTTTCAAGTATAAATTGTTATTGTCACTTGTTCTAACAAATCCAATACTAATAAGATAGGAATGTAGTCTTTCATACCATGCTCTATGTGCTTGTTTCAATCCATATAGTGCTTTGTGCAACTTACATACCATATTTTTCTGATTTTGATCAACAAAACCTTTAGGTTGTTCAATGTATACCTCTTCCTCAAGTATTCCATTCAAAAATGCAGATTTGACATCCATTTGATATACTTTAAATCCTTTGTAGGTAGCATATGCAAGCAATATTCTAACTCCTTCAAGTCTAGCAACTGGTGCAAAATTCTCACCATAATTAATACCTTCTTCTTGTGCTTATCCTTTGCATACAAGTCTTGCCTTATTCCTAGTGACTTCACCATTTTCATTCAACTTGTTTCTAAATATCCATTTGGTTCGAATTACATTCTTATCATTTAGTCTCAGTACCAATGTCCATGTTTTGTTTTTCAATATCTGCTCTATTTATTCATTCATGGCTTTAATCCATTCATCAGTTTCAAGTGCATCTCTAACATTTTTAGGTTCAAATTCATAAACTAAGCATGTGTTGTTTCTCAACTTACTTCGTGTCATCATGCCAGTTTTCTTGTCTCCAATAATTTGATTCTATGGATGGTGTCTCCTCACAAATTTTGCAAGTACATGCTATGTTCTTGTTTCTTTATTCGGTGTAGGATCAAGATCTTCCTTGGTAACTATTTCCTCATTCTCGGTCTGTATAGACTGATGCTCAGTATCATTATTTTGTTGCTTGATAATGTCAGGTTGTTGCTCGAGTAGAGTGTCAGTTTTCTTAATGTATGTAAATCTACCATAATCTTCTAGTTCCTTTTTTCTTTCTTCATCATTTTTCTTAGTAAACTCATCAACCTTCACATTTTCACTTTCAATAATTTTGTTAGTAGCCTTATTCAAACATTTGTAAGCTTTTCTTTTAGTAGAATATCCTAAGAATATTCATTCATCACCTTTTGAATCAAATTTCTCATTTCTATCATCTTTCAGAATGTAACATCTACTTCCAAATATTCTGAAATAACTTACATTCGGTGTGTAACCATACCATAACTCATAGGGTATTTTGTTTGAATCTTTCTTCAATTGTACTTTGTTTAATGTGTATAAAATAGTACTAACAACTTCTCTCTAGTATATTTTTGCAACATCTTTTTCAATCATTAGAGTTCTAGCACAATCAACAATAGATCTATTCCTCCTTTTAGCAATTCCATTATGTTGTGGTGTCCTCAATGCATAAACCTGTCTTTTAATTCCATGCTCATTACAAAAATTAGTGAACTCATTAGAAATAAACTCACCACCTCTATCTGATCTCAAGCATTTTAAATCTTTTCCACTTTAGCTTTAAACCATTTAAACATCTTAAAAGCTTCATATTTTTCTTTCAAAAACATAACAATCATCATCCTAGAGTATTCATCAACAAATAAGATGAAATATTTGTCTCCATGATAACTCTGAGTCCTCGTAGGACCACACAAGTCAATATGAACCAACTCCAAAATAGCATTAGATGAATAGTTTTTGCTTTTAAAACTAGATTTTGATATTTTTCCCATTTAACATTGTTTACACATGACATGGTCAGGTTTAGATGAGCTCGGTAAGCCTCTAACTCTTCTTTACTTACTGATTTTAACCATGTTGTCAAAATTCACATGACATAGCCTTTTGTGCCATAACCACACATCTTCAGTTCTAGCCAATAAACAAGAAGTTTCAACATTGTAAAGATAAAATAGATTACCTTTCGATTGTTCACTAATACCAACCAACTTTCTAGTCTCATCATAGATTTTCACCTTTCTATTTTCAAATGTAGCTCGGTGACTTGTGTTATTCAGCTGTGCTACACTTAATAGATTATAGTTAAGTCTCTTCACCCAAATATGCATTCTCACATCTAATCTTATTGTTCAACAAGATAGACCTTTTTCCTTTTACTAGACAAGGTGTATCATTTAGTCAAAATTCACATGACATCGCCTTTTGTTCCATAACCACACATCTTTAGTTCTAGCCAATAAACAATAAGTTTTAGCATTGTCAAGATAAAATAGATTACCTTTCGATTGTTCAGTAGTACCGACCAACTTTCCAGTCTCATCATAGATTTTCACCTTTCTATTTTCAAATGCAACTTAGTGACCTGTGTTATTCAGCTATGCTACACTTAGTAAATTATAGTTAAGTCCCTTCACCCAATATGCATTCTCACATCTGATCTTATTGTTCAATAAGATAGATAATTTTCCTTTTACTAGACAAGGTGTATCATTTCCCATTTTAACAAATCCACCATTATAATGTTCAAGGTATTCAAATTTGTCTTCATCACCAGTCATATGATGTGTATAGCCACTATCAATGATCCAAGTATCATTCTTGCTAACTTTAGAAATGAGTGTTATTTCAACATACCTTTCTTCTTATGAATCTTATTTCAAAATTATGAATACCACCTCAATGTCTTCATTAGTGTTGGTGTCGGTGTCAGTGTCATCATTATATTCAACAAGGTAACGTGCCTTCTTACCTTTGTCTTTGTAGTCTTGATTGCTTCTTCTATCATATTATTGATTGCCTCTATGTTCTCGGTTATCTCTCATGTCAAACTTTCTTTCACCGGATCGCTCATTGTCTTTGTCATCTTCTTTTCGGTTAGGACATCTAGCTATAATGTGGCCAATTTATTTACAGTTAAAACATTCCAAAGGTAATTTACCTTTATATCTTCCTTTACCTTTCTGCAGTCTTCTAGCCATTAATGTTTCAAGTTCATCCTCATCATGGTCACTATCACTCTCATTTCTTATCATGTGTTTACTACTTGATTTACCAATTTTCATGGATGACATAAATGCAGACTGCACATTAGGAACAATACTGTTATCAAAGTTATTCAACTCAAAAGTAGTCAGTTTACCGATTAAAATATCAAGTGTAAGATGATTACCTGGATCTGATCTTATTTCATGGATTGTAGAGATTCTAATAGCATAAATAGATAGCAAGGTTCTAAGAATTTTACTTACAACAGTGTCTTCTTCAATAATACCTCCTGCTCCTCGAATAGCATTGACAATCTCCTTAATTTGGTTGTTGTATTGTGAAATGTTTTCTCCTTCTTTCATTTTCATATCATCAAAATTTCCTCTAAGACTCTCAGATTTTTCCCTTAGCACATTCACATCTCCTCCATGGATTAGTGCAAGTTTTCTCACATTCATTTAGCATAAGTACATTTTTTGACATCTTCAAATTTAGCATATGACAAGGTAGAAACAATCTCTATCATTATGACATTATGTTCATGTCTATATCTCATCTGATCAATAGTCAAAGGTCCATTCATCTGGATAAATTCATTGTCTAAGTAGTATATAAAATATTCTCCAATTCCAAATATATGCAATCTCATTCTTCTTTGCCATGTCGAGAAGTTATCTTTGTTCAACTTTGGCACCTCTCTCTTATCCATCTTGTGATTTTTAGCTTAAGTCCTTCAAAATTTTCTTTCCAAGCACTCTATGCTCTAATACCAGTTGTTAGATAATTGAGAGGGGGGGTGAATCAATTAAGTCCAGTTATCCTACGGTCCCAAATATCCCTGATGTATATACTAAAACTTTTATCACAAATAATCAACTCGGTAAGATATCAACTATGCCTTTCTCTTCATCCACCGATTACTAGTAAATTAAGTATTGTGTTCACCAATTTATCCAGTTATGAAATGTGTAAAACAAAATAATAATTCAATACATCATATACATAGAACACATAGATTTCAACGTGGAAACCCTGTTAGGGGAAAATCCACCTGGGACTGCTAACCCAAAATAATTCACTCTTCTAAAGTGAGCTCGTGATGCAGGGGCATCCAAGGTTAAGATCATGCATTCTATGTCCTCAATGAAACTACATGGAGTGTTTGTATTTTGGTCGGTGTTACTTGGTTCCAGCCTTGACTGACAATCTCAGTAAGGAAGCTCAGTCACTGAAAGAATTCAGTAGTCTCTGGTGCTCGGTGAAAGTGTTACTCAGTCATGCTTACGGTGCTCGGTGATTTTTCTTTCACTTGGTAGTTCTGGCTTACCGACTAGAGTTCTGTGTGATTTGTTGAGCCAACTTGGTGCATTTATTCTTGGTAGCCATTGTTATGGGTCGACATGCTGAATTAAATGTTTGTATACATTTCTAAGCTGACTTGTATGGCATTTAATTATTTGTTTTGGGGACTTGAGGGTTTCATCTTGCCGACTTGTGGCTGATGACTAGTATTTAAGGAGTGCTTGGGTAGATGTTTAGGGGAGATAGAGGAGAAAAAAGATTAGGACTTAGACAACAGAGCAGATTTGAATGTCAAATGTGAAGCTTGAGAGAAAAGTTGTGGAAAAGTTCTTGATGTCCTTGTAGATTGGATTGTAATGTGATAGTTGTTTGTAGCAGAGCTAGGGGTTTGCATACTTGGGAACAAGGAGATTTCTTGGAGGCTTGCGAGCTCAAGTTTAGATCTTCCTTAGGGTTTCCATCAACTTTTAATTATCTTCAGAGCTAAACTAGGTGAGATTCTATTGGATTTGGTTGTGGATCTTGCAAAATTGTTTTCTGATTGTAATTGGCCCTAACTTGGAAGGCCTCATAGCTGGGCATGTTAATGAAAAATTAGTGTTAAACAATTACTTTGTGTTGCATTATTGAGTAAGCCACTATGGATTTCTATTGGCTGCAAGGTTTGGACTATCCTTCATTAGATCCACCATCCTTGACTGCATCAGGTGATATCAAAGTGAGAGTTTGATCTTGTTGAAGTAGAAGGTTGAGCTAGTAAGGTTGATCTTGCGAAGTTGATCTTGTTGGTGAAAAGATTGTGCACAATCTGGATTGCAGATCCAAAGCACTGAACTTGTGAAATTATGCCCTAGTTGTTTGCAAGATTACAGGTTGAGATCTGACTTGTTGCAACTTGGAAATTATCACAAGGTGGTTAGTGAGGGTTTGTTGCTGAGGGTTTCTCTTATCTTTAAGGATGCCTCCAAGAAGATTGGACCCTAGAGTTATTTCTAATCTTTGTGATACTGATGAATCCTGAATCATAGAGAAAGTGAAATCAGATTTCAGATCTGAGATGGAATTGCTGAAGAATGAAATGGTCACCGAGATCATGAGAACTATGGCTGGTATACCTCAAAATGTTGGTACTGAGGATGGCTATGAAGAAGTTGCTGAAAATTTTGAAACCACTGGATCTAGTGGTGATGACCGGAGGAACAGATCTGGTGAAGACAGAACTACTCAGTTACCTAGATCTACTGCTTAGTTTAGTAATTATCGAATGGAAGTTTCTACTTTCTTTGGTACTTTGAAGCCTGACAATCTGATTGATTGGATTGGTGAACTTGAAGATTTCGTTGAGCTAGAAGAAATTGAAGATCCTCTTCAGGTAAGATTAGCACAGACAAAGTTGAAAGGACATGCTTCTCTTTGGTGGAAAGAACTACAGAGAGATAGAGAAGATGAAGGTGAAACAAAGATCAATCGGTGGAGATTGATGGTGACTAAGTTGAAAGCTAAGTTCATACTGGCTGACTATGAGCTTGACTTGTTTAAGAAGTTGCAGAATTTGAAATAGAAGGATTTGTCTATTGAAGATTATACCGAGGAGTTCTACAAACTTACTATTCGGTCTAGACACCGAGAGCTTGGTAAGGAAAAGGTAGCTCGGTATGTGAATGGTCTAAGATTCAATATTCAGGATGAGCTTGGTATGCTGAAGATTGATTCTGTTGAATATGCTTATCAGTATGCTCTGAAGGCAAAAGATAAGTTGAAGAGGAAACAACCTAGTAACTCCCGAGGGAAGGAAAAAATTGATCACTCAGTGAAGGATAAACTAACTGATGTAGAAGATGAATAGAAACCTGTGGAACTGAAGAAGAAGACAGGTAGAGTTATCTTTAAGGATACTTGCTATAATTGTGGAGAGGAAGGACACTATTCTTTTGAGTGTACACAAAAAAAGGTTGACCGATGAACTGTTGTGATGAATGAGAACATTCAGAATGCACCTGAATTAGAGAACTTGCTGCTTTGGCAAACATTACTTGATACAAAGGATGAACCTTGTTAGAGGAGTAACTTGTTTAGGACCTGATGCAAGACTAAAGGTAAACTCTATGATGTTATTGTTCATAGTGGTAGTACTGATAACCTTGTTGCTAAGGACCTGGTTCAGAAACTTGGTTTGAATAGAATGAAGCATCCTTGTCCTTATAGGCTTGGCTAGTTACAAGATGTTCATGCTTTGGAAGTTAGAGAACAATGCTTCATTGATGTTCAGATTGGCCAGTAAAAGGATCTTGTGCTATGTGACATTGTGAAGATGAATAGTTGCTATATATTAGTTGGTAGACCTTAGCAATATGATTACAGAGCTATTTATGACTATGTCTAGAATGTGTTTACTGTTGAGAAGGATGATAGGAAGTTTTCACTGATGCCTTTGATGGATACAACACTCAATAGGAGAAGCCTGAGTATTGGTAGCCGAGTTGACATTGTGGATCCAGAGAAAATGAATGATCAATATGGAGAACCGACCTATACATTGTCAAGAAAAGACTTGAAGAGATAGAGGAAACTAAAGTTGAAGACTTTGCAAGTAGAAAAGGTGGAGGACTTGTATGTGAAGAACCGGTTCAGGATTTATGTGTTGAATCTTGAAAGATGTTCTTCTCACATATGGACATCTTTTAGAACCTGGGGTGTTTGATGGAGGGGCATCCAAGGTTAAGGTCAAGCATTCTGTGTCCTTAGTGAAACTACATGGAGTGTTTGTATTTTGGCCAGTGTTACTCAGTTGCAGCCTTGACCGACGGTCTCAGTCATTGAAGGAAGCTCGGTCACTGAAGAAACTTGGTAGTCTCTGGTGCTCGGTGAAAGTGTTACTTGATCATGCTTGCAGTGCTTGGTCGACACTAGTGCTCGGCAATGCTTGGCGTGCTCGGTGATTTTTTTGTCGCTCAATAGTTCTGGCTTACCGACTAGAGTTCTATGTGATTTGTTGAGCTGACTTGGTGCATTTATTGTTGGTAGCCATTGCTATGGGCCAACATGCTGAATTAAATGTTTGTATACATTTGTAAGCTGACTTGTATGGCATTTAATTATTTGTTTTAGGGAGTTAAGGGTTTCATCTTGCCGACTTGTGGCTGATGACTAGCATTTAAGGAGTGCTTGGGTAGATGTTTAGGGGAGATAGAGGAGAAAAAAGATTAGGACTTAGACAATAGAGAAAATCTAAATGTTAGATGTGAAGCTTGAGAGAAAAGTTGTAGAAAAGTTCTTGATGTCCTTGTAGATCAGATTGTAATCTAATAATTGTTTGTAGCAGAGCTAGGGGTTTGCATACTTGGGAACAAGGAGATTTCTTGGAGGCTTGTGAGCTCAAGTTTAGATCTACCTTAGGGTTTCTATCAGCTTCTAATTATCTTCAGAGCTGAACTAGCTGAGATTGTATTAGATCTGGTTGTGGATCTTGCAAAATTGTTTTATGATTTTAATTGGCCCTAACCTGAAAGGCCTCACAGCCGAGCATGTTAATGAAAAATCAGTGTTAAACAATTACTTTGTGTTTCATTGTTGAGTAATCTACTGTGGAATTGTGTTGGCTGCAAGGTTTGGACTGTCCTTCATTGGATCCACCATCCTTGACTGCATCAACTCGGTTAGGAGCCAACCTTGTTAAAGGTTACAAAACACACTATGATATGTGACCTGGTTAGAGGATTTATCATTAATAGTTCTCCTTTGACCATGCATCCATTGGGTGACCCCAAAATAGTGGGTTACACTTTTTTAAACATGCTATTTTTTGTTGAAATAACACATTTTTAATAAAATATGATGATTTAAGCCCTGAGAGGTTCCATTTGAAGGAATTAATTACAAATAGTTATCTCAAAGCCTCTTAGATAAAAAAAATATATTGATATAACAACTCCTCATTCATACCTACAATGGAGTCTCCTTCGCACCTATTAAAATGCTGACAAAAAATCACTTTGACTTTATCTTTTGGCAGATCAAATGAATCCATTTGACAAACCTATATATGTAGTAAGGTACTACTGAGAAATTTTTTGCCAATGATTATAATGTTAATATACATTAATTTTATTATGACTTTGTATTTTTAGTTTTACTAAACATGGATATTTCACTGTATGTCTACCTCTATGTTTGACACTTATGGAAAAGTAGTAAATGAGAGAAAAAAAATTCTATAAAATATCTATGCCTTAGGTATTTAAGTTCTCTTTTTATTAAAAAAAAGAAATTGGACAAAAACACGACAAGTTATAAGCTATGTAGTCAAAGTATGTCAAAATTATGGTTTAGTCAACTTCAAACGTTAATAAAATATGTAATAATCATGATAATGTCGTCAAACCGATTGCATGCCTTGTGTATGGATGTTACAAAACTAAATTTGAAAGAAGCACATTGATATCTATTTTAAAAAAAAGTTATGCTCTATGAAAATAATGTAACTCTTTGAAAATGGTGTTTTCAGCAACATATCAGTTTTTGTGGGAGAAAGAAAAAACCATTCAAATCAATTCAAAAATAAAAATAAAAAATATATTTATAATCTAGACAGAAAATCCTAAAAGACTCAAATTTATTTCATATTCCGATTTCAAACGGTTTAACGACAATATGCATCCGAATATGAAAATTTTTTTTTCAAAATGTAGAGTTCAGTGTCCGTTCAGGCAAAAAAGTGTAACCCACTATTGTGGGTTCACCCCACTATGGGGTCAACAAGAAAAAAATCAACATTCGTTGAATGTCATATTGAAATAAAAAAGACTATTAAGTCTCACTCGATTAAGAGATTTATCTGTAAAAATAGTTAAACTGATACAGTAATGATCTGATTCAAATACAACTTTGATTTTAATATTTTTAGATCTATGCTAAGATCAAAAATACCTCTGATCAATAATCAATTCAATCCTTCATATCCTCCAACTTCATTCCACTCGGTATATTCTTCTCTCACACTCGATGTTGTCTGCAGTTCAACTCGGTTCTATCTTCAACCAATTTGATCAGTGGTGCATGAAAAATCTCTTTTCACGTGAATTCTCTTGCAGCATCAAAAATCCCAGACTCAGTAATGAATCTCATGTCTCCTTATATAGACATCATAAATAGTTTTATTTTCATGTATGGATTTTGCCTCTTAATCTTCACCATTCATTTTTCCACTTTAACCTTCCTCGACAGTTGTGTTATTAACACATTTCATTCTCCTTCATTCGATCAATCTTGAATTTTGTCAGTCGTTAGATCATCATAACAAACATTACCTTCTACCTCGGAATCATAAACAATTGTCCATCTCATCATTTTAGTCAGTTGTTATAAACTTTAATTGTTTCTTTCACTTGGTCAATATCAAAATGTGTTGGTGATTACTTACTCAGTTAATACTATACTCGGTATACACTACACTAGCTCGATGTATATAGAAATCTTCATTTACCAACCACACAAACTTGTTCAGTCCTGATCTTCAATACATAACAAAATCATGTAATACAATCAAGTCATCAACATGATGCCATAGACTCAGAAATAAGTTACCCAATGTATACGATAGCCATATCTTTCATATCCATCTCATCTTCATGTAGGTATCTCATTCCTTTACCATTTTCCTTCTTTAGATGTTTGAAACCATCATGATAAGTATAGTCAAAGCTAGTTGACATCAATGATAATACATTGACTAATTTAATTGTCTTACATATTACTTTATTATCTCAGTGATCATCAATCATTGTCTTTCAATTATCCATTCTTTCCTTCAAGATATTTAATCAGTTGTAGGTTATCATTAGGAACTTTAGAACTAAATAAAGGAAAGTGTGAAAGTTTTGGTTTATACCCGACTCCCTAATGACAAGAAAATTAGAAGTTTGGGCACTTTTACAAACTTCAAAACTAAACAATGCAAGTATGAAATTTTAGGTTTATACTCGACTCCTTGATGACATATATTATCAAGGGTTTATAGACCCAACAAGAAACTAAGAAAATTATTTGATTAAATTTGGAATCTGCATGTCAAAGTTGGAAGGTGAACTTCAGAATTAAACAAAGGCATGTATGAGAGTTCAAGTTTATACTCGACTCCCTCACAACATATATTTTCGAGTAGTGTGTATTAGTTTTTTGAAACAATAATAATAAATAATTCTAGATTGTTCATTTCCAATTCCAAGGGGATTCCAGTGACTCTTGGAATCTCCTAAATAATGTATAAACTAAGTTTCTAATGAAATGGAATTTACTTTTGGTTTTCATCAATTCTTGTCAAAAAAATGTCTTCTCGTAATAGGTTTGTCAATAGTGCAAGTTATACACCAAGTATTGTACTCTGAAACCATAATTTGGATCACCTATGTTCACATTCATCTATATAACTATGGGATCCCCTTTGCAATCTCATAATTTTATAAGTAATCTATCATTCGTATCCTTTGAAAGAATAACATTATTGTTTCATTATTGATCTTGCTTGTGCTTTCATGAAGTGACTAGATATTAAATGGCTATAATGTTAAACAAATCTTGTGTGGCATAAAGCATTATATATGAACTCAAGTATAGAGGGGATAAAATGTATGCTTAAAATTACATATATCCATTTAATTTCCCCTTATTTATAAGCATTATTTTGATTAAAGTATCTTACACTTGATAAGAATTAAACAAGTATTATATAGCATGAATTTGACTCATAAAGTTCCTATATCCCAATCACACCATCACTAATCCCTAAAGATTTTGTAATGATCCCTACATTTTCCAATTTTTATCCTAGATTATATCCACATGTGTGGCCTTGATTAAGGAAAAATTATAATCATGGGTCTAAAATCCTTTAGAAATGTAAATTTAAAATAAGTTCTACTAGTTCCCTTACATTAGCCACTATGAATTGATTTAACACATATTTTTGTCGATTTGTGTTCATGGTTGTTGTATTTAAAGACATTAACTCACTTATTTAAATGTTATCTAAGAGTTATCCAAGGACTTATCCTAAATCATATAAGAGATCATCATAGAAATTTATAAAATAATTACGTCAACACACATCATACTAGGTCCATTGCATGATTTATGTCTTTGAATATTTTTTGTAATGTCATAGATCTAGTCCAAGGAGGGATTTGAGAGAGGAGAATGGTTCCATCAAGATTTAGAAAATTATTGAAGGTGTTTGTAAAAAATATTATTCTTTATAACAAATTAGATATCATAGACCAAGGCGAATGATTTTTAATAGTCTATATCTTGCTAGTTTATATCATTTTAAAGATAGGTTTATGTAGTATTTTAGATCCTTGAGTAGAGACAAGGTGTATGCTTGTATAGGAGAAACTAAGAAAAAAAAGATCAATTTTTAGAATCTAAGATTTTTTGGAGTTTGCAAGCTCCTAAGCTAGGATCACAATGACAAAAACTTCTAGAGAGAGAGAGAGAGAGAGATTAAATGATATAATGAGATTAGATGAGATGATTTACAAATATATAATAACCTCCTTATATAGGCAAGATATGATGATATGATGAGGTAGTTACAACTACCCTTGATACAAAGTTAAATTCATGATGCAATATAATAAATTCCTAAAGAAAATAATAAATAATGAGCTATCATATATTTTCTAGAATAATGCCCAAGATAACTGATATGAACAATATTAAATGATTGTGTCATGTGACAAATAATCTATCCAAAGTAAACTTAACATGTAAATGATGTTTACACTAACACCCCCCTTTAAGTGCAACATAGGGAGTGAAATTATTATGCAAATGATGTAAGACTAATGTGAAGATGCAATATATGGGTCCTCAACATCTAAGCTAGTTTAGGTTCCCATGCACAACTAATCATGCAACTAATCTCTCACAAACAAAGAAAAGAAGAAAACCATGTGGGAAAAAACTCCTCTCTAAAAATGAGATATGAAAATCATGTATAATTGATACATCAACTAATGTATGGAGGTCTCAACATCAATGCACTCCAAGAACTACATCTATCACAAATATACAATCAATATCCCCCCATAAGAGGGAAAGAGAGAGATTATGTAGTCTCCCCATAATGAATAAATACTTGCTAGCATGGTAAGTGGTTGAAGAAAAAATATGATCCAACGCTTGCAAACCACTTTTCCCCCCTTAGGAAGAAAAAAAACCACATATAAATGCGGAGAAATGAGAAAAAGAATAAAGGGTAGAGCATATTTTCTCAATGAGTGCTAGGAGGAGGGTTATAAGGTGGTAGTTGCACATGCCACCTTACAATACATGATCTCTAAAAAAAATATTTATCACCACATCTTCCTTAGATAAAACCTCACCATCAACCAATAGATAAAAATGAAACCAATAGAAAATGTGCAAATCAAGAATGAGAAGGCCACCACACCTGAAAGTAATATTGGTTCACCAAATAAGATTGCTACAACCAAATAAGAGAAATCAATGCACCAAAAAAATCTATTAATGTTTGCAACACAAGCACCTAGGATCAAACAAAAAATGAAAATGTCTTCCACAAGAAAGGGCATCAAGAAAGAATTTATATATTCCTCAGAAGAAAAAATATTACAATATGCAAGATTACATGAATATGGGATTGCATGATTAATTACAATGAAGAGATCAATTTCTTTTATAGAAATCAATAACCCTAAAAATATGCAAAAACTAACTCAAACTAAAAAATAGTAAACTAGAGCTAGATATGCAAACTAGAAGTCCATGATATGCACAATGTGAAAAATGAAGCATGTCTATACTAGACTAACCTAAATTTAGGCTCAACTAAGTGAACTTGTGCTAAAGAATGAATGTAAAAACATGTGCTCAATTATGCATAATAATATGCATGAGAATATTATAGAGAATGCGCATAATTAATTAAAGAAACATACACAAATGTGCCTAATGCAACTAATATGCATGCTTTAACACCCCCCTTAAGTGAAACTTAGGAAGACAAAAAGCTCTAAGCATGAAATGCATGAATAGGTCCTAACAACTAGGCCTAATTAGGTACCCATGTATAATGAAAGCCTCTCAAAGTAGAGAAAAGGAGAAACACCACATGGGAGAAAAAAAACCATCTCCAAAAATGAGAGATGCAACTATATGAAGTGCAAGAGATCATCCTTTAAGACACAAGAAAAGTGTGGGCACCTGTTGAATGATAACTACCATAGTGTTGAAAGAATAGCCTTCTCTAAAACCAATATGATGATCACGATCAATATGTATGAGTTCCCCAAATAACACTACTCGAACAATGAGCAAATGGAAAACAAAGGCAAAACATTTGTTAGTCAAAGATACAAAGGACAATAATCGGCATGAGTTCCCCCAATGAGACTAATTGAACAATGAGCAAATGAAAAACAAAGGAAAATCCATCTATCAATCGAAGATATAGATGGCACATGAAACTGTACAAGTGACCTCAACAACACTACTCAACCATGCAAGAACAAATTTCTAGTCAAAATTATAGGTGCCAATAGTCTAAAGGAATTATTTTGGAACCAATGAAGTATTAGCACAAACAATAGAAACCCCCCCCCCCCCATAATGTTGACAAAGGAGAGGCATGATAGGTCCACTAAAACTGTTTCACTAAGGAGAAGATGAAGGAAGGGACCATACAAAAGGAGCATGACCTTTTCTTGTATGTGATGAAGAAGATTGAGGAGCTAAAAATTGATTCTATTGCATGCCATCCTCTAAATCCTCTAGTCTCATCCAAAAAACCACAAGTTTCTCTTTATGACAAGGAGGATCAACCGATCAACAATATTGGGAGGAAAAAATGGCATTCATATATAACAATCAAAGAATATTCCCTAGTGTCATTAAAAATGCTCCTCCACGGGAATATGCTTGTTGCCACTAGAATATTCTCTTATGGCTAGAATATTCTCCATCACTAAAAAATAGTGAAGGTCTTGTTAAATTTAGAGCACAACTAAAAATAGATAGAAGTCTAGTAGACTTGGTGATGCTTGTAGTAGTGTTTTCATCGGATGATGTCAACAATACCTTCAAGCATGTACAACCTACACATGTAGCACTTGAAAGGGTGCACTTTGTCTAAAAAAATTAATAAATTTTTGTTTAAAAAATAAAACTTTTTAAAAAGTTTTGAAAAAAAAATATTTCTTGCATGATGAACTTTTTGGACCACTGACTCTTTTCTTATGCGTGCATGCTATGGGATCTTCTTGCATCAATGTTGATATCAATACTGACATCAGTGTTGTACCTTCCTTGATATTTGTGATAGCACAATATAAACGCCCCAAATTTTACAATCTTTGATTTTGACAAATTTTATGTCAATTTATAGGTTTCTAGATGTTATAAACATGATGGTGACCTTTGTTTTTCTCCACAATGCCCATATTTTTTTATGACCCCAAGGTGAACTGCCTTGTTTTTTGTGCCCTCAAAAAAAATCCAAATTTTCATTTGCTTAGATTTTGACAAAGTAGATGTCAATAATAGGGTTTGGCATACTATGAACACAATTGTGAGGTCCGTGAAGCTCCAAAAGATAGGCATGAAATACCCAAATTTGAACTTACACAAAAAGGAAAACTTGGAGTCCCTACAATGCTCTTGAGAAAAGAAACCCTCAAATCTTGAGAAGGGGTTTGTTGAATCCACACTTTGATACCATGTTGAAGTTTGCAACACAAGCACCGAAGGATCAAACAACGAATGGAAACACCTTCCACAAACAAGGGTAGCAAGAAAGAATTGCTTTATTCCTCAAAAGGAAAAAAAATCATCAATTGTAAGATGAATTATAATGAGAAGATCGATTTAAAGTCACCTCAATGTGACCCCCTCTTAAATATTGACAACATAATATAAACTCGTAGGAGTCGTGATATGATTAATACCCTTAAGGTCCAGTGGTGGGTGTGAAAAGTGAGGGATGACTAGTGTTAAAATTCATTGATAGCTCCAAAGAAAAGGATGATAATCCCCATAAACAAATGTAACTCTTCATTAAAATACCAAGCTAGAAATCTCTGTGTGTGAATTTTGTACCTAGATGTAGACACAACACTTCAGTAAAACATTAGAGGTTAGCAAAAATCAAAATCGTGCAATGAAATGGAAACTAAACTAACCAGGCGATTTACTGCCTTCTATTAGGTGCGAGTATGGTATTCTCAAATTGGACCGAGACCAATGACCTTGATGACACCTAAACGAAGGATTTGAATGCAAAATCTAGATATGAAATGAATGCAAAGTAATCTATATTTTTGTATTTTCTATGCAATAAGATGAAAGAAACTGATATGGATCTATTCTAGATAAAAATTGATATGATATGCAATTAATCTAAGAATCGATATGCTAAATGATGTGAATGCTCCAAAAATAATGAAAATCTTACAACAGCTTGGATTCGCAAAAGATGGATTCTTCGATCACCAATTCGCCAACGTGAGGATGCAATTTCATGGATTCTTTTAGAAGAGTTGAAGCCTTGATTTTATAGAAATCCAGGGCTTTGGAGGTGCATGAGAAAAGTCATAAATCACTCTTGATGAACTCAAGTTGATTTTTGAGTCAACAAGAAATCAGAGAATATTAACTCACATAAACATGCAAGAACAGCTTTTTAACTCAAATCAGAAGTTTAGATCGGTTTTGAACTCAAAATAGATGTTGAGTTTCCAAAAGTTTACAACTTGCATTGATTTCCTGATTTTAAGTTTAACTACTCTTTGAATGTGCACAATTAATTATGAATTAATTAAATAAATAAAGTGATTTATGCTCAACTTAACTGATTTTTGAATTAAAATAATTGATTTATGGGTTAGTCAATTATTAAATCAAACTTTTATTCGAAAACTATATCATTAAATTTGACAATTGACTTTAATTAATTAAATAAGAATTTAATTAATTAGTCATAAGATTTTTTATTTATTGTCAAAATTAAATAATACAATTTAGGAATAAATATAATTAAATAATTAAGTGGTAGTATTAAATCTAATTAATTAAATATTTAGAATATTCAATTAATCAAACTTTAGGATAAATGTGATTTATCACCAAATAATAATTAGATTAAAGATAATTAAGATTAAATTAGGAATATTGCTAGGAATATTCTCCGATGCAAAATTTAGATAAAATCAATTAGGATTTGATGATGTTCAGATGTGCCTTAGGTTAGGACTTGATGTCGATTTTGTTCGATTTGTAGATGTAGGAGGTTAATGAACCTATAGCCCATTTTTGGGGTATTACATTTTGCCCCTCTTTGAATTACTGTGTGAAGCGCAGTGGTTCAAAGATAGTCTATGTATGATAAAGATGTATGAAACTGATTTGAAAGATTAACCGATTCTGAGACAGAAACCGATTGAAAGATTTTAAGATGCAAGATTTAAGATTTAGGTCCTGAGTGACCAAAGATAATGTTAACTATAACAACAATGAACCGATGATTATGAAGAAGTGTCAAAACGCCTGATTTTGAACCTTATGATTACGAAGGAGTGACCGATTCTAGACCCAATTGTCAATAAGAATCACATTGGTATCACATCCTGAACCCATCAGTTACGAAGAACCAAGGAAATAACACTAATGAACTGATGGTTACAAAAATCTGATACAGTTTACAAGATTAAGAGAATACCAGATTGATATGGATCTTGATGAATCTGATATGCCCCAAGCGATGATAGATTTTCCCCAAGCGATGAGGACTTTAGATGAGTCAGCAACTAGACGTGGTTGTTGTCTTGATTACTGAGGAAAGATTTGATTTTCAGATTTAGATTTACAGACTTTGAATGAAATGCAATACCATGCCCCCTTCGGGATTAAAATTGAAATCTGATAAGAAAAGTCAGTGTTATAGTTTAGAAGCATGTTAATTGATTTGAGAAGTGGTTATACACATTCGAGAACATGTTCTGCATCATTTGGAGGTCCTAGATATCAAGTTTGACTAGGTTTGACCATGAGTTGATCATGGTTGACGAAGTTGAAATTTTGATAGTTTGATGTAAGATAATCAGTTAAGTTGAATTCTAGATTTTTGTGAAGATTGAAGGTTGATTATGCAAGCAGTTTACAATATAAATGATCTCAGATTTTGATTTTAATCCCAAAAAAGGATTCTACTTGTTGTTTCGTTGGAGGAACCTTCATGTTAGGTTTCAACTCTTGTTAGATTTGAAGATGTGATTGAAGAATTGTTTAAGCTTTGAAGTTTATCCAACCATTGTGAGATCATGCAAAGTGCAAAATGAAATGTAGAATGAAATGCAACCTAAGACCTAGGACCTAGTTACTGATCATGTGTCGGTCATTTGTCATCATTGAATTTTTAGGTAACCAGATAAATCAATACAATGTCCACTAGTTATGAAACCATAGACATATGAATATCGATTTGTATGTGCAAGAATCAATACAACACCCACTACTTAGGCAACCATGGACATATGAATATTGATTTTATTTTCAGAATGTTGGATTAGATATAGGCACCAAGGCACAAATGCCAAGATGACCTAAATATCATGTCCATTTTCATATAGCAATTTGTATAAGCATCAAAACATAAATGTTGTGATGACCTGAATACGCCTTGCATTCAAACACATCAAACATTCAAGAGATCATTGTAAATCCAGTGTGAATTATCCATAGCAACCCTTTATCGTTCACCTCCTTAGGCAAGATCACATTTCACAGTAGGAGAAAGAACTCACTCAAAAAGACAATAGTTAGATCAAAATTCCTTGGATTTTTTGGGTATCAATGGTTGAGGTACTCATGGCCATCCAATTTGAGATAGAGGCTCTTACAGACGGACACCATTTCAATCCAGAATTTCTAAAGTTGTTAGATTTTCACATACAAGTAGAAGACAAAGAAAAGATTATGCCCCCAGTCATCACTCCCTAAATCCTGTAAAGGACATCATTGAAGAGCTCTAAAGGACACAATATGCAAAAATCTCAATGCGAATCAGTAAGCATACAAGGAGATAAAAGCATGTAAAAGCATAGATTGTTTTCAATTTGTGTTTGATTGCGTTGTTGTAGATGCAAAATCCTTTCTAGAGAGGAGACTGATAGACTGACTCGGATAAAGCTTCAAAGGACTCTGACTGGATATGAATCATCTAAGATGTACTGGAGGCCATAGGATATGACATTGATTACCCCCAAGTGTTAAGCATTGATAGGATACAGACGCTTGAGCAAATTGGTGCACAGATCAACTTTATTAAAAATTGGAAATGCAGAAACAAACTAGGAGATATGTACAAACTAAAGCAAGACTAAAAGCTGGGAAAGACCAAGATTGCGCTGATAGATGGAGCGTTTTGAAACAAGTGGCACCCATTTGCTAGGTTTTCACCATCTTGGTAGAGATTCTATTTTTGCTACCAAGGCCCCTGTTTCCAGGTTTTCACCAAGGCACTTTTTCTTTTTCTCATTTTTTTGTATTTTTCATTTTTCAATTTTTTTGATATTTTTCATTTTTCAATTTTTTTTATTTTTTTTTGAATCATTAAGGCACCCATTGCTAGGTTTTCACCAAGATGTTCATTTTTTCAAGACTTTTTCAGATTTTTAAGATTTTTTCAGGACATTTTACCATACACTGAATGCCTTAGGCATAGAATTTCTTCAAATGGAGAACGTTGATTGGTTCTGGGAACTGTTCTCCTTCAGTTGTTGAGAGTTGATAGGCTCCAGAGCCAAAAGTAGCAATGATAACAAAGGGACCCAGCAAGTTGGGTTCAAACTTCCCCTTGCATTCTCGATGTGATTGATTTTTTGGATTTTCTCTCAAGACTAGATCACCAACCTGAAATTCTCTATGTCTGACTTTCTTGTTGTAGCCTCTAGACATTCTTTTCTGATACACTCTGAGATGATCATATGTTGCTTGTCTGCGCTCATCTAGTAGTTCAAGTTCTTGTAACCTAGACACTCTGTAGTCATCATCAGTTACTAGACCATGCATTCTGATTCTTAGTGATGGGATTTCAACCTCAATAGGCAATACTGCTTCAGACCCATAAACTAAAGTGAAAGGTGTAGCCCCAGTGAGCATTTTGATACTTGTTCTGTAGGCCCAAAGAGCTGGATTGATCATGAGATGCCAGTCTCTTCCTATTTTATTAACTATACGGTGTAAGATTTTTAATAGATTCTTGTTAGAAGCCTCTACTTATCCATTCCCTTAAGGATAGTAGATATAAGACCAATGTTGTGTAATCTTGAATTTGGCACATAAATCATCTAGGTCTTTATTTTTTAATTGTCCACCATTATCTGTGATTATAGAATGTGGAATACCATACCGGCATATGATGTAGTTTAGAATGAACATAGAGATTTGCTTTCCAGTTGCTTGTGTTAAAGGGATTGCTTCTACCCATTTCGTGAAATAATTTGTAGCTGTAATAATGTGAGTATGCCCATTAGAAGAATGAGGATGTATGGATCCTATAAGATCAAATGCCCATTGGTGAAAAGGCCATTGAGTAGTAAAGGGAAATAGATCTTTCCCTGGAGCATGAATTAAGTTACCATGTACTTGGCACTTTTGACAGTTCTTAGCAAACTTGATAGACTCTTTCTCCATTTCTGGCCAATAGTACCTAGCCCTAATAAGTTTTTAGGCTAGTGTTAAACCATTTGAGTGTGACCCACAAATACCTTCATGGACTTCCTCTAATGCATGTTGAGACTCTTCCCATTCTAAACATCTAAGTAGCGTACCATCTAGACCTCATTTGTATAGATCGTGACCAATGATGACATATCGAGAGGCATTTTGGATAAGGTATCTCTTTTCATGACAATTGAAGGTTTTGGGAATGATTTGGTCTTGGAGATAAGAGAAAAGGTTTTTTTATTGGGATGAATCATGACCAACAATAGTGCAGATCATGCGGGTTTCAAGTGAATCATATGCAGGATAAGATAGTGCTTCCACAAAGAACTCGTAGCATAGCTCATGTTTAGGCTGCTGCAATAAAGTAGATAGCATTGCCATTGCATCAACAACCTTATTCTTTGTTCTAGGTATTTGCTCAAATGTGATAGATATGAAATACTTCTTTAGATCATCTACCATTCTCTTTTATGCAATGAGATTTTTATATTTAGTTTGGTACACATCCTTGACTTGATGGATAACAAGTTGTGAGTCTCCATGAATATGTATCTCTACCACTCTCCACTCAATTGCTATTTTCATGCCATTAAGAAGGGCTTCATATTCAGCAATATTGTTTGTACAAGGAAATTTGATTCTAAATGCCTTAGGAATGGAGTATCCCTGAGGAGTGATAAATAATATGCTTGCTCCGGATCCATTTTGTGTATAGGAGCTATCAAAGAACAATTTCCATTCTCTAGAAGAAAGATTCATGATAGAGGAATCTGGGAATTCCATTTGCATTGGTGTGTCATCGAACAAAGGTGCATCTACTAACTGATCAGCAATGACTTGGCCTTTAATAGCTTTTCTTTCAACATATTCAATGTCAAATTCACTTAAGAGCATGACCCATTTGGCTAATCTACCTGTGAGGGTAGCTTTGCTTAGTAGGTACTTTAGTGGATAAATCTTAGCTACTAATTGTGTGGTATGAGCCAACATATAATGTCTCAGTTTCTGTGATGCAAAGATCACAACTAGACAAGCCTTTTCAATCATAGAATAGTTCTTCTCATATGCAACCAAAGTTATACTGATATAATAGATAGCTCTTTCCTTTTTATTCTCATCTTGTTGTGCTAGCAATGCCCCCAGTGATGTATCTGTTGTGGAAACATACAGGATCAACGGCTTCCCTTGTTGATAGATATTTCTTGATATGGTTAAAGTTGTTCTCACATTCTTCATTCCATGCAAAAGTCACACCTTTATGTAAAGTTTTTGTAAAAGGTTGTGAGATATCCGCAAGTTGTGATATGAAACACCTGATAGATTGTACTCTCCCTTGTAATGTTCTCATTTGACTAATATTCTTGGGAGGTTGTATCTCCATTATAGCCTTTACTTTAGCCGGATCAACTTCAATGCCCTTCTTTGAAACTATGTATCCTAAGAGCTTTCCAGAAGTGACACCAAAAGCACACTTCTTAGGATTTAGTTTGAGACTAAATTTTTCCATTCTGTCTAGTATCTTTCTCAAGTCATTTAGATGTTCACCTCTAATCATAGATTTTGCTAAAGTATCATCAACATAATCCTCCATAGTTCGATGCATCATGTCATGAAAAATAGATGTCATAGCTCTCTGATATGTAGCACCAGCATTTTTAAGCCCAAATGGCATAACATTCCAGCAAAAGGTACTCCATGCACATGTGAAAGTAGTTTTCTCTTGATCCTCTGGAGCAATTTTTATTTGATTATATCCAGAGAAACCGTCCATTAAAGAATACATCTCAAAACCCGCAGTCATGTCCACTATCATATCAATGTTAGGTAGTGGAAAATCATCCTTAGGGCATGCTTTGTTCACATCTCTAAAGTCTATGCACACTCTGATTGATTTGTCTGGTTTAGAAACAGGTACAATATTTGAGATCCATTCAGCATAGTCAATAACACGGATGAAGTTGGCTTTTAGTAGCTTCTCTAATTCAGCTTTGACCAAGAGTGCAACATGTGGATGCATCTTTCTCAATTTTTGCTCAACAAGTTTTACTCCAGGAGCAATAGATAAATGGTGCATTATAAGATCAAAATCCAACCCTAGCATATCTGAATATTTCCATGCAAAGTTGATCTTTTTCTCTATTAGGAATGTTGTAAATTTTTGCTTCTCTATCTCTGATAAATATTGTTCTACATGGATCAACTGGGGTTCCTCTGTTGTTCCCAAGTTGATAGATTGAGTGGGCTCAATTAGAACTGGAGATCTGTCCTATAAATGACTAGGAAGCACATCAAATATCTCACCCTTAGGTGCCTCATAGAGGTTTTCACCTTCGGATACGTCTTTTATTTTTACTTTTGTAGAATCTGAGACTGCCACAAAGTGGTTTTCACCCTCAAAACTCCTTTTCTTTTTATTCTTATTCTTATTTTTCTGACTAAGATACTTGATGTCTGACTCCGTCATGCTAACACTTGGTTCACTAATGGAAGTCCTCATAGGCTCAACTACATTGAGGTAGCAAGCAAGGACATAGTCATTGGGAAAGGTATAAATACCATAGCTTAGATTCATGGAAGTGTAGTCAAGAAGGTCAGGAAGTTGGATAGTCAAAGTGGGAAAAGATTGGGAGATAGTGTTTACGGATATGGATCTGTCATCATTGGTCCTAACCCGACACTTGAGTTTGAAGGTGATATTACAACTTAAGACATTCAATTCATGAATAGGCTCAATGTCATGTGGGAATCCACTTCAAACATCGGTGGATCAGACTCATTAAGTTCATTATTTCTCTCTAGACTTATGTTGGGTGTAGGTGCATAGTGGTGAATAACATCCATATGTTTCTCTGTAATAAGTTCATCTTCCTCTGGAATGGCTCCCCATTCATAGTCATTGGATTCCTCATCTATGCCTCTAGGAAAATTGAGAACATGAGTAAAGTCAAGGTGAATGCCCCAAGAAGGGTTACCGTCAGTTTCTGATTTGAATTCATACTCATGAGAATCTGTCTCAAAATAACTACCACCTTCCTCTTTATCTATTTGATTATCTTTGAGATTAGCTCGTTCTTGTGGTGTAACTAGCTCTTGTTCCATAATAGGTTCTCATGTGTTGACTACATTTATCCTCTTGATTGGTTCATCTTCATCATCAAGGAGACCTTTTATTTCTTTAGGCAAACACTCATAAGGGATAAGTTCTGAGCTATCTGAATCACCATCTCATGGTTTAGTTTCTTCTTTTTTAAGAAGGGCTTCACCTAGTGCGATTTTCTCTATGACGTGAGAACAGTCACCTTTGAGGTAAAAGGGTTTCTTTTTAAAGCCTAATCCCACAGTATCCTTGTTTTCCCTACCAGTATATGAAATAGGTGCCACAAGACCTTTTCCTCTGACTCCTAGAGGTCCTTTACCTGGATATCCCATTTTAGCTATCAATTTATCCCCTGGGCCATATGACTTAGAAGGGACCTTTGGTGCTTTAGAGTCACTAGCTTGAACAACTTGGGATTCAGGTTCATCTTTGTATAACCATGCAAGCACAGCTTCATCTTCTTCAAATTCTTTCTTAGAGACTTGTTCTGCCACAAAATTTCTTTTATATGTCTCAAGAGGTTCTTTAGATTCTAGTTTAGACTATTTCAAAGATTGTCCATAAGACTTAGGTGAGATAGGGAGAGATGTCAAAGACAAGACTGGATCTATAGTATATTCTCCCATACCATTTTCTTTGATATTGACCTCTTTTGCAATGTCTTCCATCTTAGATGTGGATGCTACATCTGTTTGCTTAGTGGAAGATTCTCTATTATTAGGGACAAGTTTATCTGCATTTTCCTTCAATGCATTGCAAGTGGTGGATACGTCAGCTGGAATAGTAACCTCTACTCCTTCATAGGGAAACTTCAAACATTGATGGTATGTAGAAGGAATAGCTTTCATTTCATGTATCTAGGGTCTCCCTAGAAGGATATTGTAAGCCAAAGGTAGATCAAGAACTTGACATATAGTATCTCTGACTACTGGACCTGCTCTAATAGGTAAGACAATGGTGCCTTTAGAAGATCTCTCTTATTCATCATAGGCTTTGATAATTATCTTTTTTCTAGGATCAATAGCCAACTCTGAAAATCCCAATTGTGTGATCAAGTTGTAAGAACAAATGTTTAGGCCAATGCCCCCATCTATCAACACGTGTTTGACCCTACAGTTCTGGATCAAGACTTCTATATGTAGGGGTTGGTTATGTGGATGACTCAAGGAGTTATCATCTTCCTTTGAAAAGGAAATATATTGCGAAGATGTAAGATGTCCAACCATAGTCTGGAACCTATCTAAATCAAGGTCGTCAAGAACATTAGATCCGAGCAAAGCTTTGTCTAGAATGGCTCTGTGAGCTGGAGATATTTGAAGCAACTCAAACATGGATATTTTTGCATTAGTGTGCTGGAGTTGTTGAACAATACTGTAAGATGTTGGCCTCATATCTTTAGGATTGGAAGATTTAGAAGCAGCCTTCTGTTTTGAAGCGGAAGAAAGATTGAAGGGCATCTTAGGGACATTAGATGAATTTGAGATTTGTCCTTTCAGATGTGTCTGAGCTTGTGATCAAGTAACTACGTTAGATAAATGATGATCTCTATCTCTTCGCACAATTGTGATGACATTGCAGCACTCAGAGAGACATCGTTCAACCATATTGATAACAGCATTATTTCCAAGGTAAGCATAATTGACCTTTGCCCCCATATTAGGCTGAGAAGATGAATCTCCTTGACCTTGTTCCAAAAATGGCTCTGTGAATGCTGTATGATCATTATTGTTCTTATGATTATCAATTAGGATTTCTCCATTATCAATTTTATCTTGTATGGTATGTTTCAAGCGTAAGTAGTTATTAGTTTTATGACCCTTACTACGATGGAAATCACAGAATTCATTCTCTCTCCACCATTTTGGCTTAGGTTCAGGATCAAATTGTCGGATCTCAGGCAAAGAGATGATGTTATTAGCCAACAGTGTTTTCATAGCCGATTCCAGAGATTCTCCAAGAGGAGTGAACTTTTGTTTATTATCAGCAGACCAAGATTTGTACTCTGTCTTCTTTTGAGATGATTCAAGTTTCTTTTGTTCTAAAGCTTTGATGGCTTGGGTACCGACAGTTAGATTGAAAGCAGGTGCCTTAGATGGGGCACGGAGAGTATCAACAATGCCATTTGTGATGACACCTTTGTTCTTGTTCCAGTTTTTGTTCTTGTCCTTAGAACTATATCCAGATTCATACTTGTCCTTTTGAAGTGTGATGTCTCCTTTTTTCACAAGTACTTTTTCAATTTTGATCGCATTGTCTACCATCTTATCAAAAGATGTATGATTTTGCATTTGTAAAGGGTAGTTGATTTTTGGAACAAGGTTATTGATGAAGATTTCCAATTTCTCAGTTTCTGGAATAGGTCTAGCATATAGAGAGAATTTCTTTCGCCATCTTTTGAGAAATGTCAAGAATGGTTCTCCTGGATATTGTTTGAGATTGCAGATATCGATCATTGTGACCAGATGCTGGATGTTATAGGAGTATTATTGATAGAACAATTTGATCAACTCCTCAAAGTTTTTTATTGTAGGAGGCATTCTAGAGAACCAATGAATGGCTAAACCTCCCAGAGATCAAGGGAAAAGACGCATTAAGTAAGTTGGTTCATGCATAAACTCCATATATTGAGTACATAATTCTCTGACATGATCTTGAGGGTCAGAGTTTCCATCATACTTATCATATTTAGGCATCTCCACCCTCTTAGGGAATGGTGGCATATACAAGTCTTTATCAAACAGAAAAGGGCACAGGGCCTCCATGGAGAACTCCTTAGGTTCCTTTTCTTTTTCCATTTTGTTAAGTTTGACTTGCATGGCATGCATTTGTTTCATCATAGCCATAATAGGAGTTTCTTCCTCATGTGTTATGATATCTTCAACATTAAAGTTGGGAGGAAGTTTAGCTCCTTGATGAGCTAGCTCTAGAAAATATGCCTCTCTATCTCCTTTCAAGAAATGCTTCATCATTCTTTTGAGGTTATCATCATTTTGATATTGGGCAATTTCCTCAAGTGTGGGTTCTTGATATGTACCATGTTGAGAATGAGCTCTTTGAGACCCATGGTTTGTCCCAGCTTGAGACATGTTTTTGTTATGAGAGTTACTTGAGACAGATTGATGTGGGGTTGTCTAATAACTTATGTGAATCGATATAGGAGGTGTTGGTTGATTAACTGCGTGGATTGATGCAGGAGGAGTGATGTAACCACCTTTCAAGAATAGATTGCCAAGAGCGTCTTCTCCATATAGATTAGTGTCGTAGGATTGATGAATAGTCTAAGCAAGCACAGAAGATGTCTCTGAAGATATTTCGGGTTGTGCTTTATGTTTTCGTGATGAAGCTCTGGTTTCCACCATTAAACTTCGACGATGCAAAAGAGCAAGATGAAGACACCTGAGAAATGACTTGATTCAAGAGGATCAAATGATGCAACCTTGTCAATATTTGATTGATTGAAGATTAGATTGGATGTAAATGAAGGACACTATGCCCTAGATGTATGGGTAGATGCCCAAAAGATAGTAGACACGAGTTCACAACACTTAGCCATTTTGAAGATTGATTGAAGATTGATAGTTATGATAAGGTTTTGACACAAGATGAAAAAGACTCAAATCAATTAAACAGAAGGCTGAATCGGACTCAATAGGCCACTTTAGGAAAATGATTGGATTCGTTCTAGTTTTTGCTATGTTCCTGACACAGTGATTTTCTTGACAGACTCTGGAATTAGGCTATAAAAACTGAATGTCTGGCAATTTTGACAACTTTTTGGCAATTTTTCAAAATTTCTCAAATGACTTTCTGCAAGCTCATACGACAATGGGTATGCTCTGAAATGACAATTGACAAAACTCATACAACTTTCTGACTTTTTGGGATGACTTTTGACTCCAGAAAGGAATTTTGCTTCAGATTTTGCAAATTTTAGGTTTTTAGTTTCAGGTTGTTTGCAAAATTATCTGTCCAGATTTGAAGATTATAAAAAGATTGTTCATTTTCAGTAACCAAATAGATAAACAAGCACACAAAACAGCAAGCAAGTGATTCCAAGCATGTCTAAAAATAATGAATAGGGGAAAAAGCAACCCTGCACATGAACAATCAAGTGACTGAATGTGTTAACCCCTAGGAGTGTTAATTGTGTATGTTCCAAAAAAATTTGCAATAACGCACATATTCATAGAAAATGAAAAATTTGGCCTCACTAGGGTTTGTAGTAATGGTCTGACTCTGCAAATTTTGTGATCTCAAGAGGGTGAACTCCAATCCAAGCACACCAAGGTTTTGACATAGTCTAAAAATTTAATACCTCAGGAGCTGCTAGGGAGATCTGACAGCCCAACAAGAGATCACACCCATGAAGATTTTCTCCACAAGGACATTTATATAGCTGTTGTTTCTACCATGGTGAAAATGGCTATTACCGCTTGAGGTTTCGTCCATGTGGTTGACCCAATTAAGGGAATGTCCACTACGGTTAACCCTCTCTAAAGGTGACTCACAAAAGATACCACAGGAGGACTAGATCAGATTCAAGGATCTGGGTTTCTGGTACTATCTGAAAAGGAAGTAAAGCATAATCCCCTAGCCTCTTCACCTCACCAAGACAAAGTAGACAGATTAATCTGACACCCTAAGACAAAGATTATCTCACAAAGATCTATGATGTCAACCGCTTATGATCTATCAACCTCTCTAGAGAGAGAATGTATCAATCAAAAGTTGAAGATGCACAAATCTAGTAGAACGTGAGATGCTCTCAGTACCTTCCCTACCTACAAGGAGATCCTTCCTCAAGAAGAGATTCGCATGTGTGAACAAGTGAATGAAGGCCACTCTCTCGAGATCATCCACAAATAGTGTTTATAGGGCCTATTTACTATGTGTAATAGATATGCAAAAATAAAATCTATGTTTGTTTTATAGCCCAAAATGAAGTATGTGATATGAAAGCAATAAAAGTCACACAAGCTTGACACGTGAGGGTTCATTTTATAGCCAAAATCGAAGTGTTATCAGATTGAAAAGAATACCTAAATTTCTCACAACACGCTTAGTAGATTTTACCTGTTTTAGCAATTTCTCTCATGCTTTCCAAATCAGCAAGTATCAACCAAAAATAGAAAATCTCAATTGTTAGGTTAACCGTTAGTCCAAATCCAAAAAAATCAAATCTAGAAAAATGCCTAAAAATTTGAAATGACAATTGGATTTTTGATGCCAAAATTCATATGTCAATGGGTCTCTTTGTTTTCTTGAGTAGCTCTACTCTCTGTTTTCTCTACTTTCCTGTGTCTGCTTATCTGTGGGAAAAACACAGACAAAGAGTTAGAACATAGAATTTAATAATCTGATAGAAAAGTTAAGCAAAAAATTCTAGGAGACATTTAACAACTAATACGCGTCATTTAAAAGCTAGCAGGCATGATCAGAATGCTCATAGGTGTAATCAGAATGCTCATAGGCATAATCAGAATACTCTTAGGCGTAATCAGAATGCTCATAGGTGTAATCAGAATGCTCATAGGCATAATCAGAATGCTTGTAGGTGTAATCAGAATGCTTGTAGGTGTAATCAGAATGCTTGTAGGCATCGTCAGAATGCTTGTAGGCGTCATCAGAATACTCGTAGGTGTAATCAATTTTTTCGTAGGCGGCGTCAGAATGCTCGTAGGCATAATCAAAATGCTTATAGGTGTAATCAAAATGCTCGTAGGCATCGTCAGAATACTCGTAGGCGTAATCAAATTTTTTGTAGGTGGCGTCAAAATGCTCGTAAGAGACATTTCTCCTGTTTGCGCAAAATTAATGAAAAAGTGACGCCGAAAATATACAAAATTTGATAAAAATGAAGAGAATGAGGCTCAAGGCCCCACGATGGGTGCCAAAAATGTGTGTGTGAATTTTGTACCTAGTTGTAGACACAACACTTCAGTAAAACATTAGAGGTTAGCAAAAATCAAAATCGTGCAATGAAATGGAAACTAAACTAACTAGGTGATTTACTGCCTTCTAGTAGGTGCCAGTATGGTATTCTCATATTGGACCGAGACCAATGACATTGATGACACCTAAACGAAGGATTTGAATGCAAAATCTAGATATGAAATGAATGCAAAGTAATCTATATTTTTGTATTTTCTATGCAATAAGATGAAAGAAACTGATATGGATCTATTCTAGATAAAAACTGATATGATATGCAATTAATCTAAGAATCGATATGCTAAATGATATGAATGCTCCAAAAATAATGAAAATCTCACAATAGCTTGGATTCACAAAAGATGGATTCTTCGATCACCAATTCGCCAGTGTGAGGATGCAATTTCATGGATTCTTTTAGAAGAGTTGAAGCCTTGATTTTATAGAAATCTAGGGCTTTGGAGGTGCATGAGAAAAGTCATAAATCACTCTTGATGAACTCAAGTTGATTTTTGAGTCAACAAGAAATCAGAGAAGATTAACTCACATAATCATGCAAAATCATGCAAGAACAGCTTTTTAACGCAAATCAGAAGTTTAGATCAGCTTTGAACTCAAAATAGATGTTGAGTTTCCAAAAGTTAACAACTTGCATTGATTTCCTGATTTTAAGTTTAACTGCTCTTTGAATGTGCACAATTAATTATGAATTAATTAAATTAATAAAGTGATTTATCCTCAACTTAACTGATTTTTGAATTAAAATAATTGATTTATGGGTTAGTCAATTATTAAATCAAACTTTTATTCGAAAACTATATCATTAAATTTGACAATTGACTTTAATTAATTATATAAGAATTTAATTAATTAGTCATAAGATTTTTAATTTATTGTCAGAATTAAATAATACAATTTAAGAATAAATATAATTAAATAATTAAGTGGCAGTATTAAATCGAATTAATTAAATATTCAGAATATTCAATTAATCAAACTTTAGGATAAATGTGAGTTATCACCAAATAATTATTAGATTAAAGATAATTAAGATTAAATTAGGAATATTGCTAGGAATATTCTCCGATGCAGAATTTAGATAAAATCAATTAGCATTTGATGATGTTCAGATGTGCCTTAGGTTAGGACTTTGATGTCGATTTCATTTGATTTGTAGATGTAGGAGGTTAATGAACCTATAGCCCATTTTTTGGGTATTACAAAATCAACTTGAATCAACCAATGAAATGGAATTGTCACCCAATGGAGATGATGAGGCTTGAATAGAAATAATTGACCAATCTGCACTGCTGCTAATCAAATTTAAATAAAAAATGTTTCAGAAGCAATAACCACCAATAGAAAATAATTTTAGACTGCCAATGACAAGAGAGTAGACTAAAACCAAATGAAATATGTCATTTCCAAAGAAAACACGACCACAAAATCATATATCAAGAAACCACTAGAAAATTTGTTGATGTAGGCACAAGGTGAAAAATGCATAAATATAAATTGCAACCAAGAAGTAATATGATGCAAAAATAAAATGAATGTCACACCCACCAAAATAGTGTGACTAGAAATAAGATAGTCGCTACCAAAAATATGACTAGGAAGAAAAATATATATAATGTCGCCACATATAGATATTACATCAACCACAAAAATGAGGCAAATTCTAAAAAATCAAGTATTTTTTAACTCCAAAATGATGTTGTGTCTACAAACTAGCCTGTGTGAGGGGTGAGCAATGTACATGGTTGTAAATATCATATGAAAATTAACATTACAAGCCTATGAACAAAGTGGAGAAAATATTGATGCAATTAACCAAAAATGAGAATATGGAGTAGAGTAGGGGATGCCAAATGAAATGGTGGGAGAGATAAATCACCAATTCACAAACTTTTGGGGACCTCAAAAGATTTGGTGAAGGTTTTTAACTGGAAAGAGAAGCAAATTGAATTGTTCTAATATTATGTTGGATTTCACAACCTCCTAAGCAGAGAGATGATTTTCAAATGTGCAATAGCCTCCTTATCTAATATGCAAGTGATGATGAGGTAGTTAAAACTACCCTTGATACAAAATTAAATGCATGATGTAAAATAATAAATGTCTAAAGAAAATATTAAATAATGAGCAATCATCTATTTTCTAGAATGATACCTAAGATAACTAACATGAAAAATATTAAATGATTGTGTCATGTGACAAATAAGCTATCCTAAGTTAACTTAACTTTACACTAACAAGATCATCTACGGAAGCTATAAAATTCTAACAATTTGGTGTGTTGGTTTCTAACATCTATCACAACTTATTTTTATCATATATTTTCGAGCTAATAATTATATTTAAATTTTCAAATTTAATTTTTCAACATTAATTTCAATTATCAATCCCAATTCATTATTATTTATTTATGAAAAATATGTGTACATTTCTTTACAACAAGATAATTGTTTATTTTATTTTGGATAAAAGGCATTTAGCCTAAATATTAGTATTAATATAGAACTAATTACATATTACATTTGGAAAGTAGGATTTTTGAACTTATAGAGATGTGTTTGCAATTAGAACTACAAATGTGGGTCAAAGATAAGTGATTGTCAATAAACTAATCAGTAAGCCAATTAAGGAGCAAGGGCATTTTATATATTTTCCTTAAAAAATAATTGGGATAGATCCCCGAGGATGAACAAAGAGTGTCTTTCGAGATACAAAAGACTCAAAACAAAAAATGTTAAAACTATTGGAATGGAGAGATAGGGTACTGAGAGGGGAGGGGTGAATCAGTGCCCACAAAAACTTTTAACTTGAAACTCAATCTGCAAACAGTAGTATACTAGTCTACCCAATTGAATCTATTCATTCAAGTAACTTGGAAATGTAAATTGCATGAATAACAAATAACAATTCAGTCACATAACACAAGTATTTTGGTTACGCATAAACCCTTGTTAGAAGGTAAAAACTACAGTGGGGATGACACCCACAAATTCTTCACTACTGCAAATAATAAAGCTTGTATGTTAGGGCTACAAATTGTGATCACTTCTGGTGATCTTACCCTATTAGGAGTAACTCTTCATTAAAATACCAAGCTAGAAATCAACTTGAATCAACCAATGAAATAGAATTGTGACCCAATGGAGATGATGAGGCTTGCATAGAAATAATTGAGCAATCTCCACTACTGCTAATCAAATTTAAATAAAAAAATGTTTCAGAAGAAATAGCCACCAATAGAAAATAATTTTAGATTGTCAATGACAACAGAGTAGACTGAAACCAAATGAAATATGTCATTGCCAAAGAAAACACAGCCACAAAATCATATATTGAGAAACCATTAGAAAATTTGTTGATATATGCACAAGGTAAAAAATACATCAAATATAAATTGCAACCAAGAAGTAATATGATGCCAAAAAAAATGAATGTCACACCCACCAAAATAGTGTGACTAGAAATAAGATAGTCGCTGCCAAAAATATGACTAGGAATAAAAATCTAAATAATGTTGCCACATATCTAGATATTACGTCAACCACAAAAATGAGGCAATTTCTAAAAAATCAAGTATTTTTCAACTCCAAAATGATGTTGTGTCTATGAACTAGCTCGTGTGAGGAGTAAGCAATGTCATATAAAAATAACATTACAAGCCTATGAACAAAGTGGAGAAAATATTGATGCAATTAACCAAAAATGAGAATATGGAGTAGAGTAGGGGATGCCAAATGAAATGGTGGGAGAGATAAATCACCAATTCACAAACTTTTGGGGACCTCAAAAGATTTGGTGAAGGGTTTTAACTGGAAAGAGAAGCAAATTGAATTGTTCTAATACTATGTTGGATTTCACAACTCCTAAGCAGAGAGATGATTTTCAAATGTGCAATAGCCTCCTTATCTAATATGCAAGTGATGATGAGGTAGTTAAAACTACCCTTGATACAAAATTAAATGCATGATGCAAAATAATAAATGTCTAAAGAAAATATTAAATAATGAGCAATCATCTATTTTCTAGAATGATACCTAAGATAACTAACATGAACAATATTAAATGATTGTGTCATGTGACAAATAAGCTATCCTAAGTTAACTTAACTTTACACTAACAAGATCATCTAAGGAAGCTATAAAATTCTAACAATTTGGTGTGTCGGTTTCTAACATCTATCACAACTTATTTCTATCATATATTTTTGAGCTAATTATTATATTTAAATTTTCAAATTTAATTTTTCAACATTAATTTCAATTATCAATCACAACTCATTATTATTTATTTATGAAAAATATGTGTACATTTCTTTACAACAAGATATTTATTTATTTTATTTTGGATAAAAGGCATTTAGCCTAAATATTAGTATTAATATAGAACTAATTACATATTACATTTGGAAAGTAGGATTTTTGAACTTTTAGAGATGTGTTTGCAATTAGAACTATAAATATGGGTCAAAGATAAGTGATTATCAATAAACTAATCAGTAAGCTAATCAAGGAGCAAGAGCATTTTATACATTTGCCTTCAAAAAGACTTGGGATAGATCCCTGCGGATGAACAAAGAGTGCCTTTCGAGATACAAAAGACTCAGAAGAAAAAACTGTTAAAACTTTTGAGCGAGCTACAAACCTAAGCCTTCTACTAACATTTGAGGATAGAAACTCAACACTATCTGAACAAATAACCTGTAGTTCTAGAGTAAGCCAAAGCAATTGGATAAGACAATAATTTTATTGACAACTCCCTCCAAAGTTTGAAAAGTCTCTAGTTGGCCATCTTTTGACATGGAAAGTCTTCCACGTGTCACATTCTCATTGTCTCACCAAATCCTAAAAAATGTTGCAACGGGAGCACAAGCTCCAATGGAAAGCTAACACATCATCCAAATTGCCTCTTTTTTCTTGGCTTCCATCTGAGTTCTCTAACATCATTCATTCTTGATATGATGTGGCATTTCGTTGAAGCAATCTAAAAGCTCTTATGGAAGCCACCACTTTTTCCACATTAGCACCCATGTCACCATTTGTAATCTTTCTCTTAGAGCCCTAAAAAGGTTCCAACAAAACAAGCACCATTGCCACTTTGGATATACATGGATTCCACATAGGCCTTCTTCATGTTTATGTTGGGGCGCTAGAGACTTTGGAAGGTTCTAACAAAAGAGGAAGTTTCATTGGAAGGAACATTTTTGCCATGTCACTTGCCACATAAATCTTTTTTCTTCCTCCATTAGGGCAGTAGAACCTCAAAAAGGTTCCAACGGAACGATAAGTTCCAACATAACAATAATTTTTGACATAAACCCACTTCTTTTGATGTGGATGTCCACGCAAGACGTAATTGATGTATAATTATTATCTAAGTTAAATTAAAAATTTAAAAGTAAAACTTTAAAATTAAGAATTTTGGGTGAAATAATTAAACTCTCTATTAAATTCAAATTGTAATACATCTAAACTAAACATGATATAGAGTGTTAAAAATAAATATTTAAAAACTCATAATTTTGAAGTCTAAAATAATAATCTTCAATAAATTTTATAATAAAAAAAAATATAAAAAATAAAAGATATGTTATATTTATGAATAGTTTTAATAATGGACTTTATTTTAGAGGAAGAATAATGAGTGGGAAAGTTCTTCCGCTTGTTCTTTGAAAGATGATGAGAAAGAAGACAAGGATGATGAGGAAGATGAAGTATAAGAATATTTCATCATAAAAAAAAATAGAATAGAGATTACTCATGTTTGAGGCTAATTAGAAAATTTGATAGATATAAGAGAAAATGTTATAAGAGGGAGAATGAAATCGAAAGTAATCCATTTCAAGTAGACATTGAATGTTTTTGTTGTTGTTGAAAGTTAGAGTTCTCTAGAGCTTTATGGCTTCAAATTTCTTTTCAAGTTTCACATGTGAAGGTCCTTTATAAAATACTAAATGGGTTGTATCTTCCATTAATGCATAAACTAGTCTTAGTAATGTACTTTGTTGATATCTTTTTGCTATTTTATTTTGTTAGTTTTGAATAAATTGCAAAGGTCTTTAGCCATATCAATAGAGACTCCTTTGTTAGTCCTTGATTACAGTGTCCTTGTTGATAGCGAACTTCAATTATAAATATATGTTATCATTGTACAAGGATTTGCACCTTCTCAAAAATCCTCCTTTATAGTCTAACAAAAAAGTTTAAAATTCAACTAATCTACAAAATTTAACTATTTTGTCTATTTTTATCCTCTTCCATTTAAAATTTGATCAAACTCTTTGGTAAGAAAATTCTCTAAATTAAAACTTATCAATTTTTTTCTTAAACAAATCTTTGTAATGGGTAATGACAAGTAGACCCCTCCAATTAATATTTATCTACCCTATGTAACAATTTATTTTACCTATTATGTGTTGGAGAAGCCTTCTTTTAGAATGGTAAAAGCCAAGAAAAAAATTCCATTAAAATAAGTTTAGTTAGAGAGTTTTTTTTCTTTTTACAACGGTATTTAAGATAATAAAAAAATAATAGTAGATAATATATTTACACAATAAAACAATCTCTAGTTGGAATTAATGGAGCCAACCTCCTCATTCAACTTTAATAAGAGTAAACCCCAAATTATAAGGAAAAAATCTAGATTTTAGTTATATAAAGACATGGTACTTTATTAAAAAATAAAATATGGAGGAGTGTGGCAGCCACAAGCTTCTAATAGTAGCAGCTAGGAATGCCACTATTAGAATATTTTGGATTTATATTTCACAATATGTCTACCCTTCCCTACAAGTAGTCGACACTATTCTAATCCATATTTATATTTCACAATATGAATCTACAAAATGGTGGTATCAAGACAATGGGTTTTAAATTAAATCCAATGTAAATTTGGCTAGGAAACACAATATAAAATATACAATAGAGAATGTCTACTTCTTAAGAAACCATGAAAGAATCCACAAGAACACACACAATACCTTCATTACTATTTGATAGGTATAAATATAAATTGTAATAATGTATGTGAATTGTAATCCTTTTTCTCCCCTTGTATAAGAAGATAGTTGAATCTGTGAGCTCACTCTCATCTTCCCTATAAGCATTACAAAAGTAGTTTGATGTCATCAACCCCAATTGAGTATCATCAGTTATATATTGATTTATTTTATCCTTAAAGCTTTGGATTGTATTCATCTCTGTGTGCTTTTTGGCAAACCTATGGAAGAAAGATGAGTTCATATCACTCTCTTTCAACTACTGCACTCAAGATTTTTGTTTCCGGTAATTCTCCTCTCTTAAGACCTTCCTTCCACTTTTCTCTTAATTCTTCTTCCTCTCTATGCATGATTTTAGAATAATCTCCATTAGCCATCTATTATTGGATAGTAATCAGCTTGGAATTGATTTGCTTCTTCTTAGCAAAGATGTCACCAAACATAAATGTATTCCATCCTTCCACATTCTTTCTAATGATGTAGCTACTCTATAGATAGGAGTTCCATGTATGAGAGTGTTCCACCAACTTTGGATTCAATCTATGAATTATAGGTGTGAGGCCCACATAATCTCATAATGGAAAGGTAGAGGTCCCCTTATTGGTCTATCAATTCAATCAAGAAAAATTGGATTGTGATCTAACACATTTTTGGGAAGGGCCCTAAGAGTAGCATTGTACCCATTATCCCAATTAGCAGAGACCCAAAATCTATCAAGTTTTACTTGAATGAGATGATCTCTCTTCTTGTGATTGGACCAAGTAAATAGTCGACCCATCTATTCTATATAAAAGAGACCAATTCTACTAATAATGTCAACCAAGTCTGTCATGTTGTTAGAGTAGTCTATCAATCCTCTTAACTTTTTTGAGGGGAACAGGGGAGATTTAAAGTCTCCAAAAACCATCCAATGAGTGTCCTAATCAGTAAGAATCATCAAAGACATCTCCTCATATACATCCTTGCATACTGAGCAAGAGTTAGGGGCATAAACATTAACCAGGCACCATGAGTTATTCATCAAGACAAATTTAATTGTCAAGTTATTTGTTGAATGGGAAAGAAGGTCCCCCCTTAGCTTCCTTGGGTCCCACATAGTGACAACTTCCCCTGAAGCTTCATTGGTATTTCTTATTAGAAAATAGGAGCTCGACCAAATATGTTCAGAAAAGATGTTGAAGGTGCTTTTAGTCATCTAAACTTAGATTAAAATAACAAAACCTCAATCTTCTACTCAAAAATATAGTTCCTCACAGCATATTGTTTTGTAGGAATTGTTCAATCCCCTCAAATTCCATGAGAGGAGCTTCATTTTTTAACTTTAGATGTTGAATCTAGGGTCCTCTACCTTCCATTGGTGATTTCCATTGCTACTTCCTTATGCCTTGAAAGTCTCTATGAGGGGTGTCCATTCTTTAATTTTCTGCCAACATCAATCTTCTTATTCCTAGTTTTCCTTTTCTGAATTGTCCATCCATCATCATCTATTTGTACGCACTTGCTTTTGGTTGCACCCAAAGATAAGAAGGTCTTCTTTAGTGAGGGGGAGGGAACTAAAGGTTTAAGAGGAGAAAGTTTGGGAGATCCATCCTTTCCAACACTTTGCAAATACCTAGAGTGTCAAAAATGGGAATCTCCCCGCTCGCTTTTCTAGTGCTTGGATTAGTAGGAAGGGGAATCTCCTCTTTGTCCAATTTACCTCCCTTTTAGGAATCTTTGCATTGTGTTCCTCATGTGGGGTATTGGTCTTATTGGGAGTTTCCATTCATTTCAAAATTCCTCGGTGAAGGGGTTCTCCTTAGTCTCTTCCCCTTAGGCTTCCCCTCCAATTTTTTCTTCATCAACAATACCCACAACCAAGGAGGTTAATTTCTCTTTTAGTTTTAGGGGTTTCTCAGGAGGAACTTTGTATTTTAAAATTAAGTATCCTGGTCTAGAACATTTTTGGCAGCAGACCGTAGTGTTTTCATACACTAATGCTTGAGTCCATTTACTTAACTTTGATTGCAAAGTAATAAATTTAGGGGGACTCTTATTAATATCAACATTCACACACAAACGAGAAAAGACTAACCTAGATTTAGCTTTCATCACATCATCTATAGATGTACATAATGACCAAAAGTGCTCCCAATCCATATGAACATATGTCCATCCTAGAACTCAAGTGAAAGTCTCGGCATACAAAGCCACATAGGATTTTGTTCAAGTCTGCAGTAGGGTCGAATCCTGGTTTCCACCTACAAAGTGATAGGTAGTGTTTACCATAGGCCCATGACCCAGAGAGGATAACAACAAGGTCTTCCTTAGTTATAAATTTAAATAAGAAGAGACTCCCTAGCATTGCACTTGTTGTAACACTCCCCTTCAACTTCCATTTAGCTACCACCCAACTTCTCACCATATCAATACTCAACCTGAAGGAGAAGAATTTTCCTACTAATGTAGTATTTATTGAAGAAATAATGCGATCCACTATCAAGTTTGGCAGCATAATTGTAGTTCCTTCCTTCGTTGGCAAGCACTCAAGAGTTAAATCTAGATATCTTTTTCCTTGATTCCCTTCGATAAGCACACTTTTCCAACCCTTGGATATTGGGCTCCCCTTTGAAGGTACATGCTCCAACTTATCAGGCCCCTCAAGGATGTTATCATTGTTGTTAGGGGTGGAATCAACAAAACCCCCATACTGTACACCGACTAGCTCTGTAATAGGGCCCTCAGCAGACAACAATAAAATAACGTTGTGGCGGAGGGTCTACAAGTGGAGGGGCACGGGCCCCTCCATTCTTGGGCACCATGTGTAGGTTTAAGATGCAGGGTAGAAATTTGAAGTTGCAGAGCAGGAAAAGTTTTTTTGTTGTTGGATGTTAGAGTTCTATTGAGCTTATGACTTCAAATTCCTATCAAGTTTCATATTTGAAGTTTCCTTATGATATTCTAAGGGGTTTGTATGTTCCATAAATACATAAATTAGTCCTTAGAATGTATTTTATCAATATTTATTTTCTCTCATTTTGTTGTTAGCTTTAAATATATTACAAAGGGTTTTAAGTCATATTAGTGACATGCTCCTTTGTTACTCCTTGATTAAAGTTTCTTTGTTGATAATGAACTTCAATTATAAATATATGTGATCATTGTACAAGGATTTGCACCTTGTCAAAAACCCTCCTTTATAATCTAACAAAAAAAGTCTAAAATTCAAAAATATATAAATTTAAACTATTTTCCCTATTTTTTATCCTCTTCCATTTAAACTTTAATAAAAAAAATTATTAAAAATTTCTCTAAATTAAAATTTATCTAAATCTTTCTTAAAAAAATCTCTATAATTAGTATTAACAGGTAGCCCCCTTTAATTAATATTGATCTACCTTGTTTAGCAATTTCTTTTACCTATTAGAGTTGTAAAAGCTTTAAAAAAGAATGGTAAAAGCCAACAAAAAAAATTCAATTAAAATCAGTTGAATTAAATATTTTTTGTTTTTTCAACAACAGTAATTGAGACCTGAAATATCTGCAGATAATATATTTACACAATAAAACAATCTCTAGTTGGCATTGATGGAGCCAATCTCCTCACTCAAGAGTAAAGCCATAGTACTTTTAAAAAAATAAAATATGTAGAGTGTGGCAGCCACAAGCTGCTGATAGTAGCGGCCGGGAATGCCACGGTCAGAACATTTTGGATTATATTTCACAATGTGTCCAGCCTTCCCTACAAGTAGTCCCCACAGTTCTAATCCAGATTTATATTTCACAATATGAAGACAAAATGGTGGTATCAAGACAATGGGTTTTAAATTGAATCCAATGTAAATTTGGCAGGGAAAAACAATATAAAATCTACAGTAGAGAATGTCTACTTCTTAAGCAACCATGAATGAATCCACAAGAACACCTTCATTACTATTTGATGGGTATAATTATATATTGTAATAATGTATGTGAATTGTAATCGTTTTTTCTCCCCTTGTATAAGAAGACAGCTGAATCCATGAGGAGTCTGCAAGTACTGACAGAGCTGCAATGCTTGACTATATGTGTTTAAACAAGGGGCATCTGTAAAGTCATGGTCCCTCCTCCTCTGTTTTCAGAATGAATGATGTATAATTGCATCAGCATTTATACATTGCAGAACGCTGTTTCTCCACCGCAATAAGCGGGAAACAAGTGTTGCTCCAATAATTTGTAAAAAGGAATTGCAATAGCTTTTTGTGCTTGGATTTATTACTGTGTTCAGAAGCCAACAGTGGCCATTACTAGGCTTTTCAAGTCGTGAAGTTTTGATTGTCTCTGATATGTTAAATTGCAATTGAATTCTCTGTAATTTTTGCACAATTGTTTAATATTGAAAGAAGAGTTGTTTGCAGACATAATTACTAGTCATGATCAATGCCTGATTCAGCTCTGGCTTGTACAGTCTGATTGAGAAAGAAAAGTTTGGCTCTACAGTTATGGTTTGTTCTCTTATATTGTTAACCCAATTAGCCTGTCTCAGATTTTGCATATTGTTCATTAGAGAAATTTTTTATTTAATTTGTGAGTGAATGCACATCAAAGTTGATTTAATTTGCTGAATGGCAGATGGTGTCACGTCAGACCAAAATCTGAAAATGTTTAACCTTGTTCAAGCATGCAGATTTGTTGAATTCCCTGCTTGATGCCAAAACCTTTTAAGTCCCATCCATTTATAATCACTGCAAGCTGTAAAGTGGGCAGCAGCAGAGCTTCCTTTCGTTTCAAGTCTCAATTCCTGCAATATTGATGTCTTTCCCCATCTGGGGAGACCTTTAGTGGTATTCAGGCTTTTTCATCCATTGATTTTGAGCCAAAATATATTCCTCAATCCCATTGAATCACACAATCTTGGTATTCAGAGACCCAATAAAAAAAAGTTGGTATTCCTAGGCCTGCTGCAGATTGCACTAGAAATATGGGCAGTCAGACAACAAAGAACAGAGCCAAACAAGCTGCACTTGGCAGCAAAAGTGGATTACATGGAGGCCTCAATGAGCCAAACATTTCTGGAGCTTACATCAGGAGCCTTGTGAAGCAGCTCACATCTTGTAGAAGCAATGGAAGCCCAAGGGGTTTGAAAACAGAGGTGCCCAAATCAAGTAGTTGCAGAACTCTCAAAGAAAGTAGTGGCAATGAAGAGCACCTGGCATCTCAGGACAGCAATGAAACCCACAAATCTGATAGCACGAATCCAGTTTGTTTGCCTCAGCAGCAGAAGAAACAAGTAAGAAGGAGGCCTCATACCAGAAAGACAGCACAGGATTGCCCCCTGGACATTGCAGAGGCAAGAAGGCAAATAGTCACTGCACTCCATCTTCACAGAGCTGCTGCTTCAAAGCTACAAGCAGCAAAGAACCATACACTGTCTCAAAAGCCAAACAATTACAGCAGTATCTCAAGCAATCAGAATTCAAGCTCATACACTCAATCAGCAGGCATGAGAACCCCTGCTACTGGATGCAATTCTTGCATGTCAAAAGGTGCCGCAACATTACAAAAGGAGGCACAGGCCATAACAATATGTGGCCATCTACTTTGCTGGGTGTGCCTTAGTGAGTACTTATTGTATTTATCTTCTTCTGTTTACAAGGGTTGCCCTGTCTGTGCCAAGCCCCTCACTGCAAACCATATATTCCCCATAGCCCTTGGAGTACCAATCCGACCAGAGCAGAGTGCTGCTTATGCTACTCCAGTACTTCTTCAGTCTGCCCCACTGTTAACAAATCCTCTGCCTCTACCCCAGCCATCTTGGTCCACAACAGGACCCTCTTTGGGTATAACCGTGGACGGGATATCCTCAACCATGGATGGGATATCCTCAACCATGGATATAACCCAAGCTAGGAATGTCGATTATATTTCTGAGAGCCCAACTGTACTAGAACAGTCCCTTACAGCCTTTGATGATGCCACTCTAGCAACATTTACTATGGCTCCTGAGAATCCCAGAAGTGATATTACTTCAGTCAAGCCAGAACATGAAAACGCCATGAAAAGCAACTGGCATGTGGAAATGGATGAAGAGGAGCTTGCAGAGATTAGATCATTAGGTGAACAGCATGACATGGAGTGGAGTGATAGTGTTAGTTTGGCTACATCCACATGGTGGTTCAAATTTCTCAAAACATCAGAATGTAATCAAGACTTGAGTATTTTGTATCAGACAGAAGCTGACCAAAGTGATGATTGCAGCCTAGAGAATGCATTAACTCGGGATGAAATGGGTTTTTATCCAGAGCTGTTATTAGAGGGCCCATTAAACAACATGAATGAAAGTTTGTACTTCTCTTCTGACCTTCCTGTTGAAAGTCTCTGGGCAGATGAGCGGTTTGACTGTTATGATTGGATTCATAACAACGAAATTGAAATGTATGACAATGACTTGGTGCCCACTTCAGAAGTCTTCGAGATCAACAAATCTCCCTTTGATGAAGACTCGCCTGATGAAACATCTGGTCTTAACAGGTTTGAATTATGATACTTTTTATGTGTTTGCTTGCCTATCAATATGCACTGCAACATTACAGTCTCTCCATGGCATGACTTATAATTTACTGTCCTGTTTTTTTATGTTGAAGCAGTGATTTGAGCACAAACAATCCAGTAAACAAGGCAGGAATTTGAGTTGGAGATAAAGGAAAAGAGATTGCGGCTATGACTGTCTCAAGTTTTGAAGCTGTATTGCAAGAAGGCTAATTCTTTGAAGTAAATTGCTTATTTTGCTAATTAACTGGTATAGTCTGAATAATTATGAGGATATTTATATGCAGAGAAGGCAATCTTTTGACATTTTTGGTCATTCTTGAGGCTAATTCTCTCTATATTAATGTTGTATGCTGTAGAGTACATTCCTTCGTTCAATTGTATTAGATAAATCATCAAGGTATAATAAGTTAAAAGCATTGGCTACATTTGAGTAATGACCAAGAAGCCAGTTAAACTATGCCGGGGCCTGGTTTCAAAATGTAATGTACATCAAGCTTTGAAGTACTTCATGTGCTTTCTCACCTCCAAATTTTGAAATTTTGCCTGTTTCCTTGCAAACTCAAGTGCATATAAATCGAACGCTAGTTATGTTCAATTTTCATCTAGTTTGTTTTAATTTAGAGAGATTTTGTTTTAATTTAGAGATCTGTAAATTTAGCCTCAATTTTTTTCCTGTCCTATTGTATATTAACAAAAAGTGTCAAATAATTCTTAATTCCATCTTTAAAACTATTTACATTCTCTACATATTGTAAAATGTTTATATGAATAATATATTTGTAAAGGTGAAATTTACATAATTTTATGATTTGTTTATATTTTAGATTTATGTTGATTACATTTTATATATATGTATTGGTTAGTGCATAAATTAGTATATGTTTGTATGCAAGACATTAAGTAATCTTATTCTAGCTTGTCCCATCATCACTCATCCTTTAAATCCAAATCTAAGTCTAATCTAGCCATTTTTCACCTTAGTTGAATGTAAATTTAACCCAATCACTTTTATGCACATGAATCTCACTTTTATGCACATGAATCTAAACCCCAAGTTTCTAAACTCAAACTTCAAAGTAGCTGAGATGATTTTTAAATTATTACAAGCGAACAAAAACATAAATAATTTTGAATTTCATACTAGGACAATATTTTTAACGACTAGCTTAATATATTTGAATTTCTTAAGGTCTAGGAGAACATAACACACACAGTGCATCAACATCTTAAGCGCATATTGCATTGCTCTGTGCTACCTTCAATCTTTGTCCATCATTGTTGAAATGAACCTTCAAGGGGTTGACCAAAACAAATAAATTCTTATCTATTAACAAATTCCAAAGTGATGTCTACTGACACCATTGTCTTTGACACATATATATCAAATTGAGGCAAACCTTTTACAGCCAACAAAATTATGCTAGACCATTTTCTCATATGAAGTTGAGACTCATCCATTAGGTTCACCTTCATATGTAAAGATTAAATATAGTGTGACCTTGATCTTAATAATCAACAAAGAATTTTACTATATAGAGATCTTTGTCTCATAGATCTAGATTTCTAAGTACAATATTTTCTTTATTAGATTGAGAGCTAAGTATCTTATTTATTCATTTATTCCTTGCATTAATTATAGTATTCTTTCATTATTAATTATTATTCTTGTCTCTAAGATCATAGGGTTCTATTTTTTGTTTAATTATTTGCTTGGGGTAAATTGCAATGAAACCCCTTAGTGTGCATTCTCTTTGTTGGGGTTTTGAATATGATGAGGACATAGATTCATCCTTCTATTTAATCAATTATACTTTCATTATGGTTGAACTCTCATTATTGTGTACCTTATTACTCCATACCCTCCACCCTCTATACTTTGGGTTTGATCTTTAACTTTTAGATTTGATCATTTCTAATTATGCTAATCTCGTATAACATATCTAACTATTATTGTGGAACTCTCTTTGGGCTTATTTGATGATTCTTCTTATTAGCTTCGTGATAATACCATGGACCTAATGATTGTACATTTCTATATTGATTTTGCATATGATATCTTACCTAAGGTTCCTTGTTTGGTGTATGATTTTTATAATGTATATATGCTTATTGCTTTGTAACACTAACTAATATTTGCATAATGTTTATGTTAATTCAAGGCAAACTTCTTATTCAGATTTCAATTTATTCTTTCATAAATATATGCAATGCTGATTATATATATAAATCTTGATTCTAACAATGTCAATGTTTATTTGCAGGAGTAGAAGAACTGAATGTATGTAATTGAAATGAACTTGTAATTTGATTATGATCAAATTGTATTAAATATATGTGTGTGTGTGTGTGTGTGTGTGTGTGTGTGTGTGTGTGTGTGTGTGTGTGCATATATAAATATGTGCATGGTAATACAAAGCATTGAAACTCATTATTGGGTTTGACACCGATTCAATACCAATTACGATTCATTAGTTATCGAATTGATACCCATTCCAATTAGTAATCGGGTTTATTTCATATTCAATCATAAAGAGAATATAGAGCATGATAAAAATCATATATATTAATATATATATATATATATGATGATAATAATAATTATCATTATATATATATATATATATATATATATATATATATATATATATATATATATATATATATATATATGCAATGCTGATTATATATATAAATCTTGATTCTAACAATGTCAATGTTTATTTGCAGGAGTAGAAGAACTGAATGTATGTAATTGAAATGAACTTGTAATTTGATTATGATCAAATTGTATTAAATATATATATATGTGCATATATAAATATGTGCATGGTAATACAAAGCATTGAAACTCATTATCGGGTTTGACACCGATTCAATACCAATTACGATTCATTAGTTATCGAATTGATACCCATTCCAATTAGTAATCGGGTTTATTTCATATTCAATCATAAAGAGAATATAGAGCATGATAAAAATCATATATATTAATATATATATATATGATGATAATAATAATTATCATTATATATACATATATATATATATATATATATATATATACATATATATATATATATATACATATATATACATATATATATACATATATATATGTATATATACATATACAT